>CM031243.1:188556793-189156793 GCA_018340775.1 Taxus wallichiana var. yunnanensis
TAACAGCTTGAAAACTTCTGCAAGGTGTGCCCTGTGCTCCTCATGATTCTTGGAAAACACCAAGATGTCATCTAAGTATACCACCACACACTTATCCAGTAGTGGTCTGAACACATTATTCATGAGTGTGCAAAACGTCGCTGGCGCATTGCACAACCCAAAGGGCATCACAAGAAAATCATACGACCCATATCTGGTGACAATGGTCGTTTTCTCATCATCTCCTGGAGCAATCCTGACCTGATAGTACCCTGACCTCAAGTCCAACTTAGTGAAGATCTTCGCCCCTGCTAGGCGATCGAAGCAATCCTCGATGAGTGGAAGAGGATATCTGTTTTGATGGTTAACTTGTTCAAGGCCCTGTAATCCACACAAAGCCTAAGTGACCCATCTGATTTCCTCTGAAACAAAACTGGAGCGCCGTATGGAGAGCGCGAAGGACGAAGATATCCAGCAGCTAACAACTCTTCTAACTGCTTCTTCAGCTCAATCATCTCTGGCCCAGACAACCGGTACGGAGCCCTTGCTGGAGGACTCGCCCCTGGCACCAACTCAATGCGATGATCTATTGCTCTCCGCGGTGGCAAATATGGTGGTAACTCTTTAGGCATACGGTCTTGGTAGTCGCGGAGAACCTTCTCCACTCCAGCTGGAATAGGAACCTGTTGTCCCTCTTCATCATCCCAACCACCAACAAGTGCTGCGAAATACATGGGTTCTGCGCCCTTCTTCCTTGCAGCCTTCCGCATGCTCATTGTTGAACACACCTGTGTCTTCCCCGCCTGTCTTCTCTGCACTGTCTTCACCATGCACGTCTGCTTCGGATCCAACATAAACAAAGCTTCCAAGTGGGGAAAGATTGCCACTTTACCCTTTCGGATAAACTCTTGTCCCAACACTAACTCAAAATCATCCATTTTTATCACGGACAAGTCCAGCTTTCCCTTTCCACTCGCCGACCTGCACATCCACATCTCGTGCAGAGCCGACTGTCTCCATGGTCGGTGAGTTCACTGCCTTAAACCTTCCGGTACCTCCGGAGGACTGGAGGCCCAGCTCTTGGGCTCTTTGGATTGTAATGTAGTTGTGCGTTGCACTGTGTCCACAAGTGTTGTGGTTCTCTTTCCTTTGATCACCACCTCCACGTAGTTCAATCCATGCAGATTACTCCCGCCATCATTTACTCTGGGCTCAACTTTCTCCATTGCGTTAAGCCCCCTGAGCATGCAAATGTGCTGCTCATTCTGTTCATCCGGTTCCGCCGAATGAACCGCTGACACCCTCTGTCGCTCCGGACAATCTCTGTTGTAGTGTGCTTTACCACATGTCCAACATTTCGGCGTGAAAGTCTTTCCACCCGATTCTCCTCCTTGTGACTTCTTGCCACCATTCTTGGAGTTGTTGCTGGACTTCTGAGATCCCTCTGACGACTCCTGAGTATTCTTCCCTCCCTTGTTACCACCCTGTGGCTTCACAGAAGATTTACTCTGACCCTTATCAACGCTCTTTCCCTTCGACGCGTTAGGGTTCTGGGTGCCCTTTTTTTGATGAAGTCTCTTCTCTGAAATCTAAGAGACGATCTGCTACAACAATTGCATCACTGACTTCTGACACATCGTGGCGCCTGAGCTCTACCTTAGCCCACGGCTGAAGACCATTTGTAAACTGAAACAATTTGTCTGCCTCAGACATGTCGTGAATCTCCAACATGAGGCTCTGAAAAGACTTGATGTAGTCTCTCATCTTCCCAGTCTGCTTCAGCTGACTCAACTTGATCCTAGCCAGCCATGCCGCGTTACCAGGTCGGAACTGATCCCTGAGGGCTTTCTTCAGATCCTCCCAAGAGTCCACTTTCTTCGTGGATCTCCCTGCGGCAATGTCATTTGCCAAAGTTCTCCACCAAACTTTTTCTGTACCTGTGAGGTACCTTGCTGCAGCACGCACCTCTTGTGCGTCTGACAGTCCTCCTAAACCTGCCAGATACTCCCCAACATCCCAGAAGAAGTTTTCCAGTAACTGATCATCTCGAGCTCCATCGTAGCTCTCTGGCTCCTTCACCTTAGGGAGTTTTGATCCTGAAGAAGAGCTGGACGATGGTGTCTTCGCCATAGCCAGTACCGCAGATCGGCACAAGGTCACTTCATCATGTAACCTAGTCTGAGACACCAAACTCTCCTCCAATCTTTCTGTAAGTTCTGAGATCGTAGCCTCCATGGAATGCACCTTCTCTTCGAGCTCAGAAAACCTTGTATTGGCTTGCTGCTCCAATTCCTGAATCCGGGAATTGACTTGCTCGTTGGAACTATCCAAAGCTTCACCTCTTGACTTACTTTTGTGACGATTCTTGTCACCTCCAACCCGGCCTTCCCCTCTTCCTCTGTTATCAACATGCTCATCTCCAGATCCTGTCATACTGACTCAATACACGGAGACACACAAAGGGGTTCGACGTTGGATACAAAAACACTAGACAAGGTAAACACAACCTAACCTAGACACACAACCTGTGCTCTGATACCAACTGTCACGGGTCCAGCTCGACTGAGCTCTAACCGCGCGGCACCGCTTACTCACTTCAAGTCCTTCCGCGAAGAAGGAACTCTACGAGAGTTACGGACTACGCCTTCAGTGTTTACCTGCACAAGAACACTCACAACACAATGGTATTCTTTTTGTATTTTCAATGGGTTTAATGCGGAAGCACAATAAAGCATGCAATGTAAGGAAATCTACTCTAAGAACAAGAGCAAATACACAATGCACTATACAGCTGGGAGAACGTGTAATTCTTATTAACTCTCACAGGACAAAATAGCCCAAAGTACAATAAGTTAGGCTCACGCCAAATACACACAACCACCGAGTGGGCACAATCGATAATGCTCGCGACTACTCAAATGATGTGCATATGCATGTGCGTGTGTGCGTGTGCGTGTGCTCATATGTGTGCGTGTGCGTGTGCATGTGTGTGTGTGTGCATGTGTGTGTGTGCTTGTGCGTGTGCGTGTGCATGTGTGTGTGTGTGCATGTGCATGTGCGTGTGGGTGTGCGTGTGCGTGTGCGTGTGCGTGTGCATTTGCATGTTTGTGTGCATGTGTGTGTGCATGTGGATGTGCATGTGCGTGTGCGTGTGCATGTGTGTGTTCATGTGGGTGTGTGTGTGTGTCCATTTGTGTGTGCGTTTGTGTGCATGTTTGTGTGCATGTGTTTAGGCATGTGTGTGATGCCTGCTTCAACTACCACTTGAGACCAAGAAACAAATTAGGAAAATTATGGAATAATTTTTTTTATAGGAAGAGTCTACAACCAAGTTGCAAGACACTAGTTTGAAACTAAATAGGTTCCGGAACAAATTCTAATTAACCAAACACAAGATTTCCATTTTTATCTTATAACAAGTTTACTAGGTTCCAATTTGGAGGTTACAAGTTTTATTAAGGTTCAGGGAGAAATTTATTGCCAGGCCTGCTCTCTATCAAGCCCTGAACTTCAACTGGATTTCTCACACACTTAGATTTATCAAAACTTTCCTTGAAAAGGCTCATTGGATAGGAAATTTCCTCACCTTTCCAACCATATAAAGAAGTCCTCCTAACTCCTTGTAAAACTCAAGTTATGGCCGGGCGGAGTTTTAGGGGAAAATTTTCCCTTGGAGGTCCATGGGGTTAGGGAGAAAATTGGGAAAATTTTCCCAAATGCCATGTGTCATCATGTGATTGGTGCGGGCAAGAGGGTCGCGGGAAAAATTTGAAATTTTTCCCAAAACCAAAGTCTCAATTTTCCAAAGGAAAATTTTCCTCCATGCCTCCGCACTTGCTCAAATGGCCACGTGGCGCTTTGTGATTGGCAGGGCCGGCGGAAGAAAAAGTGAAATTTTTCCAAAAGTGTAAAAATTTAAGTTTTCAATTCTAAATCCTCCTTGCCATGTGTCAGCACGTGATTGGTGCGGGGCCGAGGGGTTGCGGGGATAAAAGTGAAAATTTTCCAAAGACAAAAAAATAAATGGTTAAGTTTTTATTAAGGATCCGCACCTCCAAGGTGCCACGTGGCGAATTTTGATAGGATGAGAGGGTGGCGGGGTCGCGGGAGTTTTTGAGAAATTTTTCTATAGTTCAAAATTTAATTTTTATTTTATTTTTTTATAAGGTCGAATTATTTCATTTTTGTTTTGGGATGGCCATTTTGAAGTAAAACTTCAAATGGCCATAACTTTTGATAGGAAGCTCCATTTTAGGAAAACGAGGACTTTCTGAAATCTCTCGGAGTCCTCTTTGTACAGCAATCATCAATTTTAGAATTTGGTAAAGTTTTGAGGGTCAATTTTAAGAAATCGATCTGCAGGGTTTTAAGTTACAAACTAGCAGTTTTAAACTTGCAAATTTGATAAAATTTGAACTCTTCTTCCACTCAACATGTCAAACAGACATGGGGGATCAACTTAGGGAAGAATTATAATGTTTTAAAGGTGTCAATATGATCAATTTATTCAAGTTTACAATTTTCTGACAGTTGACGGGAAAAACAACCATGCAAGCTCCGAATTGAAATTCCTTGAGTTTTAGAGATTTATTCTTGACTGTTTTAGTGAATTTGGATTCCTCAAGTCTTCTTAAGTGTAAATTTCAAGTTTTGTAATTTATTGTTGAGTATAAAGTTGAACTGCTCATTTTATTTAAAAAAAAAAGATGCCAGAATTATGAACTTAAAACAGAGTTCTCTTCTCCACGAATTTACAATTTAATATGCAATTCTCAATTAAGGAAAACATATTCATTTCATTTCTAAGACATCCAATTGATTCAACAAAGACATGTATACAGTATGCAATGTTGATTTCTAACTTTTATCAACTCATTTCAAAGATCCAATTCTTATTTTTATATACGCGTTTTTTTTTCTAAAACAGAATTGCAAATTTAACAGTCATGTGATTTCCAAGATAACAATGCAATTGGGAAAGTAATGTATTTCATTCATCTATCTCCAACAACAATATTACAACAAGGTATATCAAGAGAACTTCGATTCCTTTATTGAATTTAAATAATTTTACAATTGAACTCCTTTCTTTACATTCCAATTTGAAACTTACAAACTGTATCATATTCTTCTTTTTAAAACAGAGGAAGGGAAAGTGACTCTTTCTCATTTCAAATAAAAAAACATAGGATATCATTTACATTTCACAATCAATTACAATTTTCAAATTACAAGGTAAACATTTCCCATCTCGAATCAATTACATGCATCCACTTGAAGTGGGAAGGATTACATTTAAAATTTACAAAAAGGATGACTGTCAAACTGTATTCTTCTTTCTCCAAACAGCAACATGATGATTTCTTCATCTTTCATCTTGTGATCACAACAAGGAAGGGGGAAAGGCAATGCTCTCCACCCAACCAAGACATCCAATGGGAAAAGAGAAGCCATCTTTCCCCATTGGCCCCCGAGCCCCAACCATATTGGAATGGAACATGATGATACAACACATGGCAACATGGCTTCTTCACATACAAGCATAAATTCACAAACACAAATAAACACAAAGCAAGAAGATGTAGTTCTCAACTACAACAATCAATTCCAAACAAAACAAAGGCTCCTTCTCCAAGCAAGCAAGCCAAGCAAGAGCAAGAACTATGGAGGTCTCCTTATGCCTCCCAAGTTGAATTTTGGGCATCCACCAAGAGCAAACCGCCAAGATCATAGCAATCCCATAAACCTTATCCCTCCTCAACCCCTCCTTATCCCTCCTCCAAATTTATCCCTTATACCTCCCCCAAAGTAGGAAATGCAAGCAATTTCCTTTCCTAGGTGGATCCCAAACCAACATTCCCTCCCAAGAACAAATAACAATGGCAAATCCCTTATCCCTCCTCTGATAACCTCATAGTCTTCTCTCCACACCATGCCCTAAGCATTCTACCCATCCCTCAAAAAAATTACAAACACAACACATTCAAATTCATGCTAAAAGAGGAAAATACAGTAGTTTTAAAAGAGTGGGAGCCTACCTCTCCATAATGGAGACTTGTTTCCAAAATAGTAGGTTCTTTGTTGCACAAAAACCAGTCCCAATCAGCAAGAGGAATGCATGCACAAGTAATTCCACTTCTTCCACCAAGCAAGCTCCAAAAATGCAAGAAAATTTGACCCAAGAGTGAAATCTCCAACTTTCAACAACCTCAAAATGAGGAGGAATTCCAATTTTAAAGGAGAGGGTGGAAGAAGATGATGTGGATTCCAAGTGGGATGCCACATCATTTTTCCTCATTCCCCAAGAGTGCAATCCACATCAACAACAAATCACCATTAAAGAAAAAAAAATGACAAAATCACTTACACACACAATAAAGTCCATACCCCAAAAGGAAAGCATTTAAAATTACAAGACAAGTGCAAACAAATCTTACAATAAATCATGTCAAAATGCAATAAAACAAGTTGATTTTGACTCCAAATTAATAAACATGGTTGGTGGAGGATTTTGAGAGGTGTGGGACAAGTTTAACTTGTCCCACAAGCCTCCAAATTTGTCCTCCTAGCTCAAATTCAAATTTCAAGAGAGAGATGGAGTGTCTGACCTTCCAAAATCTTCTTACAACCTCTTACAATTTCTTACACAATCTATCACTTCACTTACACAACCCATACTTGGTAAATTACACACTCTTTAAAATGAATTTATTTCTATGACATTTATTTATTACATGTTTTGACATAAAGATTTATTTATCTATCATATGGTTTATATATATATATATAAGTCAATTTTCATTTTCAACCAAGACAATAACTTTTAATTCCCAATTAATTTAATTGAAATTTAACTATAAGATTCAAATTATACTATCACATTAAAATAATTAAACTAAAGAGCACATTACAAATAAAATACATACAACAATAATTTTAAAAAGGGACATAACAAATAAAGTACACATATGCCCCTATGGTCACTATAATGGAAATCCCCCATGGGAAATTCTAACAAAACACAACATACAGCTCAAACACAGTTGTCATGGTGACCTTGTTGATTTCACACTGAATTCCAATATGGTTAGTCTCCAGTCCCCCGACATTGTTGTAATTTTTAACTTGCAAAATGTAAAATACCCCTTCGGCCTCGTGGCCATATCAGAACATCCAAATGATATAAGCAACATACAATTATTAAATCTAAATCACAACAATATCGAGAATTTAACATTTATCTTTTAAATTCAATTGCAACTATATCATCATCCAATAGATCTCTATACTAGAGCTATTTAAAATCTCAATGTCACATGTCTAAAATTAAAAGCAATATGATATCCATGTCAACCAGTATATCCTCATCAATAAAATAACAATAATGTATCAATGATCATCAAGCAAAATATCTGCATCCAGATCAATACTAATCCAGGATCTAACATCTAACCATCATACTAATCAAAACATAATAGTGTCCATAATAATCCCTGATACATCATACTACATCAAAACATAATAATATCCAAAATATGATCAATAGTGTTAGGATCAGTATCTAAATAGTGTCAAAGGAAAGTGGGCACTACATCCCCCTCCCCTTAGACTCGACTTCCTCCTGGAAGTCACTGGAACAAATGTGGAAACTATACTCGTAAAGCAGTAGCATCCTCCCAAGTGGCTGCAGTCTCATCATATATGTCCCACTGCACCGTGCACATCAATCTCTACCTCGAAGGCCCAGGGTCCTGCGCGCTATATGATCTGAGGCGGGTTCCACCATCAACTATCCCGATCCGCACTGTAATGATGTCCAATCCAGCATATGAGAAGGATCTGTGATATATCTCCTAAGAACAGAAACATGAAACACATCATGTATGCGAGACAAGTTGGGTGGCAATGCTTTGGCAGACAGTGCAGGCTAACGGGCCGATACGCTCCAGGATCTCAAAAGGTCAAACGAACCAAGGAGCTAACTTATAACCTTTTCAATAACGGATTGGGCTCTTATGTGGCTTAACATGAAGGAAAACCTTCATGGCCACATCAAAATTACGCTCGGTTCTATGCTGATCAACATACTTCTTCTGCCTATCCTGTGCCTCTTGTAATCTCTGTCTGATCAACACTACCTGCGGCTCCATGTCCTGCAAAAGAGCTAGTCCTAAGGATACTCTATCCTCTAATCTATCCCAGCTAAGGGGTGTCCTACACTCCCTACCATACAAGGTCTGAAAAGGAGCCATGCCTACGTAACTCCTGAAACTCTGTATTGTAGGCAAATTCCACAAGATACAGATACTCCTCCCACTTAGACTGTTGATCCATCACGTACATCCTGAGCATATCCTCCAATATCTGATTCACCCTCTCAGTCTATCCATCCGTCTCAGGGTGATAAGTTGTGCTGAAGTTAATCTTCGTCCCGAGAACATACTGCATGGTAGTCCAGAAATGTGAAGTGTATAAAGGATCACGGTCACAAATGATCTTCTGCGAATCCCATGTAACCTAATGATCTCATCCAAGTAGACACGTGCCACTGCACTAGCTTTATATGTGGTCTTTACCGGAGAAAAGTGAGCTACTTTTGTCAATTTATCAACCGTGACCATGATGGCGTCGTGGTGATATCTCGACATTGAAATCCATGGAAATGGTGTCCCATTTCCACTCTGGTATAGCATGAGGATAAAGAAGGCCAGCTGGATGCTGATGCTCGGCCTTCACTTTTTGGCACTCTAAGCAGTGTGACACAAACTAAGCCACATCCCTGTGAAGTCCTCTCCAGTGATATAACTGTCTCAAGGTGGCATGCATCTTCTTCACCCCAAGATGGGCTGAATAGGGTGCACGATGTGCCTCTATCAAGATGTCCTGCCTCAAGCCTCCATCTCTAGGAACATAAATCTGACCTCTGTGCCTGAGAAGACCATCTGCCTCTAGTGAGAAACCATCAAATTTCCCCTCAAGGGGTCTCTGGGACTCAATCTCTACTCGAGCTGCAATGTAGAAACTGTCAAGAGGAAGCTACTGAAGGATCCTGCTCTGTAAATCTGTGCTCACTGAAGTAGCCATGCTCAAATGCCTCCATCTGCTGAGAGCATCTGCAACCACATTCTCCTTCCCTTTCACATGCTCTATCTCCATGTCGTACTCACAAAGCAACTCCATCCAACGTCTCTGACGAGCGTTTAGATTGGGCTGCGTGAAAAGGTGGCGAAGACTCAAATGATCATCCTGAGTGTGAATCTCCGACCAAGAAGAAAGTGTCTCCATCGAACCAAAGCATGCACAACCACCACAAGCTCAAGATCATGGGTAGGATAATTAAGCTCGTGATCCTTGAGTTTGTGAGACTCAAAAGCTACAACTCGCCCTCCTGCATAAGAACACCTCCAAGGCCTGCCAACGAAGCATCTGTGCATACAAAGAACTCACCATGTGGATTTGGCACTGCAAGAATGGGTGTTGTAGTGAGATATTCCTTCAGTGTCCTGAAGGCCTGCTCACACCTATCTAACCAAACAAATTTCTTCCCCTTCCGCTGAAGGGAAGTGATGGGGTGTGCTATCTCGAGAGAAGTCCTGCACAAATCTCCTGTAATACCCTGCTAACCCCATGAAGTTGTGCACCTCTGTCACTATAGTGGGTACTGGCCAATCCATAATGGCTCTAATCTTGGAAGGATCGACTACGATTCCTTCACCTGAGATGATATGGCCCAAGTATTGAATCTCTGACTGAAAGAAGGCACACTTCTCCAAGTTCCCAAAAAGCTACTACTCACGAAGACACTGAAGAACTTGTCGAAGGTGCCCTTGTGCTCCTCACATGTACGTGAGTAAATCAGAATGTCATCAAGAAAGATGAGCACGAAGTGATCTAGAAAGGTCCTGAATACCCCATTCATCAAACTCATGAATACTGCGGGGGCATTCGTCAAACCAAAGGGCACCACTGTGAACTCATAGTGCCCATACCTCGTACAAAAAGCAGTCTTATGGATGTCTGCCTCCGTAATCCTCAACTGATGGTACCGGACTTGAGATCAATCTTAGAGAACACCGTGGCTCCCTTCATTTGATCAAACAAGTCATCAATGCAAGGCAGGGGATAACGATTCTTGATCGTTACCTTATTCAGCTGCGGTAGTCGATGCACAACCGCAATGATCCATCCTTCTTCTTCAAAAATATAACCGGTGCACCCCAAGGGGATACACTAGGACGGATGAGGCCTTTCTCTAAAAGGCCTTCCAACTGTAACTTGAGCTCGCAGAGCTCTGGGGTGGTCATCCGATAAGGAGCTTGTGAGATAGGCTCTGCTCCTAGAACCAGATCAATATGGAAATCAATCTCATGTGGGGGTGGCATCCCCGGTAGCTCCCCTGGGAAAACATCTGCATACTCTCTCAAAATGGGATGGTCATCTAGCGATGGCCCACTAGACCCATCCTCTGTCCAGTCACTAACTGTGACTGCATACATCTGACAACCCCGTCGCACACATCGCTTGAGCTGCATAGCAGAGATAGTGCGAATAGCAACAGGTCTCCTGAACCCAGAAATCACTGACTCAACTCAAAGATTGTCTACACAAGATATAGTCTTATGATAGCAATCCATCCTAGCCCTATGTGTAGATAACCAATCCATGCCTAAAATGACTCCATACGAGCCCAAAGGAAGTACGCGGAGATCTGAAGTGGTGGTGAAAGGTCCCAAGTTAATAACACACTCCTTTACCAAGGAGTCTACAGAGACCTTAGCTCTTGAAGCCATCTCGACATCCCAACTATGACCTTGTCTAACAACCACCAGCCTACATCACTCTACCAAGGATGGTGCAATAAATGAATCAGAAGAACCAGAATCAAACAATATAGAAGTAGGAACACCTCCAATGCTACCTGTAGTCTCAATGACCGTGCTCTGGTGCTCAGCCTAGCGGTTCTCAACCACTGCATAGATCCTATGACTCCATCCCATGTCTCCGACTGTAGGCTCTAAGATGGGTGGCTTTTTTAAAAAATTACAAAATTTTAAAAATCATAGGTTTTTTTAAACTTTGTAAACTTTTTAAATTCATAACTTTATCACTTTCAAAATATGTGAAAATACAAACTTGTTGAAAATCGTGAATTTTTCAAGATCCTAATTGTTTCAAAATTAGGATATTTTTGAAATCGTGGTTTTTTCAAAATTGTGACCCCTAAATCCTAAACCCTAAAGCTTGAAACCTGAGACATAAATGATAAACCCTAAACCCAAACATCCTAAACACTAAATCCAAAACCCTAAACCCTCAACTATACACCATAAACCCAAATCCCTAAATCTTAAAACCTAAACTCTAAACCTGAAAACGTTAAACCATATACCCTAAACCTGGATCCTTGAGCCATGAAACAAAATCCCTAAACCCCTAACCTTAAGCCTTAAATCCTAAACCCTAAACCCTAAACTCATAACCCCGAACCTCGAAACCTGAGCCATGGACCTCAACCATGAACACTAAGACCTAAACCCTAAACTTTGAGCCATATACCATTTAAACACTAAACCTTAAGCTGTAATTATTCCTAAACCATAAATTTTGAGTCTAAAGCCCTAAAAGAAAAATCCTAAATACTAAACCCTAAATCGTAAACCATGAGTTGTAAACCATAAGTGTAAAACCCTCAATCGTAATTATCAAACCCCAAACCCTAACACCTGACCCTAAATTCTAACCCTAAACCTTGATCCCCAAACCCTAAGCCTCAATACGGAACCCCGAACCTTGAGCCCCGAGATCTAATCCATAAACCATTAACATTAAACCCTAAAACCTTAATCCCGAGGCCAAAACTTAAAACCTAAACACCAAATCCCTTGGTATTTTAAAAAACTTGGGATTTTTAAAAAGTCAAGATTTTGAAAAAGTCGGATTTTCAAATACTTGAAAACTTTAAAATGTCACGACATTTTTAAAAGTGGCAATTTTAAACAAAGCTGTTATTTTTAAAAATATAAAGATTTTAAAAATGTCGAGACTTTTTAAATGTTCAGATTTTCAATCAAGTTGGGGTTTTTGAAAAAGTTAAGATTTTTGAAAAGTTGGGATTTTCACATTTTTGAAGAGTATTTTTAAAAATAAAGATTTTTAAAAGCTTGACATTTTAAAAAAGTTAAGATTTTTGAAAACACGGGATTTTAAATTTTTGAGATTTTCCAAAAGTCTTGACTTTGTAAAAGTTTAAAAAAAAGATTTTAAAAAAAAGTCAAGATTTTGCAAAATGTTGGGATTTTTGAAAAAGTTGACATTTTTCATAAAGTTGAGATTTTAGAAAATTAAGGAATTTTAGAAGAGATGGGATTTCTGAAAAAGTTATGATTTTCAAAAATGTCGCGATTTTTGAAATAGTTGAGATTTTTGAAAAAGTTGTGATTTTTGAAATAGTTGCAACTTTGTAAAGTTGAAGATTTTCAAAAAAGTCATGATTTCAAAAGTTTAGTTATGTGCCAAAATTAGCAGAAATTTTAAAATGTAACTTGTGCTCCAGGTGTCTGTTTGAGTCTGTTTTTTTTTAATCCACATGTTTCAAAAATATCAACTTTTTGAAATAGTTGAGATTTTTGAAATAGTTGCAACTTTGTAAAAGTGAAGATTTTCAAAAAAGTCATGATTTCAAAAATTTAGTTATGTGCCAAAATTAGTAGAAATTTGAAAATGTAACTTGTGCTCCAGGTGTCCATTTGAGTCTATGTTGTTTTTAATCCACATGTTTCAAAAATATCAAAATTTAAAAACAAATGGGTAGTTTGAATAATTTAAATTTTCTTGATAATCTGGATTTTTAATATGTCATGATTTTTAAAAAGTCATTATTTACCAAAAAGTTGTGAATTTAAATTTTTTTATGATTTTAAAGAATTTACAATTTTAGAAAAGATAGAATTTCATAATTCTAAAAAAGTTTGAATTTAAAAAAATTAAGGGTTTTTAAAAAGTCGAGATTTTAAAAAAGTCAGGATTATGAAAAGGTTGGGATTTCGAACAAAATTTGGGATTTCAAAAAAGTCATGATTTTGAAAAAGCCAAGAATTTTTAGAAAGTTGGGATTTTCAAAAAGAAAAGATTTTGTAAAAAGGTGTAATTTTCAAATAATTCAGGAATTACAAAACTGAAGAGATTTATAAATCCCAATTGTTTTGAATATCCTAATATTTTTTGAAAGTTCTAACCTTTTCAAAATTCCAACTTTGTAGAAAATGTAAAACTTTTGAAAATTATGAATTTTTTTAAATCGTAACCGTTTCAAAATTGGGATATTTTTGAAATCGTGACTTTTTCAAAATCGTGACCGCTAAACCCTAAATCCTAAAACCTTAGTCATAAATGCTAAACCCTAAACCCCAACATCCTAAACACTAAGCCCAAAGCCCTAAAAATGCAAATCCCTAAATAATAAAACCTGAACTGTAAAAACCAAACCTTAAACCACAAACCCTAAACCTTGATCCTTGAGCTGCCTAATTCCTAAACCCTAAGCTCTAAAACCTAAACTATAAACCCTAAACCTTGATCCTGAGCCATGAAGACTAATTGCTAAGCCCTAAGCTCTAAAACCTAAACTATAAACCCTAAAGCCTAAAGCCTTAGGCCTAACCCTAAACCCTAAACTCATAACCCTCGAACCTCGAACATTGAGCCATGTATCCTCAACCATGAACATTGAGACCTAAACCTTGACCCCTATGCCATAAACCCTAAACTCTTAGCCCTATACCCTATAAACCCTAAACCTTAAGATCTAATTACTCGCTAAACCCTAAATTTTGAGTCTTAAACCCTAAAACCCTAAATGCTAAATCCTAAATATTAAACCCTTAATTTTAAACCATGAGTTGTAAACCTTAAGTGCAAAGCCCTTTACCTTGATCCCTGAACCTCAACCCTAAACCGTAATCCCTAAACCCTAAACAAGTAAACCCTAAACCCCAAATCCCGAGCCCAAAACCTAAACCTTAAAATCTAAATCCTTTGAGCCCTAAATACTTGACCTAGAAACCTTAAAATAGATTTGGGAAAAAATGGTATTTTGAAAAATTTGGGATTTTCAAAATGTCAAGATTTTTAAAAAGTAAGGATTTTTAAAAAAATTAAAATTTTCAAAAAAGTCACAACTTTTTAAAAAGTTACGATTTTGAAAAAAGGTGTTATTTTCAAACATCAAGATATAAAAATGTTGGGACTTTGAAAATGTTCATATTTTCAAACTAGTTAGGGTATTCGAAAAATGAATATTTTGAAAAAGTCAGGATTTTTGCGAGAGTTGGGCTTTTCACATTTTTGAAGAGTCAAAAATTTTCAAGAGTCGGGATTTTTGAAAAACACGACTTTTTCAAAAAAGTTTGGATTTTCTAAATGACGGGATTTGAAAAAATTGAGATTATCCAAAAATTCATGACTTAGTAAAAGTGAAGATTTTCAAAAAAGTCAAGATTTTGGAAAATGTTTGGATTTTTAAAACGTCAAGATTTTTGTAAAAAGTAAGGATTTTTGAATAAGTCGGGATATTTGAAAAAGTCTCGAACTTTAATATTTGTGATTTTTAAAAAAGTAAATTTTTTTACAAAGAAAGGATTTTCAAAAAAAAGTCAGCATTTTTATAAAGTTGAGATTTTAGAAAATTTCAAAAATTTTAAAAAGTTGGGATTTATGAAAAGTTTTGATTTTTAAAAACGTCACAATTTTTGAAATAGTTGCAATTTTTGAAAAATTGAGATTTTTGAAAAAGCTATAATCTCAAAAAAGTCAAGATTTATAAAATGTAGTGATGTGCCAAAATTAGCAGGAATTTGAAAAGATAATAACTTGCACTTCATGTGTCCATTTGACTCCTTTTTTCGAAACCACATGTTTCAAAAAAATCAACTTTTTTAAACCATCAAGATTTTCAAACAAACGTTGGGAGTTTGAATAATTTAGATTTTCTAGAATTTTCAGATTTTTGAATATGTCATGATTTCTGAAAAAGTCATTATTTTCCATAAATTTGTGAATTTCAAAAATATTAGGATTTTAAAGAATTTTTTAAAAATTAGGATTCTAAAAAAGTTTGAATTTCAAAAATTTTAGGGTTTTTAAAAAGGTTGAGATTTTCAAAAATGTCAAGATTATGATAAGGATGGGATTTCAAAAAAATAATTGGGATTTCAAAAAAAAATTTGATTTTGAAAAAGCCTAAACCCTAAACCTTAAGCTCTAATTACTCGTAAATCCTGAATTGAGCTTTTAAAATCATGAAGTTTTCAAAATCATGACCCCTAAACCTTAAACACCAAATCCTAAAACCTAAGTCATAAACGCTAAACCCTTAACCCCAACATTCTAAACACTAAGCCCAAAGCCCTAATTAAGTAAACCATAACCCACATTCATAAACCATAAACCCAAATCCCTAAATGGTAAAACATAAACTCTAAACCCAAAACCTTAAACAATATATGCTAAACCCAGATCCCTGAGCCATGAAGCCTAAACCATAAATGCTAAGCCATAAACCCTAAACCCTGCGCCTTAATACCTAAATCCTAAATAGTGAACCCTAAAGCCTTAGGCCTAACCCTAAACCCTAAACCCTATACCTTGAACCATGAGCCCTAAGCCAAAACCCTAAACCCTAAACCTTTAGCTAGAGACCTAAACCCTAAACTCATAACCCTGAACCTCAAACATTGAGCCATGGACCCTTAACCATGAACCCTAACCTGTACGCCCTAAACCTTATAAACCCTAAACCTTAAGCTCTAATTACTCTTAAACACTAAATTTCAGTCTAAAACCCTAAATCTAAAATCCTAAATACTAAACCCTCAATTGTAAACCATGAGCTGCAAACACTAAGTGTAAAACCCTCAAACGTAAAAATCAAACCCCAAACCCTAAAACCTAATTCTTAAACACTAAACCTTGATCCCTAAACCCTGAACCTGAACAAATCCCCTAAGCCCTAAATCCTAACCCTTAACCCAGAGCCTTAGGCCCTAAACCCTAAACCCTTAACATTAAACCCTAAATGCTGAATCCACGAGCCCAAAAACTTAAACCCTAAACACTAAATCCCCCTGAGCCCCAAATCCTCAACCTATAAACCTTAAAATAGTTAGATTTGAAATTTTTGGTAGATTAAAAAACTTTGGATTTTTAAAAAGTAAAGAAATTAGAAAAAGTCAGATTTTCAAAAACTTGAGATTTTAAAAAAAGTTGTAAGTTTAACCAAAGTTGTTATTTTTGAAAACATCAAGATTTAAAAAATGTTGGGACTTTGAAAATTTTTAGATTTTCAAACAAATTGGGGTTTTTAAAAATGCATATTTTGACAAAGGCAAGATTTTTGAAAAGTTGGACTTTTCAAATTCTTGAAGAGTCTGAGCATTTTTGAAAAGTCAGTATTTTTAAAAAAATCCACATTTTCAACAAAGTAAGGATTTTTGAAAAGACGAGATTTTAAAAAATTTGAGATTTTCCAAAAAGTCGTGATTTTGTAAAAGTGAAGATTTTCAAAAAGTCTAGATTTTTAAAAAAAGTCAAGATTTTGGAAAATGTTGGGATTTTTAAAATGTCAAGATTTTTGAATAAGTTAGGATATTTGAAAAAGTACCGATTTTTAATATTTGATATTTTCAAAAAAAAATAATTCTTTAAAAATTAAGGATTTTCAATAAAATTGGCATTTTTGATAAAGTTGAGATTTTAGAAAATTCAAGAATTTTTAAAGAGTTAGAATTTTTTTATTTTTTTTTATTTTTCAAAACATCCTGATTTTTTAAATTCTTGTGAGTTTTCAAAAAGATGGGATTTTAAAAAAGTTATAATCTCAAAAAAGTCAAGATTTCAAAAATGTAGTGTTGTGCCAAAATTGGCAAGAATTTGAAAAATCATAAATTATGCTTCGGTTGTCCATTTGAGTCTATTTTTTTAAAACCACACGTTTTGAAAATTTCAACTTTTTTAAAATATCAGGATTTTCAAAAAAACCTCAGGAGTTTGAATAATTAAGATTTTCTAGAAATTTAAGATTTTTGAATATGTCATGATTTTTGAAAAAGTAATTATTTTCCAAAAAGTTGTGAATTTACGAAAAATTAGGATGTTAAAGAATTTACAGTTTTAGTAAAAGACATAATTTCATAATTCTAAAAAAGTTTAAATTTCAAAAAATTTAGGGATTTTGAAAAAGTTGAGATTTTGAGAAAAAGTTAAGGATTATGAAAAGGTTGTGATTTCGAATAAAAATTTAGATTTTAAAAAAGTTGTTATTTTAAACCATAAGCCATAAACCCTAAACAATAAATCCTTAACCCCTAACCCTGAGCCTTAAATCCTAAACCCTAAAAAGCCTTAGGCCTAACCCTATACCTTAAACACAAACCCAAAACTCTAAACCTAGCTAGAGACCTAAGCCGTAAACCCTAAACTCGTAACCCCAAACCTCAAACACCGAGGAATGGACCCTAAACGCTACACCCTAAACCCTAAACTTTGATCCCTATACCATATAAACCCTAAACCTTAAGCTCTAATTACTCCTAAAACCTAAATTTTTAGTCTTAAACCCTAAAACCCTGAATGCTAAATGCTAAATGCTAAATACTAAACTCTCAATCGTAAAACTCGAACCCCAAACCCTAAAACCTAAGCCCTAAATCCTAACCATAAACCCTAAACCCTGAAACCTAAACGCTGAGCCTTAAGCACTAATCTCTAAACCCTAAACACTGAATCTTGAGCCCAAACACCTAAATCATAAACACTAAATCCCTTGAGCCCTAAAATCTAAACCTAGAAACCTTAAAATAGTTAGATTTATACAAAGTTGTTATTTTGAAAAACTTGGGATTTTTGAAATAGTCTGGATTTTCAAAAACTTGAGATTTTAAAAAAAGTCATGACTTTTCAAAATGTTTCAATTTTAAACAAAATTGTTATTTTTTAAAATATCAAGATTTAAACAATGTCGTGACTTTGAAAATGTTCAGATTTTTAAACAAGTTGGGGTTTTTGAAAAATTAATATTTCAAAAAAGTCAAGATTTATGAAATGTTGGGAATTTTGAAAAAGTTGGGCTTTTCACATTTTTCAGAAAGTCAATATTTTTGAAAAACTCGACATTTTCAAAAAGTTAGAATTTTTGAAAAGATAAGATTTTTAAAATGTGAAAATTTCCAAAAATTCGTGACTTTGTAAAAGTGAATATTTTCAAAAAAGTTGGGATTTTTGAAAAGTCAAGATTTTTGAAAATGTTGGGATTTTAAAACGTCAAGATTTTTGAATAAGTCAAGATATTTGAAAAAGTCCCGATTTTTAATATTTGTGATTTTCAAAAAAATATAATTTATTTAACAACTAAGGATTTTCAAAAAAGTCTACATTTTTTATAATGTTGGGATTTTTGAAAAAAAATCATTTTCGAAAATGTCTTGATTTTTTAAATAATTGTGAATTTAGAAAAAGTTGGGATTTTGAAAAAGTTATAATCTCAAAAAGTTAAGATTTTAAAACTGTAGTGATGCCCCTAAAATTTGAAGGAATTTGAAAAGGTCATAACTTATGCTCCGTGTGTTCTGTTTGAGTTTGAAAAATCTCTTTTATAAAATATCGTGATTTTAAAAAAAGCTCGAGAGTTTGAGTAATTTAGATTTTCTAGAAATTCTAGATTTTTAGTAATTTAAAAAGTCATTATTTTCCAAACAATTGTAAATTTAAAAAAAAATAGGATTTTAAAGAATTTGCAATTTTAGAAAAGATAAAATTTCATAATTCTAAAAAAATTGAATGTCAAAAATTTTAGGGTTTTTCAAAAAGATGAGATTTTAAAAAGAGTCGAATTATAAAAAGGTTAGGATTTTGAATAAAAATTGGGATTCGCAAAAAAGTCGTGACTTGAAAAAAGCCAAGAATTTTGAGAAAGTTAGTATTTTCATAAAAGATAAGATTTTGAAAAAGATGCAATTTTAAAATAAGTGTGGAATTGAAAAATTGAAGAGATTTTTAAATCCCAACTCTTTTGAATATCCTTTTTTAAAAATCCTAACATTTTAAAAATTCCAAATTTTTATAAAATCGTGACTTTTTCAAAAATTACATTATTTTAAAAAAATCATGAGATTTTTAAAAATTATGAACATTTTAAATCCATGACTTTATCACTTTCAGAATCTTTGAAAATACAGAGTTTTTGAAAATCATGATTTTTTCGAAATCCCAACTGTTTCAAAATTAGGATATTTTTTAAATTGTGACTTTTTCAAACTTTAATCCCTAAAGCCTGAAACCATAAACCATAAACCTGAATACCTAAATCGTAAAACCTAAAATCTAAAATCTAAACCCAAAATTCAAACCATATACCCTAAACCCTGATCCCTGAGCATGATAGCCTAAACCCTAAAATATTTAGATTTTGAAAAAGTTGGTATTTTAAAAAATTGAGATTTTAAAAAAGCCAAGATTTTCAAAAAAGTCACCACATTTGAAAAAGTTAAAATTTTAAACAAACTTATTAGTTTTGAAAACATCAAGAATTTAAAAATGTTGGAACTTTGAAAACGTTTAGATTTTAAAATAAGTTGGGGTTTTCAAAATATTAATATTTCGAAAGAGTTGGGCTTCTTGTATTTTTGAAGAGTCAGATTGCTAAACAATTCAATGTTTTTGAAAACCTTGATATTTTCAAAAAAGTTTGGATTTTTGAAAATATGGTATTTTAATAAATTTGAGATTTTCCAAAAAGTGAAGATTTTCAAAAAAGTCAGGATTTTTGAAAAGTCGAGATTTTGAAAAAAGTCAGGATTTTTAAAACATAAGGATTTTTTTAAAAGTCGATATTTTTTAATAAGTCAGAATATTTGAAAAAGTCCCGATTTTTAACATTTACAATTTTTGAAAAAGTATAATATTTTTCAAAAGTCAAGAATTTTTAAAAAGGTGAGTTTTCTTCAAAACGTTTTTAGTTTTTAAAACGTCATGATTTTCAAAATAGTTAGATTTGGCATAAGTTGGTTTTTGAAAAACCTGAGATTTTAAAAAAGTCGAGATGTTTGAAAAAGTCAGGATTTTAAAAAACTTTAAATTTTCAAAAAGTCACGACTTTTGAAAAAGTTGCAATTTTAAACAAAGTTATTATTTTTGATAACATTAAGATTTAAAAAATGTTGGGACTTTGAAAATGTTCAAATTTTCAAACAAGCTAAGGTTTTTGAAAATTTGAGATTTTTGAAAGAGTTGGGCTTTTTGCATTTTTGAAGAGTCAAGGTTTTTTGAAAAGTCATGATTTTGTAAAAGTGAAGATATTTTAAAAGTCAGGATTTTCAAAAAGTCAAGATTTTGGAAAATATTGAGATTTTTAAAATGTCAAGATTTTTGAAAAAGTCAGGATTTTTGAATAAGTCAAGATATTAAAATTTTTGTTATTTTTGATAAAATTGAGAATTTAGAAATTTCAAGAATTTTTAAAAACTTGGGATTTATGAAAAAGTTTTTATTTTCAAAACGTCTCGATTTTCGAAAGAGTTGGGATTTTGAAAAATAATAATTTCCAAAGAGTCAAGATTTTAAAAATGCAAAGTGTTGTGTGAATTAAAGGGAACTTGAAAAGGTCATAACTTGTGCTCCGGGTGTGTATTTGAGTCTAGTTTTTTAAACCACATATTTCAAAAATCTTAACTTTTTAAAAATATTAGGATTTTACAAAAATAGTCAAGAATTTGAAAATTTTAGATTTTCAATAAATTATGGAATTTTTAATATGTCATGATTATTCAAAAAGTCATTATTTTCCAAAAAGTTGTGAATTAAAAAAATAAGGATTTTAAAGAATTTGTAATTTTATAAAAATAGAATTTCATAATTCTTAAACCCTAAACCTTGAAGCTCAACCCCGAGCCCTAGGCCCTAAACCATTAACATTAAACCCTAAATGATGAATTCTGAGCCCAAAACTTAAACCCTAAACACTAAATCCCTTGAGCCCTAAATCCTCAACCTAAATCAGAAAAAAGTAAGGATTTTGAAAAACTTGAGATTTTAAAAAAAGTTACAATTTTAAACCAAGTTGTTATTTTTGAAAACATCAAGATTTAAAACATGTTGGGTTTTTGAAAATGTTTAGATTTTCAAACAGGTTGGGGTTTTTGAAAAATGAATATTTTTAAAAAGTCAAGATTTTTTAAAAGTTGGGATTTTTGAAAGAGTTGGACTTTTTAGCTTTTTGAAGAGTCTGGATTTTTAAAAAGTCAGTATTTTTAAAAAAATCCACATTTTCAAAAAAGTTTGGATTTTTGAAAAGATGGGATTTTATAAAATTTAAGATTTTTCAAAAAGTTGTGACTTTGTAAAAGTGAAGATTTGCAAAAAAGACTAGATTTTTGAAAAATTCATGATTTTTGAATTAGTCAGATATTTGAAAAAGTTCCTATTTTTAATATTTGATATTTTAAAAAAAATTAATTGTTTAAAAATTAAGGATTTTGAATAAAATTGGCATTTTTGATAAAGTTGAGATTTTAGAAAATTCAAGAATTTTTAAAGAGTTGAATTTGTGAAAAAGTTTTTGATTTTTCAAAACATCATGATTTTTGAAATTGTTGCATGAGCTTTGAAAAAGTTGGGATTTTCAAAAAGTTATAATCTCAAAAAGTCAAGATTTCAAAAGTGTAGTGATGTGCCAAAATTGGGAAGAATTTGAAAATATCATAAATTATGCTCCTAGGTTGTCCGTTTGAGTCTATTTTTAAAAACCACATGTTTTAAAAATTTCAACTTTTTTAAAATATCAGGATTTTCAAAAGAAAGTTAGGAGTTTGAATAATTTAGATTTTCTACAAATTTATTATTTTTGAATATGTCATGATTTTTAAAAAGTAATTATTTTCCACAAAGTTATGGAATTTAGGAAAATTTAGGATGTTAAAGAATTTACAATTTTAGTAAAAGACACAATTTCATAATTCTAAAAAGTTCAAATTTCAAAAATTTAGGATTTTGAAAAAGTTGATATTTTAAAAAAAAGTAAGGATTATGAAATGGTTTTGATTTCGAACAAAAGTTGAGATTTCAAAAAGTTATTATTTTAAACCATAAGCCCTAAACCCTACACAATAAACCCTTAACCGCTAACCTTGAGCCATAAATCGTAAACCCTAAAAAAGTGAACCCTAAAGCCTTATGCCTAACCCTATAACTTAAATACAAACCCAAAACTCTAAACCTTTAGCTAGAGACCTAAACCTGTCAACCCTAAACTCGTAACCCCAAACCTCAAACACCGAGTAATGGACCCTAAACCATGAACACTAAGACCTTAAACCCTAACCCCTACACCCTAAACCCTAAACTTTGAGCCCTATACCATATAAACCCTAAACCTTAAGCTCTAATTACTCCTAAACCCTAAATACCTTAATGCTAAATACTAAACTCTCAATCATAAAACTTGAACCCCAAACCCTAAAACCTGAGCCCTAAATCCTAACCCTAAACCCTAAAACCTAATTCTTAAACCCTAAACCTTGATCCTCGAACCCCCCCAAACTTGAACCCCGAGCCTTAAGCACTAATCCCTAAACTATAAACAATGAATCTTCAGCCCAAACACCTAAACCCTAAACATTAAATCCCCTGAGCCCTAAAATCTAAACCTAGAAACCTTAAAATAGTTAGATTTGGAAAAAGTTGTTATTTTGAAAAACTTGGGATTTTTAAAAAGTCAGGATTTTCAAAAACTTGAGATTTTCAAAAAAGTCATGACTTTTCAAAATGTTTCAATTTTAAACAAAATTGTTAGTTTTGAAAACACCAAGATTTAAACAATGTCGAGACATTGAAAATGTTCAGATTTTTAAACAAGTTGGGGTTTTCAAAAAATTAATATTTCAAAAAAGTCAAGATTTATGAAATGTTGGGAATTTTGAAAAAGTTAGGCTTTTCACATTTTTGAAAAGTCAATATTTTTGAAAAACTCGACATTTTAAAAAAGTTAGGATTTTTGAAAAGATGAGATTTTAAAAATATTGAGAATTTCCAAAAATGCGTGATTTTGTAAAAGTGAATATTTTCGAAAAAGTCAAGATTTTTGAAAAGTCAAGATTTTGGAAAGTGTTGGGATTTTTGAAAAGTCAAGATTTTGGAAAATGTTGGGATTTTTGAAAAGTCAAGATTTTTGAAAATGTTGGGATTTTTAAAACGTCAAGATTTTTTATATTTGTGATTTTCAAAAAAGTCTGCATTCTTGATAAAGTTGGGATTTTTGAAAAAGTTTTGATTTTCGAAAATGTCACGTTTTTTTAAATAGTTGTGAATTTCAAAAGTTCAGATTTTCAAAAAATTTATGATCTCAAAAAAGTCAAGATTTCAAAAGTGTAGAGATGCCCCAAAATTTGAAGGAATTTGAAATGGTTATAACTTGTGCTCTGTGTGTCCGTTTGAGTCTGCTTTTATTAAAATATAAGGATTTTAAAAAAAGTCGAGAGTTTGAGTAATTTATATTTTCTAGAAATTCTAGATTTTTGAATATGTCATGACTTTTGAAAAATTCATTATTTTCCAAACAATTGTAAATTTCAAAAAAGATAGAACTTTTAAAGAATTTGCAATTTTAGAAAAAGATAGAATTTCATAATTCTAAAAGAAATTGAATTTCAAAATTTTTAGGGTTTTTCAAAAGGGAGATTTTAAAAAGAGTCAGAATTATGAAAAGGTTGAGATTTTGAATAAAAATTAGGATTCATAAAAATTCATGATTTCAAAAAAGCCAATAATTTTGAGAAAGTTAGGATTTTCAAAAAAGACAAGATTTTGAAAAAGGTGCAATTTTCAAATAAGTCAGAACTACAAAATTGAAAAGATTTTTAAATCCCAACTATTTTGAATATCCTAATTTTAAAAAAATCCTAACATTTTCAAAACCATTAATTTTTCAAAATTCCAAATTTTTACAAAATCGTGACTTTTTTGAAAATTACAATGTTTTTAAAAATCACGAGTTTTTTAAAAAATTGTGACCTTTTTAAATCCATGACTTCATCACTTTCAAAATCCTTGAAAATAAAGAATTTTTGAAAATCTTTATTTTTTCGAAATCCCAACTTTTTCAAAATCAGGATATTTTTTAAATTGTGACTTTTTCAAACCCTAAACCCTAGAGCCTATAACCATAAACCATAAACCCTTAACACCGAATCCTAAATCCAAAACCCTTAGCCATAAACCATCAACCCGAATACCTAAATCGTAAAACCTAAAATCTAAACCCCAAAATTTAAACCATATACCCTAAACCCTGAGCAGTGAAGCCTAAACCCTAAAATATTTAGATTTTGAAAAAGTTGGTATTTTTAAACTTGAAAATTTCAAAAAGTCAAGATTTTCAAAAAGACACCATGTTTGAAAAAGTTGAAATTTTAAACAAAGTTATTAGTTTTGAAAACATCAAAAATTTAAAAATGTTTGAACTTTGAAAATGTTTACATTTTAAAATAAGTTGGGGTTTTCAAAATATGAATATTTCAAAGAGTTGGGCTTCTTGCATTTTTGAAGAGTCAAGATTGTTAAACAATTCAATATTTTTGAAAAACTTGATATTTTTAAAAAAGTTAGGATTTTGGAAAATGTTGGGTTTTTTAAAACATAAGGATTTTTTAAAAAGTCAAGATATTCAAAAAGTCCCGATTTGTAACATTTATAATTTTTGAAAAAGTATAATTTTTTTAAAAAGTAAGGATTTTCAAAAAAGTCAGCATTTTTTTATCAAGATGAGATTTTAGAAAAGTCCGAATTTTTAAAAGGTGGGTTTTCTAAAAATGTTTTTATTTTGGAAAACGTCATGATTTTCAAAATAGATTTTTGAAAAATATAGGATTTTTGAAAACTTTATAATCTCAAAAAGTCAAGATTTCAAAATGTAGTGATGTGCCAAACTTAGCCGGAACATGAAAAGGTCATAACTTTAAATCTCAACTTTTTAAAATTATCTGGATTTTCAAAAAAAAAAACAGCTGTTTGAGTAATTTAGATTTTCCAAAAATTATAGATTTTTGAATATGTCATGATACAAAGAGTTGTGAATTTCAAAACCACAAACTCTAAAACCTGAGCCCTAAATCCTAACTCTAAACCCTAAAACCTAATTCTTAAACCCTAAACCTTGATCCCGAACCATAGATCTTGACCATAAAACCCTAAACCTTGAGTCCCAGCTCTAAGCCCTAATCCTTAAACCCTAAACACTAAACCCTAAATCATGAGCCCAAAAACCTTAACCCTAAACACTAAATCCCCTGAGCCCTAAACCCTCAACCTAGAAACCTTAAAATAGTTAGATTTGGAAAAAGTTGGTATTTTGAAAAACTTGAGATTTTTAAAAAGTTAAGATTTTTGAAAAAGTCAGGATTTTAAAACTTTAAAATTTTCAAAAAAGTCATGACTTTTGAAAAAGTTACAATTTTAAACAAAGTTATTATTTCTGATAACATTAAGATTTAAAAAATGTTGGGACTTTGAAAATGTTCAAATTTTCAAACAAGCTAAGGTTTTTGAAAATGAATATATCCAAAAAGACAAGATTTTTGAAAATTTAGGGTTTTTGAAAGAGTTGAGCTTTTGCATTTTTAAAGAGTCAAGGTTTTTGAAAATTTGGGGTTTTTGAAAGAGTTAAGCTTTTTACATTTTTAAAGAGTCAAGGTTTTTGAAAAGTCATGCTTTTGTAAAAATAAATATTTTTGAAAAGTCGGGATTTTTGAATAAGTCGGGATATTCAAAAAAATTGTTATTTTTGATAAAATTTGGAATTTAGAAAATTCAAGAATTTTTAATTTATAAAAAAGTTTTTATTTTCAAAAATGTCTCGATTTTTGAAAGAGTTGGGATTTTTGAAAAATTATAATTTCCAAAGAGTCAAGATTTTAAAAATGTAGTGCTGCGTTAGAACTAACATGAACTTGAAAAGGTCATAACTTGTGCTCCGGTGTTTATTTGAGTCTATTTTTTTTTAAAACCACATATTTCAAAAATCTTAACTTTTTAAAAAATATTAGGATTTTAGAAAAAAAAGTTAGGAATTTGAAAATTCTAGATTTTCAAGAAATTATGGATTTTTTAATATTTCATGATTTTTTAAAAGTCATTATTTTCAAAAAAGTTGTGAATTTAAAATAAAACAAGGATTTTAAAGAATTTGCAATTTTACAATAAACCATAAACACTGATCTCTTAGCCAACAATCCTAAATTGTAAAACCTAGGCCATAAACCCTAAACCCCTAACCCTAAATAGTAATCCCTAAAGCCTTTGGCCTAACTTTAAACCCTATACCTTGAACCATAAGCCCTAAGCCAAAAAACCCTAAACTCATAACCCCAGACCTCTAACACTGAGCCATGGACCCTCAACCATGAACACTAAACCATAAACGTTGAGCCCTATACCCTATAAACCATAAACCTTAAGCTCTATTTACACCTAAACCCTAAAACCCTAAATGATAAATCCTAAATACTTAACCCTCAATCATAAACCCAAAGTGTAAAACCCTCAACCGTAAAACTCGAACCATGAACCCTAAAACCTAAGCCCTAAATCTTAACCATAAACCGTAAAACCTAATTGTTTAGGGTTTAAGACTCAAAATTTAGCGTTTAGGAGTAATTAGAACTTAAGGTTTAGGGTATAGGGATCAATTTTTAGGGTTTACGGCTAAAAGCTAAATATTTTTCGACGTTTTCAAAAATCAAAAGGTTTTTCAAATCCCAACTATTTAAAATCTCGTCTTTTTAAAAATCCTAACTTTTTTAAAATGTCAAGTTTTTCAAAAATCCTTAATTTTTCAAACATCTAAACTCTTCAAAAATCCCGACTCTTCAAAAATGCAAAAATCCAAACTCTTTCGAAAATCTAAACTTTTAAAGTCCCAACATTTTTCAAATCTTTATGTTTTCAAAAATAACAACTTTTTTAAAATTGTAACTTTTTCAAAAGTCGTGACTTTTTTAAAATCTCAAGTTTTTGAAAATCCTGAATTTTTCAAAAATCTTGAATTTTTGAAAATCCCAAGTTTTTCAAAATACCATTTTTTTCCAAATCTAACTATTTTAAGGTTTCTAGGTTGAGGGTTTAGGTTTTTGGGCTTAGGATTCGAGATTTAGGGTTTAGTGTTTAGGGTTTAGCAATTAGTGTTCAGGGATCAAGGTTTAGGGTTTAACAATTAGGTTTTATAAGGTTTAGGGTTTTAGGTTTAGTGATTAGGTTAGGATTTAGGGCTCAAGTTTTAAGGTTTGGGGTTTGAGGTTTACAATTGAGGGTTTTTCTTTAAGCTTCAGGGCTTATGGTTTACGATTAAGGGTTTAGTATTTAGGATTTAGCATTTAGGGTTTTAGGGTTTAAGACTCAGAATTTAGTATTTAGGAGCAATTAGAGCTTAAGTATAGAGCTTAGAGTTTAGGGTTTAGAGCGTAGGGGTCAGGGTTTAGGGTTTAGGTCTCAGTATTCATGGTTGAGGGTCCATGGCTCAGGGTTTGAGGTTTGGGGTTATGAGTTTAGGGTTTAGACTTAGGGCTCATGGTTTAAGGTATAGGGTTAGGGTTTAAGGCTCAGGCTTAGGGGTTTAGGGTTTAGGGTTTAGGCTTCACGACTCAGGGATTAGGGTTTAGATTTTATGGTTTAGGGTTTAGAGTTTATATTTTAGGTTATATGATTTAGGGATTTTGGTTTATGGTTTATAGTGAAGGCTTTAGGGTTTAGGATTCAGTTTTAAGGGTTTATGGTTTAGGATTTATGGTTTTGGGCTTAGTGTTTAGGATGTTGGGGTTTAGGGTTTAGTGCTTATGACTCTTTGGTTTCATGTTTGGGTCGCTATTTTTAAAAAGTTGTGATTTAGAAAATATCTTGATTTTGAAATAGTTAGGATTTACAAAATTCATGATTTTACAAAAGTCTGTAGTTTCAAATATTTTTAAAGTGATAAAGTCATGAATTTGAAAATTTCAGAATATTTAAAAATCTTGTAATTTTTGATAAAGTTGCGATTTTATAAAAGTTTGAATTTTGAAAAAGTAAAGATTTTGAAAATATTAGGATTTTCATAAAAAAATAGGATATTCAAAATAGTTGGGATTTAAAAATCTCTTCAGTTTTGTAATTCCCAACTTATTTGAAAATTGCACTTTTTTCAAAATCTTGTCTTTTTTGAAAATCCCAACTTTCTCAAAATTCTTGGCTTTTTTAAAATCACGACTTTTTGAATTTCAATTTTTGTTCAAAATCCCAACCTTTTCATAATCCTGACTTTTTTGAAAATATCAACTTTTTCAAAAACCCTAAAAATTTTGAAATTCAAACTTTTTTAGAATTATGAAATTCTATCTTTTTCTAAAATTGCAAATTCTTTAAAATCCTATTTTTTTGAAATTCACAAATTTTTGGAAAATATGACTTTTTCAAAAATCATGATGACATATTCAAAAATCTAAATTATTCAAACTCCGAACTTTATTTTTAAATCTTGATATTTTAAAAAAGTTGAGATTTTTTTAAAATGTGATTTTAAAAAGTGGACTTAAATGGACACCTGGTGCAGAATTTTTAAAATTTTCAAATTCCTACTAATTTTAGTGCATCATCACTACATTTTTGAAATATTGACTTTTTGTAATTATAAGTTTTTGGAAAATAAAAATTATATCAAAAATTGTGACATTTTTAAAAATCTAATTTTATTCAGAAATCCCAACTTTGTAAAAATTCAAGAATTTTCCAAAATCTCAACTTTATCAAATATGCCAACATTTATAAAAATATATATTATTTCAAAAATTGCAAATTTTATAAATCTGGACTTTTTTGAATATCCCACTTTGTCAAAAGTCTTGACATAATAAAAATCCCAACATTTTCCAAAATCTTGACTTTTTTGAAAATCCTGACTTTTCAAAAATCTTAACTTTTTTAAAATCATGACTTTTTGGAAAATCTCAAAATTTTTAAAATCCCGTCTTTTCAAAAATCCAAACATTTTTGAAAATGTTGAGTTTTTTTAAAATCTTGACTTTTTCAAAAATCCAGACTTTAAAAATCCCGACTTTTAAAAATGTGAAAAGTCCCAACATTTTAAATCTTGATGTTTTAAAAATAACAATTTTTTTTTAAAATTGTAACTTTTTCAAAAGTTGTGACTTTTTTGAAAATCTCAAGTTTTTTAAAATCCTGACTTTTTCAAAAATCTTGACTTTTTGAAAATCCCAAGTTTTTCAAATACCAACTTTTTCCAAATCTAACTATTTTAAGGTTTCTAGGTTGAGGGTTTTGGGCCTAAGGTTTGGGGTTTAGGGTTTAGTGTTTAGGGTTTAGGGATTAGGGCTCAGGGCTGAGGTTCGTGTTCAGGGTTTGGGGATCAATGTCTAGGGTTTAAGAATTATTTTTAGTGTTTAGGGTTTTTGGGTTTACGGTTTAGGGTCAGGATTTAGGGCTTAAGTTTTATAGTTTAACGTTCAAAGTTTATAGTTGATGTTTTTGCATTTAGGGTTTAGGGCTCATGCTTTACGATTGGAGGTTTAGTATTTAGGATTTAGCATTTAGAGTTTTAGGGTTTAAGACTCAAAATTTAGGGTTTATGAGAAATTAGAGCTTAAGGTTTAGGATTTATAGGATATAGGGATTAGAGTTTAGGTTTAGGTCTCATGATCATGGTTGAGCATTCATGGCTCAAGGTTTGAGGTTATGAGTTTGACAATTTAGGGTTTAGGGTTATTGCTTAGGGCTCATGGTTGAAGGTATAGGGTTTAGGGTTTAGGATTTAAGTTTTAGGGTTTAGGGTTTAGGTTTTACGATTTAGTGATTTGCATTTTTGGTTTATCAACTGAGGGTTTAGGGTTTAGGATTCAGTGTTAAAGGTTTAAGGTTTACGTTTTAGGATTTAGGGTTTTGGGCTTAGACTTTAGGATAGGATTTAGCATTTACAACTCAGGTTTTAAGTTTACGGGTTTAGGATTTCGGTGTCTGAATTTTGAAAATGAACATATTTCAAAAATATCCTTATTTTGAAATAGTTAGGATTTCAAGAAAGTCATGAATTTAAAAGTTCACAATTTTTTAAAAACTTGTGATTTTTTTAAAATCGTAATTTTTGAAAAAGTCACGATTTCATAAAAAGTTGGAATTTTTAAAATTAAAGATTTTAAAAAATTTGGATATTCAAAATATTTGGGATTGAAAAATATCTTCAGTTTTGTATTTCTTTACTTATTTGAAAATTGCACCTTTTTTCAAAATCTTTTTTTTTAAAATCCTAACTTTCTCAAAATTCTTGGCTATTTCGAAATCACGACATTTATGAAATCCCAATTTTTGTTCGAAATCCCAACCCTTTTATAATCTTGACTTTTTTGAAAATCTCAACGCTTGTAAAAAACCCTAAAAATTTTTAAATTCAAAGTTTTTAGAATTATGAAATTCTATTTATTTCTAAAATTACAAATTCTTTAAAATCCTAATTGTTTTGAAATTCACAATTTTTTGAAAATAATGACTTCTTAAAAAATCATGACATATTCAAAATACCTGAATTTCTAGAAAATCTAAATTATTCAAACTCTTGACTTTTTTTTTTAATCATGATAATTTAAAAAATTTGAGATTTTTGAAACATGTGGTTTAAAAAAATGGACACTTGGAGCACAAGTTATGATCTTTTCAAGTTCTTGCTAATTTTTGTGCATAACTACATTTTTAAAATCTTGACTCTTTTGATATTATAACTTTTTTACACTCCCACCTATTTAAAAATCGTGATGTTTTCAAAAATATTAAAAATTGGGAATTTTTCGAATATCCCGATTTATTCAAAAATCTTAAGGTTTCAAAAATCCTGAGTTTTTCAAAAATCTTCTCTTTTACTAAATCATGACTTTTGGAAAATCTCAAATTTTTTGAAATCCCGTCTTTTCAAAAATACTACCTTTTTGAAATTGTTGAGTTTCTCAAAAAGATCTTGATTTTTTAAAAATCCGGACTTTTCAAAAATCCCGACTTTCAAAATATGAAAAGCCCAAGTCTTTATAAAATCCCAACATTTCAAAAATCCTTACTTTTTCAGAATATTTATATTTTTAAAATGCCAACTTGTTTGAAAAAATGAACATTTTAAAAGCCCCAATAATTTTAAAATCCTGATGTTTTCAAAAGAAATAACTTTGTTTAAAATTGCAACTTTTTCAAAAGTCGTGACTTTTTTAAAATCCAAAGTTTTTCAAAATACCAACTTTTTCCAAATCTAACTATTTTAAGGTTTCTATGTTCAGGGTTTTGGGCTTGGGGGATTTAGTGTTTAGGGTTGGTTTTTGGGCTCAAATTTAGTGTTTAGGGTTTAGGTTTTTGGGCTCATGATTCGGGGTTTATCGTTTAGGGATTAAGGCTCGGGTTCAAGAACTAGGGTTTAGGGTTAAGGTTCAGGGTTTGGGGATCAACGTTTAGGGTTTAAGAATTCAATTTTAGGGTTTAAGGTTTTGGAGTTTAGGGTTTAGGATTAGGATTTAGGGTTTAGGTTTTAGGGTTTTAGGTTTGAGGTTTACGATTGAGGCTTTTGCATTTTGGGTTTAAGGTTCATGGTTTAAGATTGGGAGTTTAGTATTCGGATTTAGCATTTAGGGTTTTAGGGTTTTAGACTTTAGGGTTTAGGAGCAATTAGTGCTTAATGTTTAGGTTTTATATGATATAGGGCTAAAAGTTTAAGGTTTAGGGCATAGGGGGGTCGGGGTTTAGGTTTTAGGTCACAAAGTGTTCATGGTTAAGGGTCCATGACTCAGGGTTCGAGGTGCGGGGTTAAACCCTAAAACCTAAAGTCATAACCCCCGTACCCTAAAACCTAAAAGTTGATTCGTAAATTCTAAACCCTAAATTCCAACATCCTAAACACTAAGCAAAAAACCCTAAAGCCTAAACCATAAACCCTTATCACTAAATCCTTAGAATAAACCATAAACCCAAATCCCTAAATTGTAAAACCTAAACTCTAAACCCCAAACTTTAAACCATAAACCCTAAACCCTCCCTGAGCCATGAAACATAAACCCTAAACCCTAAGTCGTAATCATTAAACAATATTTTTTAAAAATAACAACTTTTTTAAAAATTCTAACTTTTTTTTATAATTGTTGACTTTTTTAAAATCCCAAGTTATTTTAAAATACAACCTTTTCCAAATCTAACTATTTTAAGGTTTCTAGGTTGTGGGTTTAGTGTTTAGGATTTAGGTTTTTGGGCTCGTGGATTCATGGTTTAGGGTTTAGGGTTTAGGGTTTAGGATTTAGGGATTAGGGCTCAAGGTTGGGTTGAGGTTCAGGATTTAGGGAACAAGGTTTAGGGTTTAGGTTAGGATTTAGGGCTCCAGTTTTAGGGTTTTGGGTTTGAGTTTCGCACTTACGGTTTATGGCTCATTGTTTACAATTGAGGGCTTAGTATTTAGGATTTAGCATTTAAGACTCAAAATTTAGGGTTTGTGAGTAATTAGAGCTTAAGGTTTAGGGATTATGTGTATAGGGCTATGAGTTTAGGGTTTAGGGCATAGGGGTCAAGGTTTAGGTCTCAGTGTTCGAGTTTAAGGGTTATGAGTTTAGGGTTTAAGGTTTAGTGTTTAGCTTACGCCATATGGTTCAAGGTTTAAGCTTTAGGGTTCATTGTTTAGGGAATAGTGTTTTAGGGTTAGGGGTTTAGGGTTTAGGGTTTAGGCTTCATGGCTCAGGGATCAGGGTTTAGGGTTTATGGTTTAAGGTTTGGGGTTTACAGTTTAGGTTTTACGATTTAGGGATTTGGGTTTATGGTTTATGGCTGAGGGTTTAGGGTTTAGGATTCAGTGTTAAGGGTTTATGGTTTATGGTTTAGGATTTAGTTCTTTGGGTTTAGTGTTTAAGATGTTAGGGTTTAGGGGTCGCGATTTTGAAAAAGTCACGATTTCAAAAATATCCTTATTTTGAAATAGTTAGGATTTCAAAAATTCATGATTTAAAAAAACCTATATTTTAAAAGATTTTGAAAGTGAAAAACTCATGAATTTAAAAAGCTCACAATTTTTAAAAAATCGTGGTTTTTAAAAATTTATAATTTTTGAAAGAGTTTTGATTTTATAAAAGTTTGAATTTTTAAAATGTTAGGATTTTAAAAAGTTAGGACATTCAAAACAATTAGGATTTAAATAACTCTTCGGTTTTGTAATTCCTGAATATTTGAAAATTGCACCTTTTTTTAAAATCCCAACATTCTCAAAGTTCTTGGCTTTTTCGAAATAACGACTTTTTTGAAATCCTAATTTTTGTTTGAAATCCCAACTTTTTCATAATCGTGACTTTTTTGAAAATCTCAACTTTTTCAAAAACCCTAAATTTTTTTGAAATTCAAACTTTTTAGAATTATGAAATTCTATCTTTTTCTAAAATTGTAATTTTTTAAAAATTCACAACCTTTTTGAAAATACTAACTTTTTAAAAATCATGACATTTTCAAAATTCCAGAATTTCTAGAAAATATAAATTATTCAAACTCACGACATTTTTTTAAAATCCTGTTGAATATTTAAAACTTGTGGTTTCTAAAAAAATGCACTCAAACATACAACCGGAGCACAAGTTATGACCTTTTCAAATTCCTGCTAATTTTGGTGCATCATTACATTTTTTAAATCTTGAGTTTTTTGAGATTATAACTTTTTCGAAAATCCTAACTTTTTCGAAAATCACAACTATTTCAAAAATCACGACTTTTCGAAAATCAAAACTTTTTAGAAATTCCAACTTTTTAAAAATTCTTAAATTTTCTAAAATCTCAAATTTATCAAAAATGCTAACTTTTTTAAAAATCCTTACTTTTTAAAAAAGTATTATTCCAAAAAGTGCAAGTATTAAAAATTTGGACTTTTTCAAATATCCTGACTTATTCAAAAATCCTGAATTTAAAAAAAATCTTAGCGTTTTAAAAATCCCAACAATTTCCAAAATCTTGGTTTTTTTTAAAATCCTGACTTTTTTGAAAAATATTCACTTTCCCAAAGTCAAAACTTTTTGGAAAAATTTCAAAATTTTAAAAATCCCGTCTTTTTAAAAGTCCTAACTTTTTTGAAAATGTTGAGATTTTCAAAAATCTAGACTCTTCAAAAATGTGAAAAGTGTAATTCTTTCAAAAATGTTGACTTTTTGAAAATCCCATGTTTTTCAAAATACCAATTTTTTTCCAAATATAACTATTTTAAGATTTCTAGGTTGAGGGTTTAGGGCACAGGGGATTTAATGTTTAGAATTTAGTATTTAGGGATTAGGGATTAGGGCTCATGGGTCAAGGTTCATGGTTCGGGTATTGGGTTTAGGGTTAAGGTTCATGTTTTAAGAATTAGGTTTGAGGGTTAGGATTTAGGGATCAGGTTTAGGGTTTGGGATTTAGGGTTTATGGTTTAAGGTTTGGGGTTTAGAGTATAGGTTTTATGATTTAGGGATTTGGGTTTATGGTTGAGTGTTTAAGGTTTATGGTTTATGATTTAGGGCATTGGGCTTAGTGTTTAGGATGTTGGAATTTAGGGTTTAGCGTTTACGACTCAGGTTTCTTTCTTTAGGGCTTAGAGGTTGTGAATTTGAAAAGTCATGATTTCAAAAATATCCCGATTTTGAAATAGTTAGGATTTCAAAAAGTCATGATTTTCAAAAAGTCTTTATTTTAAAAGATTTTTAAAGTGATACAAGTTCAAATTTTTGTAAACGCGAGATTTTATAAAAAGTTAAAGAATTTTGAAAAAGTAAAGATTTTGAAAATGTTAGGATTTTCAAAAACATTCTGATATTCAAAATAGTTGTGATTTAAAAATCTCTTCTATTTTGTTATACCCGGTTTATTTTAAAATTGCACCTTTTTTCAAAATCTTGTCTTTTTTGTAAATCCCAACTTTCTCAAAATTCTTGGGTTTTTCGAAATCATGACTTTTTTGAAATCGTAATTTTTGTTCGAAATCCCAACCTTTTTATAATCCTAATTTTTTTTGAATTCACATCCTTTTTGAAAATAATGTCTTTTTAAAAAACACGACATATTCCAAAATCCATAATTTCTAGAAAATCTAAATTATTCAAACTCCCAACTTTTATTTGAAAATCTTAAAATTTTAAAAAAGTTGATATTTTTGAAAATGTGGTTTGTAAAGTACTTGATATTATTTTGAAAAGTTGATATTTGTAAAATAATATCAACAAATACCTACTACTTTTCAAACCACATGTTTTCAAAAATAATTATTTTGAAAATGTCACGATTAATAATATTAGAAAAAGTTAAGAATTTTTGAAAAGTTAGAATTTTAAAAAGGTCAAGATTTCATAAATGTAGAGATTTCAAAAAGGTAGGGCTTTTGAAAACTTTGAAATTTTACAAAAGGTCAGGATTTTGAAAAAGTTGTTATTTTTAATAGATGGGATTTTAAAAATTTTTAGGGTTTTGAATAATAAGGATTTTATAAAAAGTTTAGATTTTCAAAAATCTCAAGAATTTTGAAAAGGTCAAGATTTTGAAAAATGTGGGATGTTTGAAAAAGTTAGAATTTTTAAAAAGTCACAATTTTGAAAAATTTATGAGATATTTCAAAAAATGCAGGATTTTAAAAAGACTCAAATTTTTTAAAGAGGTCAGGATTTTGAAAAAGTTACGATTTTTAAAAAAATTGGGATTTCGAATGCTAAGGATTATAGAAAAAGTTTAGATTTTCAAAAAAATTGGTATTTTTGAAAAAGTCAGGATTTCAAAAAAGTCAATATTTTAGAAAAAAAATTGGATTTTGAAAAAGATGGGATTTTGAAAAGTCATAATTTGAAAAAGTCACGAGGTTTGAAAAAATAGCAATTTTCTAAAAAGTCAATAATTTTGAAAATTTTGGAATTTTGAAAAAGTCATAATTTTTGAAAAATTTAAAATTTTGAGTAGTCTCTCGAGCTTCAAAAATTAGGTATTTTGAATAATCAAGATCTTTAAAAAGTAGGTATTTTGAATAATCGATATTCTAGAAAAAGTCTAGTTTTTTAAAAGTTATGATTTTGTAAAAGTACAGATTTCAAAAAATATAAGGAATTTTTAAAAAGTCAAGATTTTAAAAAGTCACAATTTTTGAAATGTTGGGATTTAAAAAAGTTAGGATTTTTGAAAAAGACATTATTTTGAATAATCCCAACGTTTTCAAAATCACAACTGTTTTTGAAAACCTGAGTTTTTCGAAAATCCCAAAATTTCAAATAAATTAAAATGTTGAAAAGTCGGGATTTTTGAAAAATATGGGATTTTGAATAATCGAGATTTTTCAAAAAAATTGTTTTTTCAAATAAGTTAGGATTTTTAAAAAAGTTTGAGATTTTTTTAAAAGATAGTATTTTAAAAAAACTAGGGATTTTTAAAAAATCATGATTTTAAAAAAATTGTAGTTTCAAAAACTTAGGAATAAGGAACCACCAGCCTTCAATCTGAGAGGTTTCCTATTTTTGCAAGGTTCCACAGCTTGGGGAAAGTTCAATGTTATGCAATCACATCAAATGAGCCTGCCTTAGAAAAGTAGATCTTTTAAGCTCAGTTAGGGTGCTGTGATTCTGCACTAATAGTTTTAGCATGCTCGGTGGGACCAAGAAGTCTCCATCTTATTACAGTAGGGATTGATGTACACTTGCTGTGATTCTGGCTTTTAAGAAGCTTTAAAACTGTACATCTGGTGACTCCAAAAGAAACAAATCTACTGGTTTCAGCAGTCCAAGTAAGTTCATGAGAAGAATACAAACATGGTCAAGAACCATAGAAGAGGGACTATTTGTCTATTTAGACTTATCCCTAGATAGAGGGAGAAGAAGAAGAAGAGTCCAAAGGTCTCTATCCCCACCAAGCAGAGCTTTATCAACACCTCCTCCCGGCAGACCATTCATTCAATCAAGAGGAGTGCTCAGGCCAATCAGAATGGCTCAGCCAAATCCTTATGTTAACTTCACTGGCAGTAGTCCACTTGCCTTGAATGCACAAAATCCAGTTCCTATTGCAGCATTAAAGAGTATCCCATATTTCACTGGGGAGAACCAAACTTCTTTGGGTGATCATGTCCAAGATATTGCAAATGTCTGCACAATCCATGAGATTCATGAAATGGACATAGCAGTCAAGCTGCTCGCCTCTTCACTCAAAGGGAAGGCTTCACAATGGTTCAAGAGTCTTGAGGCAGGCTCTATTCAAAATTGGAATCAACTATGCACCGCTCTTCACAACCAGTTTGGAGAGAAAGGTGACAATTTGTCTTTGTTGGAGCAACTAACAACAATCAAGAGAGCCCCAAATGAATAGCTGACTGACTTCAACCTCGATTCCAACAACAGTAAAGCCCACAAATGAAGGTACTTTCCTATACTTTCTTAGGGCTTTAAATTCTAATATTTCTCTGATGATTCAGTCAATGGGAGGCACTACACTACCAGCAGCCTATAGCCTTTCCATAAGGGGTATTAACCATTTGATTTGGGCTGACAAAATAGCTCCTAGGTCATCTATGCCTCTATACCCTGAGTTAGGAAGCCCAGATACTAGCAAAGTGCCTACATTAGCTCCTATACCCACCCTCGGGAGTCAAAGCTTAGTTGAAGCTTCTACTTCATCATCTAACACCTCTAAAGAGCTTCAGAAGTGATGAAGCAACTGTAAAACCTGGGAAATGAACTAGTGACCATCAAAAGGTAGTAGGCACAGAGCTCTAGGCCATATCAACCTCAGGCTCAATATCAAACTAGACCCCAATACCAACAAAATAGGCCACCACCTCAGACTGCAAATTAGAATCAAAATCAAGGACAACCTCAAGCTGCTAGACCTTTTAGGTCTTATGATCCAAATACAACCTCAACATCAAAGGCATTGGTCCCTGCACAGAACAATATGGCACAGGAATATGATTGGTGTTTTCCATGTAGTCAGCCACATAACCAATCCATGTGTTTTAATGGTGCTCTGAATCAAGCTCTAATGGTGCAAACCAGTATGGTGTCACAAGAGCCTAGTTAAGAAGGAGATCAGCAGTAAGGAGCTCAACAAGGTGAACCTCCAGGAGAGACCATGCTTGTAAATTGGCAGGTGAAGACTTCTGTGGGATGAATCAGTTCCCTCCTCAAAGTGTGGCTGCTAATACATGGTCCAAAAAGAGAAGCATTGGAGAGGGCCAACCATTGAACTCAAGTAACCCTCAACCTTCCATCACTCCACAAGGTCCTGGTGTTCCAAGTGTAACTCCCAACATGTAGAACCAATCCAAGCCACCTTCCAAATCCAGTCAAGCACCGGTTGTAACAGCCCATGTGCAAGAAAGAAATGTGTTTGGGAAGGGGCAACAAAAAGATAGCTCATTCAATATTATTGAGCAAATGAAAAGGACAAGTGTGAACATTTCACTATGGGAGTCATTGGCCATTCTAGGGTAGAGGGATCTGTTGCAAACTACCATGTAAAATTGGTCAAGCTCAAATCAACCCCTTAATTAGTAAGAGAGAGTGCTTGCCAATGCAGTTCAACCTGAGAAGAACCAAGGAGAACAACAAGGTAAGAACTTGAGACCCCTCCATTCTATGTCTCATTAATTATTGGGGACAAATTAGTGCACAATTGTATGATTGACTCTGGGGCTAGTAGTTCTGTGATGCCCAAACAAATAGCCGACCAATTGGGTCTCCAATATGAGGTTATCTCTAGAGGAGTAGTTAAATTAGATGGGACAACAGTGACCACTGTGGGAATCATCAAAGATCTAAGCCTCACCCTACATGCCTACCCCAATGTGACTGTCTTGCAAAACGTGTCCATCATAGATTTGCCACCACATTTTACTGTGTCTGTCTAGGGACTTCACTGCCAAAATTAGAGGCTACCTGTCTGATTGACTGTCACATATGCTCTTTAGGACAAGATATGGGGCAAAGGCCACAGTCAGATCTGAACCCATTGTAGACTATCATATTGAAACTTATGTGCCTAGCCCAATTAATGCCAACTGCTCAACTTTTGATCAAGAAGACCTCCTAAGCACTAATGAAGCAAATACCAAGTTGGAATGTATCCCAGACTAGACTCTAGATGAGTGGGTCAACGAAAAACATTCTTTTGACCCCTTTAAAGAAATGGAAGAATTTGAGTTGGGAGTCTACCTTCTACATGAAGAAAATCACCCTCTTCCTGCCTTAATCAAGCCAGAACATAAAGATGACAATGAGGTATGGAAATTATTCTTTGATGGTTCAAGGAGTAGAGAAGGAGTTGGAGGAGGAGCTATGAGTGTGTTTCCCAAAGGTATGAAGTATTATTCGGCCTTTAGATTTCAGTTTGCTCACTCAAATAACACTGCTCAATATTGGGCAAGGAAGATGGGGATCAAGAATTTACAAATGTTTGGCGATAGTGAATTATTTTTGAAATGATGTGGTTTGAAAAGTAGTTGATATTATGTACAAATACCTACTACTGTTTAGAAAATCTCATATTTTTAAAATCCTATCTTTTAAAAATCCAAACTCTTCAAAATGTAAAAATCCCAACTCTTTCAAAAATCCCAACATTTTAAAAATCCTGACTTTTAGGAATCATTTTTCGAAAACCCTAACTTGTTTAAAAATTGAACATTCTTAAAGTCCCAACATTTTTTAAATCTTGATGTTTTCAAAAATAACAACTTTGTTTACAATTGTAACTTTTTCAAAACTCGTGACTTTTTTTAAAAAACCTCAAGTTATTTAAAATCCTAACTTTTTCAAAAATCTTGAGTTTTTGAAAATTCAAATTTTTCAAAATACCAACTTTTTCAAAATCGAACTATTTTAAATTTTCTAGGTTGACGCTTTAGGGCTCAGGATTTGGGGTTCATGGTTTAGGGTCGAGGTTAAGGGTTCAGGGATGAAGGTTTAGGGTTTAGGGTTTGAGGTTTACGGTTGAGGGTTTTGCATTTAGGGTTTAGGGCTCATGGTTTATGATTGAGGGTTTAGTATTTAGGATTTAGCATTTTAGGGTTTTAAGGTTTAGGAGCAATTAGAGATTAAGGTTTAGATCTCTAGCTAAAGATTTAGGGTTTAGGGTTTTGGCTTAGGGTTAGGCATAAGGCTTTAGGATTCACTGTTTAAGGCTTTAGGGTTTTAGGGTTTAGGCTTCATGGCTTAGTGATCAAGGTTTAGAGTTTAAGGTTTAAGGTCTGGGGATTAGAGTTTAGGTTTTACGATTTAGGGATTTGGGTTTTTTTTAATGGTGGAGGGATTATGGTTTATGATTCAGTGTTAAGGGTTTATGGTTTATGATTCAGTGTTAAGGGTTTATGGTTTATGATTTTAGGGTTTTAGGCTTAGTGTTTAGGGTTTAGGGGTCACGATTTTGAAAAAGTCATGATTTCAAAAATATCTCATTTTTAAACAATTAGGCTTCTGAAAAGTCAGGATTTTCAAAAGCCTATATTTGCAAAGATTTTGAAAGTGATAAAGTCATGAATTTAAAAGTATTAAATTTTAAAAAAACTCGTGATTTTTTTAAATTTATAATTTTTGAAAAAGCCACAATTTTATTAAAAAATTTAATTTTTAAAAAGTAAAGAATTTGAAAATATTAGGATTTAAAAAAATAGGACTTTCAAAATAGTAGTATTTAAAAATCTCTTCAGTTTTGTAATCCCCAACTTATTTGAAATTTGCACCTTTTTCAAAATAATGTCTTTTTTGAAAATCCTAACTTTCTTAAAATTATTGACTTTTTGAAATAATGGCTTTTTTAAATCCCAATTTTTGTTCAAAATCAAAACCTTTTCATAATCCTGACTTTTTTGAAAATCTCAACTTTTTCAAAAACCCTAGTTTTTTGAAATTCAAAGTTTTTAGAATTATAAAATTCTATCTTTTTCTAAAATTACAAATTCTTTTAAATCCTATTTTTTTGAAATTCACAACTTTTTGGAAAATAATGACATTTTAAAAAATTGTGACATATTCAAAATCCAAAATTTCTAGATAATATAAATTATTCAAACTCCAAACTTCTTTTTGAAAATTCTGATATTTTAAAAAAGTGAGATTTTTTAAACATGTGGTTTAAAAAAGAAATGACTCTAACGGACACCTGGAGCAAAAGTTTTGACTTTTTAATTTACTTCTAATTTTGGTGCATCACTACATTTTTGAAATCTTGACTCTTTTGAGATTATAACTTTTTCGAAAATCCCAACTTTTTCAAAAATCACAACTATTTAAAAAATCGTGACATTTTTGAAAATCAAAACTTTTTTAGAAATACCAACTTTTTAAAAATTCTTGAATTTTCTAAAATCTCAACTTTATAAAAATGCAGACTTTTTGAAAATCCTTACTTTTTAAAAAAAATTATATTTTTCGAAAATCACAAATATTAAAAATCAGGACTTTTTCGAATATCCTGGAATTTTTCATAATTGTTGAATTTTTCAAAAATCTTGATGTTTTAAATCCCAACAATTTAAAAATCTTGAATTTTAAAAAATCCTAAATTTTTCAAAAATATTCACATTTACAAAATCATGTCTTTTTGAAAAATCTCAAATTTTTAAAATCCTCGTATTTTCAAAAATCCTAACTTTTTTAAAATGTTGAGGTTTTAAAAATCCTGATTCTTCAAAAATGCAAAAAGCCCAACTCTTTCGAAAATCCCAACTTTTAAAAAATCTTGAATTTTTTGAAATATTATTTTTTGAAAAACCCAACTTGGTTAAAAATCTAAACATTTTCAAAGTCCCAACATTTCTGAAATCTTAATGTTTTCAAAAATAATAAATTTTTTTAATATTAAAACTTTTTCAAAATTCGTGACTTTTTTGAAAATCTCAAGTTTTTTTAAAATTCGACTATTTAAAAAATCTTGAGTTTTTGAAAATACAAAGTTTTTCAAAATACCAATTTTTTTCAAATCTAACTATTTTAAGGTTTTTTATATTGAGGGTTTTGGGCTCGGGGATTTAGTGTTTAGGGATTTGTGCAAAGACTCATGATTCAGGGTTCAGGGTTTAGGGTTGAGGTTCAAGGTTTGGGGATCAAGGTTTAGGGTTTAAGAATTAGGTGTTGGGGTTTAGGGTATTGGGTTTTAGGGTTTAGGGCTCATATTTTACAATTCAGTGTTTAGTATTTAGGATTTAGCATTTAGGGTTTTATTGTTTAAGATTTAGAATTTAGGGTTTATGAGTAATTAGAGCTTAAGGTTTAGGGTTTATAGGGTATATGGCTCGAGTTTAGGGTTTAGGGTTTACGTTTAGGCCTAAGACTTTAGGGTTCACTATTTAGGGTTTAAGCCTCAAGGTTAGGGGTTTAAGGTTTATTCTTTAGGGTTTATTATTTAGGGTTTAGGGCTTATGGTTTAGGGTTTATGGTTGAAGGTTTGGGGTTTAGAGTTTAGGTTTTACGATATAGGTATTTGATTTTATTTTTATGGAATAAGGTTTAAGGTTTAGGATTCAGTACTAAGGGTTTATTTTTTATAGTTCACGATTTAGGGATTTGGGCTTAGTGTTGGGGTTTAGGGTTTAGTGTTTATGAAACAAGTATAAGGTTTTATGGTTTAGCGTTTAGGGGTCACTATTTTGAAGACATCGTGATTTCAAAAATACCCCAATTTTAAAATAGTTAGGATTTCGAAAAATTCTTCATTTAAAAAAATTCTATATTTTCAAAAAAATTAAAATGATAAAGTCATGGATTTAAAATTTTCACAATTTTTTAAAACTCGTGATTTTTTAAAAATTCATAATTTTTGAAAAAGTCATGATTTTATAAAAGTTGGAATTTTGAAAAATTAAAGATTTTTAAAATGTTAGGATTTTCAAAAAAATTAGGATATTCAAAACATTTGGGATTTAAAAATCTCTTCAGTTTTGTAATTCCCGACTTATTTGAAAATTGCAACTTTTTTCAAAATCTTGTCTTTTTGAAAATCCAAACTTTCTCAAAATTCTTGGCTTTTTCGAAATCATAACTTTTTGAAATCCCAATTTTTGTTCGAAACACCCCAAATTTTATAAATTAGTAGTTTTTAGAATATGAAATTCTATCTTTTCTAAAATTACTAATTTTTTAAAGTCCTAATTTTTTTGAAATTCACAACTTTTTGGAAAATAATGACTTTTTCAAAAATTATGACATAGTTAGAAAGCCACAATTTTTGGAAAATCTAAATTATTTAAACTCCCGACTTTTTTTTTGAAAATCTTGAGATTTTTGAACAATGTTGTATAAAAAAACGTACTCAAACAGATACCCGAGCACAAGTTATGAACTTTTCAAGTTCCTCCTAATTGTAGCACATCACTACATTTTGAAATCCTGATTCTTTTGAGATTATAAATTTTTCAAAAATCGCGATGTTTTTAAAATCAAAAGTTTTTTAGAAATCCCAACTTTTTAAAAATTCCTAAATTTTCTAAAATCTCAACTTTATCAAAAATGCCAAGTTTTTAAAAAAACCCTTAATTTTTTAAAAATTATATTTTTTCGAAAACCGCAAATGTTAAAAATCAGGACTTTTAAAAAATTCTGAGTTATTCGAAAATCCTAACTTTTACAAAAACTTGACATTTTAAAAATCCCAACGTTCTCCAAAATCTTGACTTCTTAAAAATCCCGACTTTTTCAAAAATCTTCACTTAAAAAAGATAATTACATTTTCGAAAATCTCAATTTTTTTGAAATCCTGCCTTTTCAAAATCCTAACTTTTTTGAAAATGTTGAGTTTTTAAAAATTTGTACTTCTTCAAAAATCTCGACTTTTTTGAAATATTAATTTTAAAAAACCCCAACTTGTTTGAAAATATGAACATTTTCAAAGTCCCAATATTATTTAAATCTTGATGTTTTCAAAATTAACAACTTTGTTTAAACTTGCAACTTTTTCAAAAGTCGTGAGTATTTTGAAAATCTCAAGTTTTTCAAAATCTATACTTTTGAAAATCCCAAGTTTTTCAAAATACCTACTTTTTCCAAATCTAACTATTTTAAGGTTTCTAAGTTAAGGGTTTAGGGCTTAGGGGATTTAGTGTTTAGGGTTTAGGTTTTTGGGCACAGGATTTGAGGTTTATGGTTTAGGTTTTTGAAATATTAATTTTTCAAAAACCCCAAATTGTTTGAAAATTTAAACATTTTCAAAGTCCCAACATTTTTAAAATCTTGATGTTTTCAAAAATAACAACTTTTTCAAAAGTCCTGAGTCTTTTGAAAATCTCAAGATTTTAAAAATCCTGACTTTTTCAAAAATCTGACTATTTTAAGGTTTCTATGTTGAGGGTTTAGGGCTCAGGGGATTTAGTGTTTAGGGTTTAGGAAGTTGGGGTTTAGGGTTTACCATTTACGGATTAGGGCTCAAGGCTCGGGTTCAGGGTTCAGGGTTTAGGGTTGAGGTTTAGGGTTTAAGAATTAGGTTTTAGGGTTTTGGGTTTTGGGGTTTAGTGACTAGGGTTAGGATTTAGTGCTCGTGGTTTTAGCATTTGGGGTTTGAGTTTTACAGTTGAGGGTTTTATACTTAGGGTTTACGACTCATGGTTTAATATTGAGGTTTTAGTATTTATGATTTAGGATTTAGGTCTCAACGTTCATGGTTGATGGTCCATGGTTTAGTATTAAAGGTTCGGGGTTATGAGTTTAGTGTTTAGGGTTCAGGTTTCTACCTAAAGATTTAGGGTCTAGGGTTTTGGCTTAGGATTCACGGTTCAATGTAATAGTTTAGGGTTAGGCCTAAAACTTTAGGGTTCACTATTGAGGGTTTAGGGTGATGCGGGAACATAACTTGTAGAGACCATAACTTTTGATCCGACCGTTGGATTGTCCTGAAATTTTTACAGGGTGGTAGATATACATTAGTGCTATGCCAGGATCAAGTTTACTTGTAAGGTTGTGCCTATTTTGGCACGTTTTCGGGCTCGGATTCCTTCATCTAGTGGCCTAAAATTGGCTCTGAATATTTTTTCCGCTTTTGACTAGGTCTTAGAACTTTAATAACTTTTGTTATGCTTGTCAGAATAAGTCCAAATTTTGCATGAGCCCTAATTTATGAATGCATATTTGGCACGTAAATTTTGGGGTCAATCCAAGTGGTTTTCAATTTTAGGGTTTTTGGCATTTTAGGGTTTGTTGGAATTTTAGGGTTTAGAGTAGTCTTGAAATAAAAGGAGGATTGTAATGATGTAATAGATCAGTGTGAATTCTAGAATGAGAAGTAGGCTATTTTGAAACTCCTAGTTTTATTTTCAAAGTTGTTTGTGTGTTTTTGGAGGTATTTCAACCTCTTGCAGCTAGATTCACATCAATTGGTATTAGAGCTAGATTTTAATCTTGCGGAAATAGTTAAGGTAACAGATTACATTTTTGTGTTGTTTTTACCTCTATTTTATATAACCATGGCTAGACACGGGAGGGTAGGTTATGCCCAAATAAATAGGACAAGTTGTTGAGCTCACATGAGAAGTTACCCACCTTGGAAGGAGACATGCAAATGGGGATGCAAACCCAGATAGTGATATTGAAGAAGAGCCTCCATTAATGAATGAAGGAGGAGATGAAGAAGAAAAAGAGAGAGACAAAGAAACATTGAATGAGAGACTATTTGAGGAGAGATTGATCCAAGCTTTAGAGGGAAAGAATGAAAACATCAAGATTAATGTTCCTGATTATGGTAGAGGGTTATGACCAGAGGAGTTGATTGACCGGTTAAACCACATGGAAAAATTCTTTGAGTGGAAAACCCTTTCGAGAGGAGGAGAAGGTTAAGTTTGCATGCACTAAGTTGGCTGGACATGCATTGATCTGTGGGATCACCTACAAAATTAAAGAAAAAGGAATGGAGAAGGGAAAAATCTGAAATTGGAATAAAATGGTAAAAAGCTGAAACAAAATTTTCTTCCCGTAGATTATGCTCGAGACACTCTTTCGAATGTTCTAAAACCGAAGACGAAGGATCTCAAAGCATTGAGGAGTATACTAATGAATTTATAACTTTTCAATCGGGGGAATAGGGAGAGTCTGAAGAACAAAAGGCTACACGATACATAAATGGGTTGAGTTACACCATACAAGATGAGCTGAGTATGCTCTGGATCCATAGCCTAGATGATGCCTATCAACTTGCATTAAAGGCATAGGAAAAGAACAAGAGGAATAATTTTAGAAGAGGTGTGAAGAGAGAGGTCCATCATCATCTCCAATGAGGGGCAGGGGTAGATTTGAATCTAAAAAGGTGAATCCTCTAATACAGAAGGGCATGAAGATTCTTGTCAAAACCATGGTAACTACCAAAGAGGTAGGGGGTTTCAAAGGGGAAGAGGTTATAATGGAGGACGGGGCTGGAATAGCCCCAAAGGTAATATACATGTTACAGATGTGGTGAAGAGGGGCACAGAGCTTTTGAGTGTCTACACTATCCTACACAAGATAGATGGCAAGGAGAAAAACCACGAGTGAATCTGGTTGAGGTTGAAGAGGAAGAAGAAATGGAGGTTGCTGCAGACTTGGGTGAAACCCTCATGATAAAGAGGATGATGATTGTCCCAAGGAAGGAGAAAGAACATGATGTTGTTGGAGCTGATTCGTGGCTTCGAACAAATATATTTCAAACAAGATGCACCTCTGGAGGAAAGGTATGTAAAATTATTATTGATGGTGGTAGTTGTAAAAATATGGTTTCAACTGTAATGGTTGATAAACTAAATCTGAAATGTGAGAAGCACCCATATCCCTATCGTATATCATGGTTCAAGAAGGAAAATGAAGTAACCATAGATAAAAGATGCCTTATAAAGTTTTCAATTGGGAATACCTACCTATAAGGATGAGGTGTGGTGTGATGTTATCCCAATGGATGCATTCATATATTACTGGGTAGGCCTTGGCAATACGATAGAAAGGTTACACATGATAGAGGGAAAAATACATATACCTTTTGGAAGGATGGTGTACAGTGTGGTCTTGTTACCCTTCAAGGAAGAAGAGAAGAGTGAGGGCTTGTTGGCTACAAAAGAGTTTGTTATTGAAATGAAGGAAGTTGGATGTTATTATGCACTAATGTCAAAGAAGCTGGAGAAAGAAGACTTTAATATACCTGTTGCAACAGAAAAGATACTAAGAGAATACAAAGATGACCTACTAGATGGGTTAGCTCCAAAGTGAGATATTCAACACCATATTGATTTGATCCCATGATCGGGCCTTCCAAACTAGGTAGCCTATCGGATGAGTCCTCACACGAGTGAAGAGTTGAACAGACAAGTGACAGATCTAATACAGAAAGGGTTAGTGAGAGAGAGTATGAGTCCATGTGCAACTCTAGCATTATTGACTCCTAAAAATATGGAGACCGGAGAATGTGTGTAAACAGTAGAGCCATAAACAAGATCACAATTAAGTATCGGTTCCCAATTCCACGATTGGATGATATGAATGATGTGCAAGTGGGAGCTTGATATTTTAGTCCGATATGGAGTGGTTACTACCAGATCTGAATCCGTGAAGGGGACGAATGGAAAACTACTTTCAAAATAAAAGATGGATTATACGAGTGGATGGTGATGCCATTTGGGCTATCTAATGCACCCATTACATTCATGAGGTTGATGAACAGAGTACTTCGAGAATACAATGGTAAGTTTGTTGTTGTCTATTTTGATATTCAGTAAGACAGTGGAAGAACACTTGTTACATCTGAAATTGGTGCTAGACTTGTTACGTAAAGAGAGTCTATATGCAAACTTAAAGAAGTGTAGATTCCTTCAAAAGAGTTTTGTTTTTTTGGGATTTGTCATATCAGAGGATGGAGTGAGGATGGATGAGGAAAAAGTAAAGGCAATTCTGGAATGGCCTATTCCAAGGAATGTGATAGAGGTTCGTAGTTTTCATGGATTGGAAACTTTTTATAGGAAGTTCATCAGAATTTTAGTAGCATTGCTGCACCCATAACAGAGTGTACAAAAGGGAGGGAGTTTGTATGGACCAAGACAGCAACAAATAGTTTTGAATTGTTGAAGAAGAAAGTGTTAGAAGCACTGTTTTGGTATTGCCAGATTTTAGCAAGGTCTTCGAGGTTGACTGTGATGCCTCACATGTTGGGATTGGAGCTGTGTTGAGTCAAGAAGGATGACCTGTGGCATTCTTCAGTGAAAAGCTAAATGAAGTCAAGAGGAAATATTCTACTTATGATGTGGAATTTTATGCTATTGTTCGGCATTAAGGAACTAGAGACATTACTTGGTAGTAAAGGAGTTTGTACTCTTCACTCGACCATGAAGCCTTAAGCCTTGACATATGTAAATACACAGAAGAAACTAAATAGTATGCATGCAAAATGGGTTTCATTTTTGCAGGAATATACTTTTGTCTTAAAGCATAAGTCTGGTAAGGAGAATCAAGTTGTTGATGCCTTGAGTAGGCGTGTAGCCCTTTTGACAACAATGAAAAATAAAGTACTAGGGTTTGAGGCGCTTAAGAAATTTATGAAGGTGATCAGATTTTGGTGATGTTTTCATAAAACTTAAGGAGCCTACAGTAGGTAGTGATTCTTTTCATTATTTGATACAGGATGGTTATTTGTTTAGGGGGAAACAATTGTGCATCCCTGCTGGTTCAATGAGAGAAAATATTATAAGAGAATTACATAGTGGGGGTTGGCTGGACACTTTGGTATAAGTAAGACAATTTCTCTTGTTATAGAAAAGTATTATTGGCCAAAGGTAAAGAGGGACATAAGTAGGGTTGTAGCAAGATGTAGAGTGTGTCAAATGGCTAAGGGCCATGCACAGAATACTGGGTTGTATATGCCATTGCCTATCCCTACAGGGCCATGGGTTGATCTGAGTATGGATTTTGTGTTAGGGATTCCTAACACATAGCGAGGGAATGATTCTATCTTTGTTGTGGTTGATAGATTCTCTAAGATGGCACATTTCATTTCTTGTAAAAAAACTAATGATGCTTCTAGAATTGCATATTTGTTTTTTTCAGAAGTGGTTAGATTGCATGGAATTCCAAGAACGATCACTTCAGATCGGGACATGAAGTTTTTGAGTCACTTTTGGAGGACTCTGTGGAAGAAATTGGGGACACAACTATAGTTCAGTAGTGCATATCACCCCCAGACTAATCGACAAACAGAAGTAGTGAATAGAAGCTTGGGAAATCTCCTACATTGTATAGTTGGAGAAAAGCCAAAACAATGGGACTTAGCTTTACCTCAAGCTGAGTTTGCATATAATAGCTTGGTAAACAGGTCAACAGGGAGGTCTCCTTTCCAGATTGTATATGGTAGGAATCCCAAGGGGGTCCTAGATCTAATTGTTCTACTAGGTGAAGATGAAACCAGTGATGATGCAGAAGCATTTGCAGAACACATTCTACAGCTGCAAGATGAAGTGAGGGAAAATCTGAAAGTGAGTAATGCACAATATAAAACAGCTACAAATGTCAGTAGGAGAGTAAGTGTATTTGAAGAAGGAGATATGGTGATGGTTCATCTTAGAAAAGAGAGGTTTCCAAAGGGGACATATAATAAACTCAAGTATAAGAAGATTGAGCCATGTAGGATTCTCAAGACTACCCGAAAACTTTGCTATCTCACCATTTTTTAATGTTTTTGACTTATATAAGTTTCCAGGTCATGATGAAAATGTTGTAGAGGAGGAAGAAATAAACTGAAGCAACAGATTCCGAAGAAGAAAAATGAGAGGGTAATGCGTGTCTTGGACCAAAAGACAATCACTACTAGACATGGGAGCTACAATAGATATTTGGTACAATGGGAAGGTTTGCAACAAGAAGAAAATACTTGGATTCCTGAGTGGGAGTTGAGAAAAATTGACAGTGTAAAATTAGATGAGTTCCATCAATAGAATTCACAGGAGCTGAATTCTTTTCAACCAGGGGAGAATGATGCGGGAGCATAACTTGCAGAGACCATAACTTTTGATCCGACCGTTGGATCATCCTGAAATTTTACAAGGTGGTAGATATACATTAGTACTATGCTAGGGTCAATTTTGCTTGCAAGATTGTGCCCATTTTAGCATGTTTTCGGGCTCGGATTCCTTCATCTAGTGGCCTAAAATTGGCTCTGAATATTTTTTCCACTTTTGACTAGGTCTTAGAACTTTAATAACTTTTGTTATGCTTATCAGAATAAGTCCAAATTTTGTGTAAACCCTAATTTATGAATTCATATTTGGCACGTAAATTTTGGGGTCAATCTGAGTGATTTTACATTTTAGGGTTTTTGGCATTTTAGGGTTTTAGAGTAGTCTTAAAATAAAAGGAGGATTGTAATGATGTAATAGATCAGTGTGAATTCTAGAATGAGAAGTAAGCTATTTTGAAACTCCTAGTTTTATTTGCAAAGCTGTTTATGTGTGTTTTTGGAGGTATTTCAACCTCTTGCAGCTGGATCAAGTATTTTAAAGTTGTTTATTGTTTAGGGTTTAGGATTCATAGCTCAGGGATCAGGGTTTATGGTTTATGGTTTAAGGTTTAGATTTTAGGTTTTATGATTTAGGGATTTGGGTTTATGGTTTATGACTAAGGGTTTAGGGTTTAGGATTCAGTGTTAAGGGTTTATGGTTTAGGATTCATTATTAAGGGTTTAGGATTTAAAGATTTGGGCTTAGTGTTTAGGATGTTGGGGTTTAGGGTTTAGTGTTTACAACTCAGGTTTTAGGTTTTAGGGTTTACGGTTGAGGTGTCGCCATTTTGAAAAATTAACTTTAAAAAATATCTTGATTTTGAAATAGTTAGGATTTCAAAAATTCATGAGTTTAAAAAGTCATTATTTTGAGAGATATATAAAGTGATGAATTTTAAAAGTTCACAGCTTTTTAAAAAACTCGTGATTTTTAAAAAATTATTAATTTTCAAAAAAGTCACGATTTCTTATAAAGTTTGAATTTTTACAAAGTAAAGATTTTTAAAATATTAGGATTTTCAAAAATATAGGATATTCAAAACAGTTGGGATTTAAAAATCTCTTTAGTTTTATAATTCCCGACTTATTTGAAAATTGCACCTTTTTTCAAAATCTTGTCTTTTTTAAAATCCCAACTTTCTCAAAATTCTTGGCTTTTTCGAAATCACGAATTTTTTGAAATCCTAACCTTTTCATAATCCTGACTTTTTTTTAAAATCTCCACTTTTTCAAAAACCCCAAAATTTTTTAAATTAAAACTTTTTTAGAATTATGAAATTCTATCTTTTCTAAAATTACAAATTATGATACCCTCATATTTTAAAAAATTTGAGATTTTTGAAACATGTGGTTTCAAAAAAATTAATTCAAACGAACACCCAAAGCACAAGTTATATGACCTTTTAAAATTCCTTTTAATTTTGGTGCATCACTACATTTTTAAAACCCTAATTTTTTTGAAATTATATCTTTTCAAAAATCCCTACTTTTATATGAATCGTAACTATTTCAAAAATTGTGACGTTTTTGAAAATCAAAACTTTTATAGAAATTCCAACTTTTTAAAAATTCCTAAATTTTCTAAAATATAAAATTTATCATTAATACTGACTTTTTTGAAAATCCTTACTTTGTAAAAAAATTAGATTTTTTCAAAAATCACAAATTAAAAAACACGTCTTTTTCGAATATCCTGAATTATTCAAAAATCCTAATTTTCTGAAAAATCTCAATTTTTTAAAATCTCGTCTTTTAAAAAATATTGACTTTTTCAAAAATTCTAACTTTTTCATAATATTCATTTTTCAAAAATCCCAATTTTGATGAAAATTTGAACATTTTCAAAGTCCCAACATTTTTAAAATCTTGATGTTTTTAAAAATAACAAATTTGTTTAAAATTGCAACTTTTTCAAAAGTCGTGACTTTTTTGAAAATCTCATGTTTTTTAGAATCCTGACTTTTTCAAGGTTCAGGGTTCAGGGTTTAGGGTCGAGGTTCAGGGATCGGGGATCAAGGTTTAGGGTTTACGAATTAGGTTTTAGGGTTTAGGGTTAGGATTTAGGGCTCAGGTTTTAGGGTTTGGGGTTTGAGGTTTACAATTGAGGGTTTTGTATTTAGGGTTTAGGGCTCATGGTTTACAATTGAGGGTTTAGTATTTAGGATTTAGCATTTAGGGTTTTAGGGTTTAGGAGCAATTAGAGCTTAAGGTTTAGGTTTTATAGGGTATAAGGCTCAGAGTTTAGGGTGTATGGGTTAGTGTTTAGGGTTTGAACTAAATTTTCATGGCTCGGGGTTCAAGGTTCGGGGTTATAAGGCTTAGAGTTTAGGGTTTAAACTCGATGTTCATGGCTTAGGGTTCAAGGTCTTTAGATAAAGATTTAGGGTTTATTGATTTAGGGGTCAATCTTTATCTAGAGACCTAAATCTTTAAGATTTATGGTTTAGGTCTCTAGATAAAGGTTTAGGGTTTATTGATTTAGCTTAGGGCTCACCGTTCAAGGTATATGGTTTAGGGTTTAAGATTATGCCTAAGGCTTGAGGGATTATTGTTTAGGGTTTATTTTTTAGGGTTTAGGGTTTTGGGTTTAGAGGTTAGGTTTTACGATTTAGTGATTTGTGTTTATTGCGTATGGCTAAGGGTTTAGGGTTTAGGGTTTACCTTTTACGACTCAGGTTTTAGGTTTTAGGGTTTAGGGTTTAGGGTTTAGGGTTTAGGGATCTCGATTTTGAAATAATTAGTATTTCGAAAAATTAATGATTTGCAAAAAGTCTATATTTTCTAAGATTTTGTAAGTGATAAAGTCATAAATTTAAAAAATTCACAATTTTTAAAAACTTGTGAATTTTAAAAATTCGTATTTTTTGAAAAAGTTTTAATTTTTAAAAAGCATAGATTTTTAAAATGTTAGGATTTTTTTAAAAAGTAGGATATTCAAAACAGTTGGGATCTAAAAATGTCTTCAGTTTTGTAATTAGCAACTTGTTTGAAAATTGCACCTTTTTCAAAATATTGTCTTTTTTTAAAATTCCAACTTTCTCAAAATTCTTGGCTTTTTAAATCACGACTTTTTTGAAATCCCAATTTTTGTTTGAAATCCTATCCTTTTCATAATCCCGACTTTTTCAAAATATCAATTTCTTCAAAAATCCTATAAAAATTGAAAATCAAACTTTTTAGAATTATAAAATTATATCATTTTCTAAATTTTCAAATTCTTTAAAATCCTATTTTTCTTTTAAATTCAAAACTTTTTAAAAATAATGACTTTTTAAAAATAGTTATATATTAAAAAATCAAGAATTTCTGGAAAATCTAAATTATTCAAACTCCTAATTTTTTTTTAAATCCTGGTATTTTATATAAGTTGAGATTTTTGAAACATGTGGTTAAGGGTTTAGTGATTAGGTCTTAGGGATTAAAACCCTAAATGTTAAATCCTAAATATTAAACCCTTAATCGTAAATCATGAGTCATAAACCTTAAGTGCAAAATCCTCAACCGTAAAACTCAAACCCCAAACCCTAAAACTTGAGCCCTAAATCGTAAACCTAAAACCTAAAACTATAAAACATAAAACCTAATTCTTAAATCGTAAACTTTGATCTTTGAACCGTGAACCTCAACCCTAAACCCCGATCCCGAACCCCGAGCCCTAAGCTCTAATCCCTAAACCCTGAATCCTGAGCCCAAAACCTAAACTCTAAATCCCCTAAGCCCTAAACCCTTAACATAGAAACCTCAAAATAGTTAGATTTGGAAAAAGTTTATATTTTGAAAAACTTGGGATTTTCAAAAAGTCAAATTTTCAAAAACTTAAGATTTTCAAAAAAGTCATTACTTTTGAAAAACTTGCAATTTTAAAAAAAGTTGTTATTTTTGAAAACATCAACATTTAAAATATGTCGACTTTGAAAATGTTCAGACTTTCAAACAAGTTGGGGTTTTTAAAAGATTAATATTTCAAAAAGTCGGGATTTTTGAAAAGTTGGGATTTTCATGTTTTTCAAGATTCTAGATTTTTAAAAAGTCAAGATTTTTGAAAAAATTGACAATTTTAAAAAAATAGGGTTTTAAAGAAATTGAGATTTTCCAAAAAGTCACGATTTTAAAAAAGTCAATATTTTAGAAAATGTTGGGATTTTTTAAAACGTGACGATTTTTGAATAAGTCAAGATATTTGAAAAAGTCATGATTTTCAAAAAAGTCGGCATTTTTATAAATTGTAGAGTTTAGAAAATTCAAGAATTTTTAAAAGTTAGGATTTTTGAAAAGATTTGATTTTTGAAAAAGTTCCAATATCAAAAAAGTCAAGATTTCAAAAATGTAGTGATGCACCAAAATTAGCAAGAACTTGAAAAGGTCATAACTTGTGCTACGAGTGTCCATATGAGTCCGTTTTTATTTGAACCCACATATTTTTTAAAAATCTCAACATTTTAAAAACATGATCTTCAAAAAAATTGGGAGTTTGAATAATTTACATTTTTCAGAAATTGGATTCTTGAAAATTCTAAAAAGCTAGTATTTTAAAGAATTTGTAATTTTACAAAAAGATAGAATTTCATAATTCTAAAAAAGCTCAAATTTAAAAACAAAAAGGGTTTATAAAAACGTTGAGATTTTTAAAACAATCAAGATTATAAAAAGGTTGGGATTTTCAACAAAAATTGGGGTTTCAAAAATTCTTAATTTCGAAAAGATAATAATTTTAAGAAAGTTTGAATTTTCATAAAAACCAAGATTTTGAAAAAAGGTGCAATTTTAAAATAAGTTGGGAATTACAAAACTAAAGAGAATTTTAAATCCCAACATTTTTGAATATCCTATTTTTTTGAAAATCCTAACATTTTAAAAATCTTTACTTTTTTAACCATAAATCCTCAGCCATAAAATATAAACCCAAATCCCTAAATCGTAAAAACTAATCTCTAAACCCCAAACATTAAACCACAAACCCCGAACCCTTATCCCTGATCCATAAAGCTTAACCCTAAACCCCTAAACTTGAGCCTTAAAACCTAAATCCTAAAATGTGAACCCTAAAAGCCTTAGGCGTAATCCTAAACCTTAAACCCTAAACTCATAACCTGGAACCTTGAACACTAAGTCATGGACCCTCAACCATCACAACCGAGACCTAAACCTTGACTCGAGCCCTATACCCTACAAACCCTAAACCTTAAGCTCTAATTACTCCTAAACCCTAAAACCTTAAATGCTAAATCAAAAATACTAAACCTTTAATCGTAAACCTTGAGCCATAAACCCTAATTGTAAAACCCTCAATCATAAAATTGGAACTCCAAATCCTAAAACCTGAGCCCTAAATCCTAAACCTAAACCCTAAACCTTGATCCCCGATCCTTGAACCTCAACCCTAAACCTTTAACCCCGAGCCCCGAGCTTTATAGGATCCATACACCATAAACCCTAAACCCCGAATCTTTAGCCCAAAAACCTAAACCCTAAACACTAAATCCCTTGAGCCCTAAACCTCAACCTAGAAACCTTAAAATAATTAGATTTGGAAAAAGTTGGTATTTTGAAAAAATTGGGATTTTCGAAAAAGTCCAGATATTTGAAAAAGTTAGGATTTTAACAAACTTGAGATTTTCAAAAATTCACAACTTTTGAAAAAGTTGTAATTTTAAACAAAGTTTTTATTTTTGAAAACATTAGGATTTAAAAATATTGGGACTTTGAAAATTTTTAGATTTTCAAACAAGTTGGGGTTTTCAAAAAATTAATATTTCAAAAAAGTTTGGATTTTTGAAAAGTTGGGGTTTACAAAATAGTTGGTCTTTTAGTATTTTTGAAGAGTCGATTTTTGCAAAACATGACATTTTCAAAAAATTGGGATTTTGAAAAGACAGGATTTTTAAAAATTTGAGATTTTAAAAAGGTCGTGATTTTGTAAAAGTGAAGATTTTTGAAAAAGTCAGGATTTTTGAAAAGTCGGATTTTCAAAAAAGTCAAGATTTTGGAAAATGTTGGGATTTTTAAAAAGTGAAGATTTTTTAATAAGTCAGGATATTTGAAAAAGACTCAATTTTTAATATTTCAATAAGTACGGATTTTCAAAAAAGATGGCATTTTTGATAAAGTTGAGATTTTAGAAAATTCAAGAATTTATAAAAAGTTGGGATTTCTAAAAAAGTTTTGATTTTCAAAATTTGCAAATTTTAAAGTAGTTTTGATTTTTTTAAATTAGGGATTTTCAAAAAAGTTATAATCTCATTAAAGTTAAGATTTCAAAAATGTAGTGATGTGCCAAAATTAGCGGGATCTTGAGTAGGTGATAACTTGTGCTCCGGTGTCCATTTGAGTCCTGTTTTTTGAAACCACAAGTTTCTAAAATCTCAACTTTTTAAAATATTAGAATTTTCAAAAATAAAGCGGGAGTTTGAATAATATAGATTTTGTAGAAATTCTGGATTTTTGAATATGTCATGATTTTTGAAAAAGTCATTATTTTTAAAGAGTTGTGAATTTAAAATAAAAAGGATTTTAAAGAATTTGTAAGTTTAGAAAAGATAGAATTTCATAATTCTAAAAAGGTCAAATTTCAAAAAAATTAGGGTTTTTAAAAAACTCAAATTTTCAAAAAAGTTAGAATTATGAAATGGTTGGGATTTTGAACAAAAATTTGGATTTCAAAAAATTCATGTATTTGAAAAAGAAAAGAATTTGTAGAAAGTTAAGATTTTCAAAAACACAAGATTTCGAAAAAGGTGCAATTTTCAAATACGTCAGGAATTACAAAACTGAAGTCATTTTTAAATCCCAATTGTTTTGAATATCCTTTTTTTTTTAAATCCTAACATTTTCAAAATCTTTACTTTTTCAACCATAAACCCTCAGCCATAACATAAACCCAAATCCTTAAATCCTAAAACCTAAACTCTAAACCAAAAACCTTAAACCATAAACCCTAAACCCTGATCCCTAAGCCATGAATCCTAAACCCTAAACCCTAAGCCAAAAACCCTAAACAGAAACCCTAATCCCATACCTAACCTTGAGCCTTATACCCTAAATCATAAATGTGAACCCTAAAGCCTTATGCCTAACCCTAAACCCTATACATTGAACCATGAGCCCTATGGTATAACCCTAAAACCTAAACCTTTAGCTAGAGACCTAAACACTAAACCCTAAATTCATAACCTTGAACCTCAAACACTGAGCCATGGACCATCAACCATGAATACTAAGACCTAAACCTTGACCCCTACGCCCTAAACCCTAAATTTTGAGCCCTATACCCTATAAACCCTAAACCTTAAGCTCTAATTGCTCCTAAACCCTAAATTTTGAGTCTTAAACCCTAAAACCCTAAATACTAAACCCTTAATCATAAACCATGAGCCGTAAACCATAAGCGCAAAACCCTCAACTACATAAACCCTAACCCCAAACCCTAAAATCTGAGCCTTAAATCCTAACCTTAAACCCTAAACCCTAAACCGTAAAACCTAATTCTCAAACCCTAAATCTTGATCCCCTAACCCTAAACCTGAACCCTAAACCCTAATCCCTAAACCCAAAAACTTGAGCCTAAAAACCTAAATTGTAAACCATAAATCCACCCATAAACAATAAATTAGATCATAAACCTTCAGCAATAAAACATAAACCCAAATCCCAAAATCATAAAACCTAAACTCTAAACGCCAAACCTTAAACCATAAACCCTAAACCTTGATCCCTGAGCCATGAAGTTTAAACCCTAAACCCTAAACAATAAACCTTAAAGCCCTAACCTTGAGCCTTAAACCCTGAATCCTAATATGTGAACCCTAAACGCTATACCTAGAACCGTGAGCCCTAAGGAAAACCCTAAACCATAAACATTTAGCTAGAGACCTAAAATCCTAAATCCTAAACTCATAACCCTGAATCTCTGAACACCGAGCCATGCACCTCAACCATTAACACAAAGACCAAAACCCCGATCCCTACGCCCTAAACCCTAAAATATGAGCCCCATGTGTACCCTAGAACCCTTAAACCTTAAGCTCTAATAACTCCTAAAACCTAAATGCTAAACCTTGAACACCAAACCCTAAAACTTGAGCCCTAAATCCTAACCCTAAACACAAAACCCTAAAACCTAATTCTTAAATACTAAACATTGCTACCAAAACCCTAAACCTCAACCCTAAACCCCTCCGAAACTTGAGCCTTGAGCCCTAAACCCTAAACCCCGAATCTTGAGCCCAAAAACCTAAACCTGAATGCTAAATACCCTGAGCCCTAAACCCTTAACCTAGAAACCTTAAAATAGTTAGATTTTGAAAAAGTTGGTATTTTCAAAAAGTAATTTTTTTTGAAAAAGTAAACTTTAGATTTTCAAAAAAGTCACAACGTTTGAAAAAGTTACAATTTTAAACAAAGTTGTTATTTTTGAAAACATCAAGATTTTAAAAATGTTGTGACTTTGAAAATGTTTTGATTTTCAAACAAGTTGGGGTTTTCTAAAAATGAATATTTCGAATAAGTCAATATTTTTTAAAAGTTGGGATTTGCAAAACTGTTGGGCTTTTCATATTTTTGAAGAGTCGAGGATTTTGAAAGTCAGGTTTTCAAAAAGTCAAGATATTCGAAAAAGCCAGGATTTTTAATATTTGCGAATTTTGAAAAATATAATTTATAAAACAAGTAATTTCATAAAAGTTGACATTTTTAATAAAGTCTGAGTTTAGAAAATTCACAAATTTTTCAAATTTGGGATTTCTGTAAAAAGTTTTGATTTTCTAAAGTGTCACGATTTGAAAAATGTAGAGATGCACCAAAATTTCAAAAAAATTATAATCTAAAAAAGTCAATACTTATAAAATGTAGTGATTGGCCAAAATTAATAGGAATTTTAAAATTTCATAACTTGTGTTATGATAGTCTATTTGAGTCTTTTTTTTAAACCACATGTTTTAAAAATCTACACTTTTAAAAATATCAGGATTTTCAAAAAGAAGTTGGGATTTTGAATAATTTATATTTTCCAGAAATTCTAGATTTTTGAATATGTCATGACTTTTGAAAAATTCATTATTTTAAAAATGTTGTGAATTTCAAAAAATAAGATTTTAAAGAATTTGTAAGTTCAAAAAAAGATAGAATTTCATAATTCTAAAAAAGTTTGATTATTTCAAAATCATAACTATTTCAAAATCAAGATATTTTTGAAATCGTGACTTTTTCAAAATCATGTCCATCCATCCTAAACACGAAGCCCAAAACCCTAAATCCTAAAATATAAACCGTAAACCGTTAACACTAAATCATAAACCCTAAACCCTAAGCCATAAACTATAAACCCAAATCCCTAGATCGTAAAACCTAAAATCTAAACCCCAAACCTTAAACCATAAACCCTAAATCCATAACCCCGATCTTTAAATTCTAAACCCTAAAGTCTTAGGCCTAACCCTAAACCTTGAACCGTGAACCTTCAGCCAAAGCCCTAAACTCTAAACCTTTAGCTAGAGATCTAAACCATAAACCCTAAACTCTAAACCTTTAGCTAGAGATCTAAACCATAAACCCTAAACTCATAACCCCAAACCTCAAACTGTGAGAGCCATGGACCCTCAAACATGAACACTGATACCTAAACCTATGCCCTAAACCCTAAACTCTGAGCCCTATACCCTATAAACCCTAAACCTTAAGCTCTAATTTCTCCTAAACCCTAAATTTTGAGTCTTAAACCCTAAAACCCTAAATTCTAAATCCTAAATACTAAACCCCAATCATAAACCATGATCCCTAAATCCTAAATACAAAACCCTCAACCATAAACCTTGAACCCCAACCATAAAGGTTGAGCCCTAAATCCCACCCCTAAACCATAATCCCTAAACCCCAAAACCCTACAACCTAATTCTTAAACCCTAAACATTTATTCTCGAACCCTAGACCCTGAACCTTGAGCCCTAATCCCTAAACACTAAACCCTAAACCCCGAATCATGAGCTTAAAAACCTAAACCATAAACACTAAATCCCCTTAGCCTTAAACCCTCAACCTAGAAACCTTAAAATAGTTAAATTTGAGATTTTTGAAAAAGTCACGACTTTTGAAAAATTGTAATTTTAAACAAAGTTGTTAATTTTGAAAACATCAAGATTTAAAAGATGTTAGGACTTTGAAAATGTTCAAATTTTCAAACAAGTTGGGTTTTTCAAAAATAAATATTTCAAAAAATTAAGAAGTTTTGAAAAGTTTGGATTTTTGAAAGAGTTGGGCTTTTCACATTTTTGAAGAATCTAGATGTTTTAAAAAGTCAAGATTTTTGAAGAACTTAACATTTCCAAAATAGTTAGGATTTTTTAAAAGATGGGATTTTTAAAAGTTGAGATTTTCTAAAAATCGTGATTTTTAAAAATGAAGCTTTTTGAAAAAGTCAGATTCTAAACAAAGTCAAGCTTTTAGAAAATGTCGGGATTTTTAATAAGTCAAGATATTCAAAAAGTCCTGATTTTTAATATTTGTGATTTTTGAAAAATCTATTTTTTTAAAAAGTAAGGATTTTCAAAAAAGTCGACATTTTTGATAAAGTTGAGATTTTAGAAAATTTAGGAATTTTTAAAAATTTGGGATTTCTGAAAAAGTTTTGATTTTTGAAAATGTCACAATTTTTGAAATAGTTATGATTTTTGAAAAGGTTGGGATTTTTGAAAATTTTATAATCTGAAAAGAATCAAGATTTCAAAAATCTAGTAATGTACTAAAATTAGCAGGAACTTGAAAAGGTCATAACTTATGCTCCAGGTGTCCGTTTGAGTCTATTTTTTTAAACCACATGTTTCAAAATCTCAATTTTTTTAAAATATCAAGATTTTAAAAAAAGTCAAAAGTTTGAATAATTTAGATTTTTCCAGAAATTCTGGATTTTTGAATATGTTATGATTTTTGAAAAAGTCATTATTTTCCAAAAAGTTGTGAATTTCAAAAAATTTAGGATTTTAAAGAATTTATAATTCTAGAAAAATTTAGAATTTCATAATTTTAATTAAATTTAAAAAATTGTAGGGTTTGTTAAAAAGTTGAGAATTTGAAAAAGTCAGGATTATGAACAAGTTGGGATTTCAAAAAGTGAAGAATTTTGAAAAAGTTTAATTTTAAACAAAGTTGTTATTTTTGAAAACATGAAGATTTAAAAATGTTGGGACTTTGAAAATATTCAGATTTTCAAACAAGTTGAGGTTTTTGAAAAATGAATATTTCAAAAAAGTCAGGATTTTTTAAAAGTTAGGATTTTCGAAAGAGTTGGGCTTTTCACATTTTTGAAGAGTATGGATTTTTTAAAAGTCAAGATTTTTAAAAACTCAATGTTTTAAAAAAATGATTTTTGAAAAGACGAGATTTTTTGAAAAAGTCATGATTTTGTAAAAGTGAAGATTTTTGAAAAGTTCAGGATTTTTCAAAAAGTCAAGATTTTAGAAAATTGTGGGATTTTTAAATGTCAATATTTTTAAAAAGTCGAGAATTTTGAATAAGTCAGTATATTTGAAAAAGTCCCAATTTTTATTATTTGTGATTTTTCAAAACATATAATTTTTATTAAAAGTAAGGATTTTCAAAAAAGTCAGCATTTTTGATAAAGTTGAGATTTTAGAAAATTCGGGAATTTTTTAAAAGATGGGATTTCTGAAAAAGTTTTAATTTTCAAAAACGTCGCTATTTTTGAAATAGTTAAGATTTTTGAAAAGGTTATAATTTCAAAAGAGTCCAGATTTCAGAAATATAGTGATGCGTAAAAATTTGTAGGAACTTGAAAAAGGTCATAACTTGTGCTCTGCGTGTCTGTTTTCTTTTTGAAACCACATGTTTCTAAAATCTCAACTTTTTTAAAATATCAGGATTTTCAAAAAAAAAGTTTGGAGTTTGAATAATTTATATTTTCATGAAATTTTTGATTATTGAATATGTCGTGATTTTTGAAAAAGTAATTATTTTCCAAAAAGTTATGAATTTCAAAAAATTAGGATTTTGAATAATTGGCAATTTTAGAAAAAGATAGAATTTTATAATTCTAAAAAGTTTGAATTTCAAATATTTTAGGGTTTTTGAAAAAGTTGAGATTTTCAAAAAGTTAGGATTATGAAAAGGTTGGGATTTCAAACAAAATTGGGATTTCAAAAAAGTCATGATTTTGAAAAAGCCAAGAATTTTGAGAAAGTTGGGATTTTCAAAAAAGAAAAGATTTTGAAAAAAGGTGTAATTTTCAAATAAATCAAGAATTAAAAAACTAAAGAGATTTTAAATCCTAACTGTTTTGAATATCCTAATTTTTATAAAATCTTAATATTTTCAAAATCTTTACTTTTTCAAAATTCCAACTTTTTATAAAATCGTGACTTTTTCGAAAATTACAATTTTTAAAAAAATCACGAGTTTTTAAAAAATTGTGAACTTTTTAAATTCATGACTTTATCACTTTCAAAATCTTTGAAAATACAAACTTTTTGAAAATCATGACTTTTTGAAATCCTAATTGTTTCAAAATAGGTATATTTTTGTAAACGTTACTTTTTCAAAATAACCCCTAAACCCTAAATCCTAAAACCCAAAACCTGAACCCTAAATTCAAATATCCTAAAGACTAAAAAAGTTTGAATTTCAAACAATTTAGGGTTTTAAAAAAAGATGAGATTTTAGAAAAAGTCAGGATTATGAAAAGGTTGGAATTTCAATAAAAATTGGGATTTCAAAAACGTCGTGATTTCAAAAAAGTGAAGAATTTTGAGAAAGTTATGATTTTCAAGGAAGACAAGATTTTGAGAAAAGGTGTAATTTTCAAATAAGTCAGGAATTACAAAACTAAATAGATTTTTAAATCCTAACATTTTCAAAATCCTTACTTTTTCAAAATTTTGATATATTATAAAATCGTGACTTTTTGGAAATTACAAATTTTAAAAAACTAACGAGTTTTTTAAAAAATTGTGAACTTTTTAAATTCATTTCTTTATTACTTTCAAAATATTTTAAAATACAGAAATTTCAAAAATCATGACTTTTTCAAAATCCTCACTGTTTCTAAATCAGGATATTTTGAAATCGTGACTTTTTAAAATCGCGACCCCTAAACCCTTAAACCTGAAACCTAAGTCGTAAATGCTAAACCCTAAACCCCAACATCCTAAACACTAAGCCCAAAACCCTAAATCCTAAACCATAAATCCTTAACACTGAATCCTAAACCCTAAACCCTCAGCCATAAACCATAAACCCAAATCCCTAAATCGTAAAACCTAAACTCTAAACCCTAAACCTTAAACCATAAACCCTAAACCCTCATCCTTGAGCCATGAATTCTAAATGTTAAACCTTAAGCCCTAAAGCCTACACCGCTAACCCCGAGCCTTAAACCCTTAGGCCTAACCCTTTAACTTGAACCTTGAACCCTAAGCCAAATCCCTAAACCCTAAACCCTAAATTCATAACCCCGAACCTTAAACCCTGAGCCATGGACCCTAAACCATGAACACTGAGACCTAAACCCTAAACCCTAACCCCTACACCAAACCCTAAACTATGAGCCCTATACCCCTTTTTTTTTTGGAAAGAGGGTAAAGTGAGGGTTTTAGAAGGTCCCACAACCTTGTACAAAAATCCCAGCAGCTAGATTAAGCGATGATGATTACATATAGATAAACCCATGAAAATTCCAAAAAAAAACAGACAACCGAACAAAACCAAGAGCAAAAAAAAACATCAAAGGAGATTTTTCAGCTCGATAACAGTATTCTTAGCCTAGATAGAACCAACTCTTCGGCTAGTTGATCTGCCAGAGTTAACAATTTAGAGTAGTCTTTGGTGATGGCAACCCTGGTGTTATCAGTGAAAGTTTCCCAAGCTTTGAGAATAGAGAAGGAACGTTGAAGCTTGGCCAGGATGGAAGTCACCGACATGGCATTCTTCAAGATGGTTGTCGATATCAGCAGCTATTTCAATATTAACCTTCATTGTGTTTCCAGTCGCAGTGTCTTCCCAATTTGGAGCAACATCCATCTGAACATCCTGTGGGCTGGTTTCATGATCCTCCATGATGATATTTTCAGAACCACGCTAGAAATTAAGCCCCTCCTCCTTCAGCTCCACATCCAAGCTAGTTGGACCAAAGTTGGGGAGTCGGGATACCAACCAAGTAGAGCGTCCGAGAGGCGGAGCTCCGAGCTAGAGGTAGGGGAAGAAGTAGTGAACGCAACAACAACAACAGTCTTCAAGACAAGTCTGACTAGGGGAGGGCAGAGGAAAAATAGGGAAATAGGGGGAGAAAAGTCTCGTGAAGGAGGAACCCATGATGGTGACATTAGAGTCGAGTTAGAAGAGACTTACCGGCAGCGATGACGGTTAGAAGAGGGACGAGAAGCCGGGGATGGAATGGGGGATGAGGTGGGGGTACGATGGGGCTGACCATGCTTGGGGAAAAAGGGTCAACTCAGCAGGGGAAGCAAAGTGAATTTGAAGAGGAGGTAAAGAAGGCCTTGATGCAGAATGGGGCCTTCTCCCTCCCTAGCAAGATTAATGGAGTGCTCGAGCGACTGGAACAGAAAGGTAGCTAGGTTTATTTTCTTCCCCAACATAAGTGAGAGAGAATGAAGAAGTGGGGACTGAAGACCAACCTGTAACGCCCATCAATGGTGAAATATCTCATAATAACCTCTGCAACTCTATCCAAGGGGGAACAAGGATTCCCAAACATAACCAGAAAGATATTTTGTCAGCTTCTCACCTTTGGCAATAAAATCCTGAAGCTTCACTTGCAAAGACCTCTTGAAGTAGATAGCCCCAGAGGTAGGAAGGCCAGTCACCGAGGCGATGGCATTGGTGGAGATGGTGAAGTGGGTATTGCCAATATGGACCTTGTTACGGGACCAGGTAGCCAGGGCACCATAAGAAACCAAAGCTGAGTACCGGACATTCTTTCCAGGAATGTAATGCCATTATCCCTAAGAATGTTCTAGATTTCCTAGTCCTCTTGTAGACTAGTGTAAGAAGCATGTTAAATCAAGGTGAGGAGACATGAGTTGGCTTTAAAAGGTTTGTATTTTCTACGAGAGTTATCCATATCACCTATCCTCTTGTATCGGTGATAATTATGATGAGAAAGGGTGTATCTCAGACCCGATCCACATGAATGGAGTAATTCTCTTCCCATGTGCTCGGCTCCGTAGAGCGTCACTTCAAAATTATGTGATAATCATGACCTCAGGTGGCAAGGATGTAGTGCTTTTTGTTAAGCTTGCTAACATAAGGATCAGACTCCCACCGCCACGTGTTAGCTAGAAAATGAGCAGTCATTATGGGCAATTTGAAGGAGATTGGCAGGAAATTTTCTAACCACATTTGTTGAGTATCAAGGAGGACACCAATGTTAGCCATACAATCCACCGCCTTATTTCCTTCCCAGAGAATGTGCTGGAATTTGATCTGCTAAAAGTTCCTTTGGAGAAGATGGATGTCAGCAATAATATTTTTAATAGTCCATTGTCCTGGGTCTTCCGAGTTGAGGAGATTTATAATATTGAGAGAGTCACTTTCCACAATTAAGGGATTGTTGCCAATTTTAAGAGTCATCTCTAGCCCCTTAAGGATAGCTAAGGCTTCAACGCGGTGATTGGTACCCATGCTAAAGTTAGTTACAATAGTAGCTTGAGGGGAACCAACAGAATTTTGGAGGATCACACCTCCCAAACTTCCTTGGGTTACCCTTAGAAGCACCATCTGTGTTGAGTTTCATCTAGCCCAGGGAGGAGGGAGCCACCGAACAAAAGAGAGTGAGCCTAGGAAGAGGGTTTAGCCATGGGAAGGATTGCCATCTGTTGACACCATTTAGATTGTCTTGGAAGAGAATAGTGATATGGTTGGCCACCCTCTCAGGATCCAAACACTAGTCTTTGAAGATTCTCCTATTTCTCTCTTTCCAAATACCCCAGAGGCCATGGGGGAGGATAAGTTTCCAAGCTAGGGAAAGGGTCAGGGTGAGAGAAGGGGGAACACCATTGAATGAGGGTATCATGAATAGAATCTGGGAAAGTCTAGACAACTCCAAAAAGTGACAAAAGCCAATTCCAGATAGCTTGGGCAAAGGGACAATGAAGAAGGAGATGAGAGGAGGACTCCAAGGCTTTGTAGCAAAGAACACAACGTGTGGGAAGTGAGAAGCCTCTCCTTTTTAAGTTCTCTCTTGAGAGGAAAGCATTCTTGAAGGAGAGCCAGGAAAAAAACCAATTTTGGGAATAGACTCTTTGGGCCAAATTTTGTAGAGTGGAGGTCCAGAGCTGGTCTGGAGCTTGGAGTCATAGGAAGATTTAACAGAGAAGGATCCAGAGGGGGAGAGGGGCCAAATACGATCGTCAACAGGAGAGGAGAAAGGAATATAGAGAGAGGAAAGGGAAAATCTCAACTGATTCAAAAGTTGACTCTAATGCTCACTGATGCCCGACCAATCTGGTAAATGCCAAGAGGGGATTGAATTAGAATCTCTCCAGTAACCAAAAACTTTCTTGCCATGGCGATTGATGAGGGTTCTTTTGATAGGGTCCCAAATAGGGTTAAGGCACAGAGGTTTATCACCTATCCACCAATCTGACTAGAAGTCAATTAATCTACCATTTCCCAACCTCCACTTGGTTCCAGTACGTAGAAGAGGAAGAGAGCTAGTAACTAAGTTCCAAATAGCCAAGCCATGGGGCGGGGAGGAGAGAAGGAAATCTTCATCTTGCGACAAATATTTAGATCTCAATAGTTGAGCCCAATGTGAGAGTTACCTTGAGCAACTTCCCAGCCAATTTTAGCTAGCAGTGCAACATTCATATCAACAATTTGTCTGATCCCAAGCCCTCCCAGATTGGTCAGCTTACAAACTTCATTCCAAGAGACAAGGTGTATCCACTTTTTATCTTCCACCCCGACCAAAGAAATTTCTTTTGGATTCTCTCAACAACAGTAATCACTGAGGAAGGAATTTTGAGAAGAGACATGAAATAGATAGGTAAACTCTGAAGAGTAGCTTTGACCAATTGAAGTTTGCCAGCCTGACTAAGAATGGCTCCTTTCCAAGCGGCAATTTTTTTTTGGTATCTCTCAATGACTAGATTCCACAGATGCTTGGTTTTCTTGCCTTGGAAAAGGGGAATGCCAAGATAGGAGGAGGGTAAGTCCACAATTCTACAACCAAATATGTCAGCAATCCTCCTTTGAGTTTGAGGAGGGGTGTTTAGGAAAGATATACTACTTTTGTTGAAGTTAATCAATTGCTGAGAGGCAAGTTGATAGTTTTCTAAAATTTCTTTGAGGGCATGAGCTTCAATCACCGAGGTGGCACTCAAGAGTAGAGTATCATCCGCAAATTGGCTATGAGTGGTAGTTGGGGAGCTAGAAGTGATTTTGATACCAGAAATGTTAGATTGACTCTTGGCAGCCTTAAGAGCTCTGCTGAGGGAGTCTGCCATTAACAAGAAGAGGAAAGGAGACAGAGGGTCCCCTTGTCGAATACCTCTGCTATTTTTGAAGAAGCCTATTGGGATGCCATTTATGAGGATCGAGAAGCAAGGGGTTGCAATGCAAGAAAAAATCTAGTTACACCATCTATTGTCAAAACCGTAACTTTTTAGAACCCGGATCAGGAAAGTCTAGCTAACTCTGTCGAATGCTTTTTGCATGTCTAATTTGAGGATCATTCCCATGGACTTCGAGTGTTGAGCAGAGTGGATGACTTCATGAGTAAATCTTGATGAATCCATTCTAATTTGACGTGATGAGGTCATTCATCAGGGGTTTAAGCCGTGTGGCCAACATTTTGGTGATGATTTTGTAGGAGGTGTTGCAGAGGCTAATTGGCCTGAAGTTGGCAACAGACTTAGATCCAAGAGCTTTGGGAGAAAGAGCAATGAAGGTGGTGTTCCATTCTTTCATAAGGGAGTTGCTAGACTGGAATTCATTTACCACCTTGAAGAGATCTTGCTTGATGATTTCCCAAAAGATTTGGAAAAAGGTAGTAGGGAAGCCATCGGGGCCTGGAGCTTTGTCACCTTTCATAGTGAAGACCACTTTATGAATTTCCTCCATAGAGAAGGGTTTCGTTAAATTTCCATTCATGTCATCAGAGATTAATTTAGGAATGTGCTGGAGCATCTTGGACATAGCTTGCTCGTTGGGGGTTAGAATAAAAAGAGACCAATTCATTAGAGATCTCAATGTCAGAGGTTAAAATATTACCTACGCCGAGTTAGCAGTTCTCTGATTTTGTCCCTGCTTTTGTGTTTAGAGGTTGTAATGTGGAAGAACTTGGTGTTGTGGTCTCCCTGATCCAGCCAAAGCACCTGTGATCTCTAGCTTCCAATAGGTCTCTTCTTCTTTCAGGGTATTGTGGAAGTCGCTGAGAAGATGCCTTTCTTGTTTATGGAGTTGTTTCGTTCTTCCTTCAACCTCCATCAGAGCTGAAATGTTAGCTATTTCCTGAGTCAGCTTTTGTTTACGAAGTTTGATGTTGCTGAACACTTTGCTCTTCCAAATCTTAAGCTGCTTTTTTATTTCCTTAAGTTTACTTGGAGAACTTAAACATATCAGAGCCCTGAATTTTGATATCCCACCAGCTCTTAATAAGAGGGTCTAGATGATTATTTTCAAGCTAGGCAAGCTCGAATCTGAAGGGAGGATTTTTATGTTCATCTTGTTGTTGGCACATAGAATTAAGGGGCTATGGTCAAACGCCACTCGGGTTAAGGAACTGAGAAAGAAATCAGGGTAAAGAGAGATCCAATCCAAAGATCCAATCTGCTTTGAATGTGATTTCTTCCCACTCGTGATTGGACCAAGTGAAGGAGGTACCATGCAGGTCCATATCAAAGAGAGTCTCCCCACGTATGAAGTCAGCTAGAGCTTCCATGCTATTGGGATTAGCAGGGGCTCCACCTTGCTTTTCGGAGGGGTAGAGAGTGCAGTTGAAGTCTCCCATAATGAGCACAGGAGATTTCCACAATTTTTTATGAAATTTGAGATGTCCTGCCAGAGTCTTTCATGTTGAGATTCCAAATTAGGGGCATAAACATTGATTGCTATCCAAGTAGAGTCAAAATCTACCTTTGATGTATGGATTCCCAGAGAGTGCATAAGCCTCCCAAATTACCTATAACAAGCTGGGAAGCAAAAGAGGTGGCAGGCCAAATTTTCAAGAGACTATCATCCTTTTGAGTTTGGTTTCCTGAAGCATGATAATGTCAGGAGAGTGGTTAAATTTCATATCCTTGAGGACCCTCTATTTTTTAGAGAGTTAAGACCTCTTATATTCCATGAGATCACCTTCATTTCTTGGATTTGGGTTTACTCCCCACAACCATGGGGATGGTGCTCTATGTTCCTTGGGCCACATTCAGGGCTGATTCTTGCTGAAGCTTGACATTTCTTGGGATACGTCCACGAACTTTATCTGTTCCAATATCAGGTTTCTTGCAACTACTTCAGGTCATGCGGAGGTTCAAACTATCTTCAGAGGTTTGAGTGGAGGGGGAGATCTAGGAATCAGAGAGGGGGAGGAAAGGTGGACTGAGGAAAGTGGAGCCAGTAGGAGGAAACTCTAAGCCAAGACCGGGGAGAGGGGGAAGGGAGAGGAGAAGGTTGGAGGGGGAGTAAGTAGGCGAGATAAGGGGTAGCAGCAACCACAAAGGGGGAACAACCCGGAGGAGGGGGAGGGGAGGCCAGGGAGACCTCCGTGGGGATAGAAACCAAAGTGGAAAGAGGCATGGGGTCGAGAGGGGTTACCAAGTTGGAGTCGACAGTGATCTCTCCTTCTTCAAGGAGGGAAAAGGGGTTGGAAGTGGGGATGACCGGGGTCTCTTCAGGAATAATCTTTGGAATATATTTTCCTTTTTTCTTGGGAGAGGTTACCAGGGTTTTGGGTTTAGGTTGAGGCTTAGTGGGGCATCCGGTAGCTCTATGGCTGATGCTTTTACAGATTGAACATGCTTGTGGAATATATTTGTATTCAATGGTTTGAGACCAGGTTCCAAAATCCGATAAGAGATCAATCAATTTCGGGAGTGGGCAACTGACATCAGCGTTGACACAGAAATGAGCATGAATGAATCTAGTTTTGGCCTTTGTGGCCTGGTCTATTACAATTAGAGAACCCATAGATAGAGTAATACCTTCTATAACTACAGGGTGCCAAAGCTCCAGAGGAAGGCCCGGAAGATGAACCCAGATTGGAGCCTGTGTCATTGTTTCTGTGAGCGGGTTGAAGCCGGTGACCATTTCTTGATGTAGAACCCTCTTTTGTTGAACCATGGACCACCTAGAAGAGCTCGAGAAAAGTCTTCCTTCATGCTTTGAAAGAGAAGAGGACAAATCCATTTGGCATCGCAACTATTTCTAGGGTGCCACAAGGGTTCCATTTCATGCGGGCCCATTTTTTGATATCTTCAAGGGGGTCTAGGACCCATCAACTTACCTACTAGGGATAGATCTCTAGAGGTAGCAACAACCTCTGTGATGTGAGAGGGGATGTGGAGAGAGAAGGACCCATCAGAGAGCACGGGAGTCAACTTCTCCAAATGGGAAGTAGAAGAGGACCCCTCCACTATTTTTTCCCATGCATGAGTGGGAGCCCAGGAGACAGGTCCCCAAAGTTTGCACGACAATACTCCCACTGGACTAGAAGGGTCTAGCATCAGATCCAGCACCACAGGACTCATAAATTAAAAAAAACAAAGATTAACAAGAAAACACAACCGCGAGCATATCCCAGCCCTATACCTTATTAACCCTAAACCTTAAGCTCTAATTGCTCTTAAACCCTAAATTATGAGTCTTGAACCCTAAAACAATTAAATTTTAAATCCTAAATACTAAACCCTCAATTGTAAACCATGAGCCTTAAACATTAAATGCAAAACCCTCAACCAGTAAACCTCAAACCCCAAACCCTAAAACCTGAGCTCTAAATCCCAACATTTTTAAAATCTGTATATTTTAAAAAAATATCAACTTTGTTTAAAATTGTAACTTTTTCAAAAGTCATGATTTTTTTGAAAATCTAAAGTTTTTGAAAATCTTAATATTTTAAACATCCCAAGTTATTCAAAATACCAACTTTTTACAAATCTTACTATTTTAAGGTCTCTATGTTAAGGGGTTATGGTTAACGTAATTTAGTGATTAGGGTTTAGGTTTTGGGCTTTGGATTAATGGTTTAGGGTTTTGTGTTTAGTGTTTAAGAATTAGGGCTCATGGCTTAGGGTTTAAAACCCTAAATGCTAAATCCCAAATTGTAAACCCTCAATCATAAACCATGAGCCATAAACCTTAAGTGCAAAACCCTCAACCATAAAACTCAAACCCCAAACCCTAAAAAATGAGCCCTAAATGCTAAATCTCAACCTTAAACCCTGATATTGAGCTCTAAGCCCTGAGACCTAATCCCTAAACCCTAAACACTAAATCCCCATAGACCTAAACCCTCAACCGAAAAACCTTAAAATAGTTAGATTTGGAAAAAAATGTTATTTTGAAAAACATGGGATTTTCAAAAGTCAAGTTTTTGAAAAAGTCGGGATTTTCAAAAACTTGAGATTTTCAAAAAGTTATGACTTTTGAAAAAGTTGCAATTTTAAACAAAGTTGTTATTTTTTAAAACATCAAGATTTTAAAAATGTTAGGACTTTGAAAATGTTCAGATTTTCAAACAAGTTGGGGTTTTTGAAAATGAATATTTTGAAAAAGTCAAGATTTTTAAAAGTTGGGATTTTCGAAAGAGTTGGGATTTTCATATTTTTGAAGAGTCGGATATTCGAAAAAGTAAGGATTTTTATATTTGCAATTTTTGAAAAAATATAATTTTTTTAAAAAGTAAGGATTTTCAAAAAAGTTGGAATTTTTAATAAAGTTGAGAGTTTAGAAAATTCAGGAATTTTTAAAAGTTGAGATTTATAAAAATGTTTTGATTTTCAAAAACATCACGATTTTTGAAAAAAATTTAATCTCAAAAAAGTTAAGATTTCAAAAATGTAGTGATGCGCAAAAATTAGCAAGAATTTGAAAAGTTCATAACTTGTGTTACGAGAGTTCATTTTTGTTAAACTACATGTTTCAAAAATCTCAACTTTTTTAAAATATCAGGATTTTCAAAAAAGTTAGGAGTTTGAATAATTTAGATTTTTCAGAAATTATTGATTTTTAATATGTCAAAACTTTTTAAAAAGTCATTATTTTCCAAAAAGTTGTGAATTTTAAAAATTTAGGATTTTAAAGAATTTGTAATTTTAGAAAAAGATAGAATTTCAATAAATTTAGGAGTTTTGAAAAATATGTGATTTTCTAAAAAGACAGGATTATGAAAAGGTTGGGATTTCAAAAAGTCATGATTTTGAAAAAGATAAGAATTTTGAAAAATTTGGGATTTTAAAATAAGTCCATAATTTTAAAATAGAAAACCGAAAAAAGAGATTTTAAAATTCCAAATGTTTTGAATATCCTAATTTTTTTTAAAATCCTAACATTTTAAAAAACTTTACTTTTTCAAAATTCCAACTTTTTATAAAATCGTGACTTTTTCAAAAATTATGAATTTTTAAAAATCACAAGTTTTTTTAAAATTGTGAACTTTTAAATTCATGACTTCATCACTTTAAAAATATTTGAAAATACAAACTTTTTGAAAATCATGAATTTTTCAAAATCCTAATTGTTTCAAAATCGAGATATTTTTGAAATTGTGACTTTTTCAAAATCGTGACCCCTAAACCCTAAAACTTGAAACTTGAGTCGTAAATGCTAAACCCTAAACCCCAAAATCCTAAACACTAAGCCCAAAACTAAAAATCCTAAACCATAAACAATAAACCCTTAACACTGAATCCTAAACCCTCAGCCATAAACCATAAACGCAAATTCCTAAATCATAAAACTTAAACTGCAAACCCAAAACCTTAAAACGTAAACCCTAAACCCTAAATCCTAAGCCCTAAACCCTAAAACCTAAACAATGAACCCTAAAGCATTATACCTAACCCTAAACCCTAATCCATACACCTTCAACTATGATCCCTAAGCCAAAAACTAAACCGTAAACCCTAAACCATAACCCCAAACCATGAACAAACTGAGACCTAAACCAAACCTAACCCCCTGGCTTAAAACCCTAAAAACTGAGTTCTATACCTTATAAACCCTAAACCTTAAGCTCTAATTACTCCTAAACCCTAAAACCCTAAATGCTAAATCCTAAATACTAAACCCTTAATCGTAAAACTCAACCCCAAACCCTAAAACTTGAGCTCTAAATCCTAACCCTAAACTAAAACATAATTCTTAAACCATTGATCCCCCTAACAGTAAACCCCTTAACCTGAAACTTTGAGCCCTAAGCCCTAATCCATAAACCCTAAACACCTAAACCCCAAATCCTAAGCCCAAAAACCTAAACCCTAAATACTAAATCCCCTGAGCCCTAAACCCTAAACCTAAAAACCTTAAAATAGTTAGATTTGGAAAAAGTTGGTATTTTGAAAAACATGGGATTTTCAAAAAGTCTAGATTTTTGAAAATTTCAGGATTTTCAAAAACACGAGATTTTAAAAAAGTCACGATTTTTGAAAAAGTTTCAATTTTTAACAAAGTTGTTCTTTTGAAAACATCAAGATTGAAAAAATGTTGGGACTTTGAAAATGTTTAGATTTTCAAACAAGTTGGGGTTTTTCAAAAAATAAATATTTCAAAAAAGTTAGGACTTTTGAAAAGTTGGGATTTTTGAAAGAGTTGGGTCTTTTTTAAAAAGTCTATTTTTGAAAAAGAGTCTAAAGTCATTTTTGAAAAAGTTGAGATTTGTGAAAAGTTGAGATTTTTGATAAGTCAAGATTTTAGAAAATGTTGGGATTTTTAAAATGTCAAGATTTTTGAAAAATTCAGGATTTTTTATAAGTTTGGGTATTTGAAAAAATCTCGATTTTAAATATTTGTTATTTTCAAAAAAATATAATTTTTAAAAAAAGTAATGATTGTAAAAAAAGTTGACATTTTTGAAAATTTGAGATATTAGAAAATTTTGAAGTTTTAAAAAATTCAGATTTCTGAAAAAGCTTTTATTTTTGAAGAAGTCACGAGTTTTGAAATAGTAGTGATTTTCAAATAAAGTTGGGATTTTCGAAAAAGAAATTATAATATCAAAATAGTCAATATTTCAAAAATGTAGTTATGCACTAAAATTAACAAGAATTTGAAAAGGTCATAACTTGTGCTCAGGTGTGTCTATTTGAAAAATTTAGGATTTTAAATGAAAAATTTGGGATTTTTAAAAAAAGACAAGATTTTGAAAACAATTACAATTTTAAAATAAGTCAGGAATTACAAAACTAAAGAGATTTTTAAATCCAAATTCTTTTGAAAATCCAAATTTTTAAAAAATCCTAATATTTTCAAAATCATTATATTTTCAAAATTCCAACTTATTATAAAAATCGAGACATTTTGAAAATCATAAATTTTTTGAAATCCTAACTGTTTCAAAATCAAGATATTTTTGAAATCGTGACTTTTTCAAAATCACAAATCCTAAACCCTAAACTCTAAAGCCTAAATAAAACCTGAGTCATCAAAGCTAAACCCTTAACACCATTATCCTAAACACTAAGCCCAAAGCCCTTAATCATAAATCATAAACCATAAACCCTTAACATTGAATCCTAAACCCTCAGCCATAAACCCAAATACCTAAATCATAAAACCTTAACTCTAAACCCCAAACCTTAAACCATAAAACCCTAAACCCTGATCCCTGGACCATGAAGCCTAAACCCTAAACCCTAAATAGTGAAACCCTATACCTTGATCTAAGAGCCCTAAGCCTAAACCCTAAACCCTAAACCCTAAACTCATAACCCTAAAACTCAAACATTAAGCCATGGACCCTAAACCTGACCCCTACGCCTAAACCTAAAAACTTAAACTCTAATTACTCCTAAATCCTAAAATTTGAGTCTATAAATTAAAACCATAAATACTAAACGCTCAATCGTAAACCATGAGCCATAAACCCTAAGTGCAAAACCCTGAACCATAAAACTTGAACCCCAAACCCTAAAACTTGAGCCCTAAAAACTAACTGTAAAACCCAAACCCCAAAACTATAAACCCTAAAAAACCTAATTCATAAACGCTAAACCTCGATCCTGAAGCTAAACCCCTTAACCCTAAACCTAAATCCTTTACCCTTAAGCTGTGAGTCCTAATCCCTAAACCCAAAACAATGAACCCCTAAACCCTAAACCCCTAAAACTAAATCCCTAAGCCCTAAACCCTCAACCTAGAAACCTTAAAATAGTTAGATTTTGAAAAATTTGGTATTTTTTAAAACCTTGGGATTTTAAAAAGTCAAGATTTTTGAAAAATTCAGGATTTTAAAAACTTGAGATTTTAAAAAAGTCATGAATTTTGAAAAAGTTACAATTTTAAACAAATTTTTTATTTTTGAAAATATTGGGACTTTGAAAATGTTCATATTTTCAAACAAGTTGGGGTTTTTGAAATATGAATATTTCAAAAAGTCAAGAATTTTTTGAAAAGTTGGGATTTTCGAAAGAGTTGGGCTTTTTACATTTTTGAAGAGTTGCTTTTTTAAAAAGTTAAGATTTTTGAAAAACTTGACATTTTAAAAAAAAAAAAATGAGATTTTCCAAAATCTATCTCGTGATTTTGTAAATGTGAAGATTTTTGAAAAGTCGGGATTTTTAAAAAGTCAAGATTTTGGAAAATGTTGGGATTTTAAAACATGAAGATTTTTAAAAAAGTCCCGATTTTAATATTTGTAATTTTAAAAAAATATAATTTTTAAAAAATTAAGGATTTTCAAAAAAATTCGGCATTTTGATAATGTTGAGATTTTAGAAAATTCAAGAATTTTTAAAAAGTTAGGATTTCTGAAAAAGTTTTGATTTTTAAAAAATTGTGATTTTTGAAATAGTTACAATTTTCAAAAATGTTGGGATTTTTGAAAAAGTTATAATCTCAAAAAAGTCAAGATTTCAAAATGTAGTGATGCGTCAAAATTAGATGGAACTTGAAAAGGTCATAACTTGTTTTCTAAAATGGAAGTCCATTTGAGTCCGTTTTTTTTTAAACCACATGTTTTAAAAATCTCAACTTTTTTAAAATATTAGGATTTTAAAAAAAAAGTTGGGAGTTTGAATAATTTAGATTTTTCTAGAAATTCTAGATTTTTAATATGTCATGACTTTTGAAAAGTCATTATTTTCCAAAAATTGTGAATTTCAAAAATATTTGGGATTTTAAGAATTTACAAATTTTAGAAAATCATAGAATTTCATAATTATAAAAATTTTAAATTTCAAAAATTTTAAGAAAAGTTTTGAAAAACTTTTTAAAAAAAAAGGTTGGGATTTTCAAAAAAAATTTTGAAAAGATTTTAAAAAAGATTTTTGAAAAAGGTGCAATTTTCAAATAAGTTAGGAATTACAAAACTGTGGATATTTTTAAATCCCAATTGTTTTGAATATCCTAAGTTTTTTAAAATCCTAATATTTTCAAAATCTTTACTTTTTCAAAATTACAACTTTTTATAAAATCATGACTTTTTAAAAATTACAAATTTTTAAAAATTCACGAGTTTTTTAAAATTTGTGAACTTTTTAAATTCATAACTTTATCACTTTCAAAAAAATTTTGAAAATACAGACTTTTTGAAAATCATGAATTTTTCAAAAATGCTAATTGTTTCAAAATCAAGATATTTTTGAAATCATGACTTTTTCAAAATTGTGACCCCTTAACCATAAACCCTAAAACCTAAACCTGAGTTGTAAATGCTAAACCCTAAACCCCAACATCCTAAACATTGAGCCCAAAGTCTTAAATCCTAAACCACAAACCATAAACCTTAAACTGAATCCTAAACCTTAAACCTCAACAAAAAACCACCCAAACCCAAATCCTAAATCATAAAACCTAAACCCTAAACCCTAAACCCTAAACCAAAACCTAAACCTTAAACCCTAAACCGTAAGCCCCAAACCCCTAAACCCTAACATTGAACCTTAAATTCCCTAAACCCTAAACACTAAACCTTAAACAGCCTAAAACCCTAAACCATAAACCCTAAACCCTAAAAACCCTAAAACCTTTAAAACTGAAACCCTAAGCCAAAACCATAACCCCAAACCTCAACCATGAAACCTAAACCTAAAAACCTAAACCCTAGCCCTAAACCCTAAAATATAAGCCCTATAAACCCTTTAAACACAAAAACCTAAGTTCTAATTTCTCCTAAACCCTAAATTATGAGTCTTAAACACTAAAACCCTAAATGTTAAATCCTAAATACTAAACCCTCAATCATAAACCATGAGCCCTAAACCCTAAATGTGCTAAACCCTCAACCTTAAAAATCGAACCCAAAACCCTAAAATCTGAGCCCTAAATCCTAAACCTTAACCCTAAACCTCAAAACCCTAAAACTTAATTCTTAAACCCTAAAACTTGATTCCTGAAACCTGAACCTTAACCCTAAACCCTTAATTTGAACCCCTTTGCCATAGCCCTAAAAAAGTCGCTAAAAAATGAATAAACCCCGATTTTAAAATTTGGAAAAAATCCTAAATCCTAAACACTAAATCCATGTGCCCTAAAATCATCAACCTAGAAACCTTAAAATAGTTAGATTTGGGAAAAAGTTGGTTTTTTGAAAAACTTGAGATTTTTAAAAAGAGAAGAAAATTTTTTTTAAAAAATGTTAGATTTTAAAAACTTATGATTTTCAAAAAAGTCACAAGTTTTGAAAAAGTTGTAATTTTAAAAAAGTTGTTATTTTCTGAAAACAAAAGATTTAAAAAATGTTGGTAATTTGAAAAAAAATTATATTTTCAAAAAATTGGGGATTTCAAAAAAATATTTTGAAAATTTTTTGAAAAAATTGATTTTCAAAAAAGTTGGTTTTCAAAAAAATTTAATTTCAAAAAATCAAAGATTTCAAAATGTAAGATTTAAAATTAAAAATCAGGAATTTTAAAATGTCATAACTTGTGGTCCGAGTGTCCATTTGAAAAATCCATTTTTTTAAAATCACGTGTTTAAAAAAAAATCTCAACTTTTTTAAAATTTTAGAATTTTCAAAAAAATCAAGAGTTTGCATAATTTAGATTTTTTGAAAAAAAATTATGTATTTTTTTATTTTTAAAAACATTATTTTTGAAAAAGTCAATTTTTCAAAAAAATTTTTTTTTAAAAAGCCAAGATTTTTGAAAAGTTGGGATTTTCAAAAAGAATTTAAAGATTTTGAAAAAGGGTGCAATTTTAAAATAAGTCAGAAAAAATAAAGAAGAAAAAAAATTTTTTAAAAACCCAAATTTTTAAATATCCTAATTTTATTTCAAAAATTTTTTGATAAAAATTAAAAAATCTTTACTTTTTCAAAATTCCTTAAACCCTCATCCATTAAACATAAATCCAAATCCCTAAATCATAAAAAAAACTCTAAACCCCAAACCTTAAAACCATAAACCCTGATCCCTAAAAGTCATGAATTTAAACCCTAAACCCTAAGCCTTAAACCTAAACCCTCTAAACCTATTGAAAAACCCTAAACCCTAACCTTGAGCCTTAAACACTAAATCCTAAAAAATTGAACTTTTAAAAAAAGTGTTTTTAACCCTAACCTTGAACCATGAGCCCTAAGCTTTTTAAAACCTTAAACCCTAAATCCTAAAATCAAACCTAACCCTTTTAAACCTCGAACATTAAGACCTAAACCAAAATGACCCCTACGCCCTAAACCCTAAACTTTGAGCCCTATATTAAAACCCTAAACCCTAAACATTAAGCTCTAATTAATCTAAACCTGAAATTTTGATTCTAAAACCCTAAAACCATAAATGCTAAATCCTAAATACAAAACCCTCAATCGTAAAAAACCATTTACCCTAAACCCTAAATGCAAAACCCTTAAACCCCCTAAACCTCAAAACCACAAACCTAAAAACCTAAACCTAAATAAACCTAAACCCTAAACCCTAAACCCCTAAAACCCTAAAAACCTAAACCCTAAACACTAAATCCCCTGAACCCTAAACCCTCAACCTAGAAACCTTAAAATAGTTAGATTTAGAAAAATTGGTATTTTGAAAAACTTGGGGTTTTCAAAAAGTCAACATTTTTTTGAAAAAGTCTGAGATTTTCAAAAACTTGAGATTTTAAAAAAGTCACGACTTTTGAAAAAGTTGCAATTTAAAAACAAAGTTGTTATTTTTGAAAACATCAAGATTTAAAAATGTTGGGAATTTGAAAATCAGATTTTCAAACAAGTTGGGGTTTTTGAAAAATGAATATTTTTTTAAAAGTCAATTTTTGAAAAGTTGGGATTTTCAAAAGTTTGGCTTTTCATATTTTCATAAGTCAAGATTTTTGAGGAGTCTGAATTTTTGAAAAACTTGACATTTTCAAAAAAAATAAGATTTTTGAAAACATGGGATTTTAAAAAATTTAAGATTTTCCAAAAGTCATGATTTTGTAAAAGTGAATTTTTTTTAAAAGTCATGATTTTTGAAAAGGTCATTTTTCAAAAAAAAGTCAAGATTTTGGAATATGTTGGGATTTTTAAAATGAAGATTTTTGAAAAAGTCAGGATTTTTCAAATTTAATTTTGTCAGATATTTTTAAAAATCTCGATTTTTTTAAAAAATGTTGAATTTTTTAAAAAATAATTTTTATTAAATTAAGATTTTTTAAAAAGTGGATTTTTAAAAAGTTTTGATTTTAAAAAATCCTTGAAATTTTAAAAATCAATTTTTAAAAAAAATTGGGATTTCTAAAAAGTTTTGATTTTTGAAAACTTTTAAAAATGAAGCCAAAATTTGAAGGAACTTGAAAATGTCATGACCTTGTGCTCCGGTGTCCATTTTTTAACCGTTTTTTTTCAAAACCACATATTTTAAAAATGTCCAACTTTTTTAAAATATCAGGATTTTTAAAAAATCGAAATTTGAATAATTTAGATTTTATAGAAATTCTAGATTTTTTTAAATACGTCATGATTTTTTAAAAAAAGTTGATTATTTTCTAAAAAGTTGTGAATTTTAAAAAAATTAGGATTTTAAAAATTTTCAATTTTAGAAAAAGATAAATTTCATAATTCTAAAAAAAATTTGAAAAAAATTTTTTGAAAAAGTTTTTTAGATTTTCAAAAAATCAGATTATGAAAAGTTGGGATTTCAAACAAAAATTAGGATTTCAAAAAAAGTCTGATTTCGAAAAAAATCAAAGAATTTTGAAAAGTTGGGATTTTGAAAAAAATTTTGAAAAATTTTTAAAAAAACCTTGGGAATTACAAAACTAAAAAGATTATTAAATCCCAAAAACTATTTTGAATATCCTAATTTAAAAAAATCCTAAACTTTTTTTAAAATATTTACGTTTTCAAAATTCCAAACCTTTTTTATAAAATCACTTTTTTTTCAAAAATTAGGAATTTTTAAAAATCACGACTTTTAAAAAAATTGAGAACTTTTTAAATTCATGACTTTATCACTTTCAAATCTTTTAAAATACTGAAACTTTTTGAAAATCATGAATTTTTTAAAAAACTCATAACTTTTCAAAATTTAATTGAAACCCTAAACATAAAAAATCATGAACTTTTAAATTTAAAAAAAAACCCCTAAAAAAACCTGAAATGTTTTAGGATTTTGAAAGATTGTTAAAAAAAAATTTTAAACCCGTAATTTTTTTGAAATTGAAAAGAAAACCCTTGGATTTTCTAAAAAGTCAAGATTTTTAAAAAAAATTGACATTTTCAAAAAACCCCAAGGATTTTTGAAAAAAAACTCCATTTTAAAAATTTTTTGAGATTTTTAAAATTTATGATTTTGTTTAAGTGAAGATTTTCAAAAAAGTCATGATTTTGTAGAATGTTGGGATTTATAAAATTTTTCAGATTTTTCAAAAATTTGTGATTTTTGAATAAAACGAATATTTGAAAAAGTTCTGATTTTTAAAATTTGTGATTTTTGAAAATCTAAATTTTTAAAAAAGTAAGGATATAAAAAAAAATCGAATTTTTGAAAAGTTGAGATTTCATAAAAGTTTGATTTTTTAAAAGTCACTAATTTTTTTGAAAAAGTTTTGGATTTTCAAAAAATTCTAATTTTCAAAAAGTCAAGATTTCAAAAATGTAGTGATGTTTAAAATTAGCAGGAATTTGAAAAGGTTATAACTTGAATCCCTTTTTTTAAAATGACATTTTAAAAAATCTCAATTTTTAAAAATTTTTAAAAAATTGGATTTTCAAAAAAAGTCGAGATTTGATCAATTTAGATTTCTCTAGAAATTCTAGATTTTTGAAATATGTCATTATTTTTGAAAAAGTCATTAATTTTAAAAAAGTTGTGAATTTTAAAAAAAGATATTAGATTTTCAAAAAAAAATTTTTTAAAGGTTGGGATTTTGAAAAAAATTTTAAAAAAATTGAATTTTAAAAAAAAAAAATTTTGAAAAAAAGCCAAGAATTTTGAAAAGTTGAGATTTTCAAAAAATGGATTTTTTTGAAAAAAAGTGCAAGGTTTTCAAATAAATCAGAATTACAAAACTTGAAGAGATTTTTAAATCCCAATGTTTTTTGATATTTTAATTTTTTTAAAATCCTAACATTTTCAAAATCTTTACTTTTTCAAAATTCAACTTTTTAAAAAATCATGACTTTTTCAAAATTACAAATTTTTAAAAAATCACAAGTTTTTTTTAAAATTGTGAACTTTTTAAATTCATGACTTTATCACTTTCAAAATCTTTGAAAATACAGAGTTTTTGAAATCATGAATTTTTTGAATCCTAACTGTTTCAAAATCAGGATATTTTTAAATCGTGACTTTTTCAAAATCAAAAAACCTAAACCTTAAAACCCTAAACCCTGAAACAAAATTTAAAACTAAACCTTAAACCCTAATATCCTAAAAAACACTAAACCAAAAGCCTAAATCCTAAACCATAAACCCTTAAACTTTAATCCTAAATATTAAACCCTAAACCATAAACCATAAACCCAAACCTTTAAAATCCTAAACAAAACTAAACTTTAAACTAAAACCCAAACCTTTTCAAACCTAAAACCTAAACCCTAAACCCTAAACCATAAAGCCTAAAGCCTAAACCCTAAAACCCTAAACCCTTAAAATCCTAAACCCTAAAACAATAAACCCTAAACCTTAAACCCTAAAAAAAACCTAAACCTAATGAATCCTAAAACCCTTAAAAACCTAAAAACCTAAACCCTAAACCTTAAACCTTAAACCCTAAACCCTAAACCTTTAAACTAGAGAAACCTAATCCTTAAACTCATAACCATAACCTCAAACCTCGAAACCTAAACCCTAAACCCCCCTATGCCCTAAATCTAAACCTAAACCTAAAAACCTATAAAAACCCTAAACCTTAAAACTCTAATTACTCCTAAACCTAAACCTAAATTTTTGAGTCTTAAACCTAAAAATAAACCCTAAATGTAAACCTAAATACTAAAACCTAAATCTAAACCATGAGCCCAAACCCTAAACCATGAAACCTTCAACCTTAAAGTTGAACCCCAAACCCTTAAACCCTAAACCTTGAAACCCCAAACCCTAAAACCTAAACCTAAACCCTAAACCCTAAACCTAAACCCCTAAACCCTAAACCTTAAAACCTAAGCCCTAAACCTAAACCTAAAACCTAAAACCTAAAAACACTTTTCACTTGAGCACTAAACCCTTTTCAACCTAAAAACCTTAAAAAGTTACGATTTTTGAAAAAGTTGGTATTTTTTTGAAACTTGGGATTTTCAAAAAGAAGATTTTTTTGAAAATGTTGGATTTTCAAAAAAAAATGAGATTTTAAAAAAATGTCATGATTTTGAAAAAGTTGAATTTTAAAAAAGTTGTTATTTTTAAAATATCAAGATTTTTCAAAAAAAGATTTTGGGAAATTTTTTTTTAAAAAGTTCAGATTTTTTCAAAAAAGTTGGTATTTTTTAAAAATAAATATTTAGAAAAAAAGTCAAGATTTTTGAAAAGTTGGGATTTTGAAAGATTTTGATTTTTCAAAAAAAAGTTGGGATTTTCAAAAAGTTATAATTTTTAAAAAAGTCAAAATTTCAAAAATGTATTGATTTTTTAAAATTTACAATTTTGAAAATTTGAAATTCAAAAATGTCATAACATTGCTAAATTTCCGTTTGAGTCCCAAAATTTTTTAAAAAAGTATGTTTTAAAAAAAAATTCAAAAGTTTTTTAAAAATATCAAGATTTTAAAAAAGTTTGAGTCAAAAATTTTGATTTTTGAATAATATGGATTTTCTAAAAATTCTGGATTTTTGAATATTCATGATTTTTAAAAAATTCAAAAATTATTATAGAAAAATTTGTGAATTTAGAAAATTTAAGATTTTAAAGAATTTGCAATTTTAAAAAAAGATAAAATTTCATAATTTCTAAAAAAGTTCAAATTTAAAAAATTTAGGATTTTTCAAAAAAAAATCTATTTTCAAAAAAGTCAGGATTTTGAAAAAGTTTGGATTTTAAAAAAATTTGGATTTTGAAAAAGTTGTGATTTCGAACAAAAGTTGGGATTTCAAAAAAGTTGTGATTTCGTAAAAAAAAAGCCCAAAATTTTGAAAAGTTGGGATTTTTAAAAAAGAAAAGATTTTGAAAAAAGTGCAAATTTTTAAATTTTTAAAAAAAGAATTACAAAACAAAATAGATTTTTAAATCCAACTATTTTTAATATCCTAAAAAAAGATTTTTGAAAATCCTAACATTTTCAAAATATTTACTTTTTAAATTCCAACTTTTAAAAATTGTGACTTTTTCAAAAATTACAAGTTTTTAAAAAATCAAATTTTTTAAAAATTGTGAACTTTTTAAATTCATGACTTTATTACTTTAAAAATCTTTTAAAATACAACTTTTTGAAAATCATCATGAAATTTTGAATCCTAACTGTTTCAAAATTGAGATATTTTTTAAATCGTGACTTTTTCAAAAACTCAAACCCTTAAAAAATTTTAAAACCTAAAGCCTAAAACCTGAAAAAGTCAAAAATAAAAACCCTAAACCCCAAAATCCTAAAATTAAAAGCCAAAACCCTAAATCCTAAACCATAAACCCTTAACACTAAATCCTAAACCTAAACCCTCAACCATTCCATAAACCCAAATCCCTAAATCCTAAAACATAAACTCTAAAACTCCCAACCTTAAACCATTAAAACAAAACCTAAACCTTTTTGAAAAAAAAAAAAAAAAGTAAATCCTAAACCCTAAACATAAATAAAACATGAACCCTTAAAAAGTTAGGCCTAACCAAACCCTAAACCCTAAACCATAAACCTATAAACCTAAACCCTAAACCTTTGAAACCTAAAACCTAAACCCTAAACCCTAAACCAAAAACCCTAAACCTTGAAATTGAGCCAAACCCTAAAAAAAAACCTAAACCTAAACCCTAAACCCCATAAACCTAGCCCTAAACCCTAAAATTAAACCTTTTAAAAATAAATTTAAAAGTTAAATTAAACAAAATTTAAACCCTAAAAACTAAATTTAAATCCTAAATACTAAACCCTCAATCATAAACTCATGAACCCTCCAAAAAAATTAAATTTTAAAAATTAAACCTTCAACTTTAAAATTGAAAACCCTTAAAAAAAGTCTTAAACCCTTAAAAAATCCAAACCTAAACCCTAAACCCTAAAACCTAAATATTAAACCCTAAAAAAAAATTAAACCCTAAACACAAAATCAAAAAAAGTTGTGAAATAAACCCTAACCTAAAACCTTAAAAATAAGATTTTAAAAATTTGGAAAAAAAGTTTGGTATTTCAAAAAAGTCAAGATTTTTTAAAAAAATCAGATTTTTAAAATTGAAAATTTTTAAAAAGTCACGACTTTTAAAAAGTTGCAATTTTAAAAAATGTTATTTTTTAAAAATAAAGATTTTTGAAAAATATTGGGACTTTTAAAATGTTTAAATTTTCAAAAAATGTTTTTTAAAATCACGAATTTTAAAAAATTTTAATCTTTTTTTAAAAAGTTGGGATTTTTTGAAATTTTAAAAAAAGACTTTTTTTAAAAAAAACACTTTTTTAAAATTAATTTTCCTAAAAAAGTTAAACCCTAAAAATCCCAAATTTTTTAAAAAAATTCTAATTTTTAAAAAGTAAATTTTAAACCTAAAACCATAAACCCTTTTTTAAAATTAAATTTTAAAAAAACAAACCCCTAAACCATAAAAATTTTGAAAACCCCAAAATCCCTAAAAAAAAAAAAATTAAACTTTAAAAATTAAACCCTTAAAAATCCAAATTTTTGAAAAGCCCTTTTCAAAAGTAAAAACCCTTGAATTTTGAAAAATCCTAAACCCTAAAATCCAAAAACCCTAAACCTAAACCTTAAACCTTAAACCCTTAAAAAGTTAAACCCTAAAATCCTAAACCTAAACCCTAAAAAAGGAAACCTAAACCTAAAACCTTAAACCTTGAAAATTTAAAAACATGGAAATCCTCAACCATGAACCAAACTGAATTCTAAACCAAACCCTAAACCTAAACCCTAAACCCTATTTTAACCTTAAACTCTAAAACTTTAAAAAATCCTAAACCTAAAAAACCCTAAAACACTAAATGTAAAATCCTAAATACTAAACCCTAAAATAAACCCTAAATCATAAACCCTAAACCTAAAACCCTAAATGTAAAAACAAAACCATCAAAAAAACTTTGAACCCAAAACCCTAAAAATTGAAACCCTAAAATCCTAAACCTAAAACCCTAAACCCTAAACCCAAAACCTAATTCTTTAACCTTAAACCTTGATCCACAAATCTTGAATCCTCAACCCTAAACCCTAAATACTAAGCCCAAAACCCTAAACCTAAACACTAAATCCCTAAATCCTAAAATCCTAAACCCTAAACCTAACTTAAAACCTAATAGTTAATTTTAAAATAGTTAGGTTTTTTTGAAAAACTTATTTTTAAAAAAAATTTTGATTTTTTTAAAAAAATTGAGATTTTTTCAAAAAAGTCATGATTTTCAAAAAAAATAACTTTTAAAAACTTGAAATTTTAAAAAAGTTATTTTTTTAAAACATCAAGATTTAAAAAATGTTAGGACTTTGAAAATGTTCAAATTTTCAAACAAGTTGGGATTTTTGAAAAATGAATATTTTGAAAAAATTAGGAATTTTGAAAAGTTGAGATTTTCAAAAGAGTTGGGCTTTTCACATTTTTGAAAAGTAAGGATTTTTTAAAAAGTCTGGATTTTTGAAAAAGTCAAGATTTTTTGAAAAACTTGACATTTTCAAAAAAATTTAGGATTTTTGAAAAACTATTTTTTTTAAAAAATTTTGAGATTTTCAAAAAATTCATGATTTTTAAAAGTGAAGATTTTTTTTGAAAAAGTTTAAAATTTTTGAAAAGTTGGGATTTTCAAAAATGTCAAGATTTTTTAAAATGTTGGATTTTTAAAAATTTCAAGATTTTTGAAAAAGTCGGGATTTTTTAAAAGTCCCATTTTTAAAAAGTTTTTTTCATTTTGAAAAAAATATAATTTTTTTAAAAAAGTAAGGATTTTTTTAAAAAAGTCGACATTTTTATAAAGTTGAGATTTAAGAAAATTGGAATTTTTAAAAAAAAGTTGGGATTTTTAAAAAAGTTTTGATTTTTTTAAAGTTTGATTTTTGAAAAAGTTGCGATTTTTGAAAAAAAAGTGGGATTTTTGAAAAAGTTATAATCTCAAAAAGTCAAGATTTTAAAAATGTAGTGATGTACCAAAATTAACAGAACTTGAAAAGGTCATAACTTGTGCTTGGTGTCCGTTTGAGTCCTTTTTTTTTTAAAACCACATGTTTTAAAAATCTCACTTTTTAAAATATCAGGATTTTCAAAAAAAATCAGAGTTTGAATAATTTAGATTTTCAAAAATTTGGATTTTTAATATGTCATGATTTTTTGAAAAAGTCATTATTTTCCAAAAAAAATGTGAATTTTAAAAAAATTAGGATTTTAAAGAATTTGCAATTTTAGAAAAGATAGAATTTCATAATTCTAAAAAAGTTTGAATTTCAAAATTTTAGGGTTTTTGAAAAAGTTGAGATTTTCAAAAAAGTCAGGATTATGAAAAGGTTGGGATTTTGAAAAAAATTGGGATTTCAAAAAAGTTGTGATTTTGAAAAAAGCCAAGAATTTTGAGAAAGTTGGGATTTTCAAAAAGACAAGATTTTGAAAAAATGTGCAATTTTCAAATAAGTCAGGAATTACAAAACTAAAGAGATTTTTAAATCCCAATTGTTTTGAATATCCTAATTTTTTTTTAAAATCCTAACATTTTCAAAATCTTTACTTTTTCAAAATTCCAACTTTTTAAAATCGTGACTTTTTTTGAAAAATTACAAATTTTAAAAAATCATGAGTTTTTTTTTAAAATTGTGAACTTTTTAAATTCATGACTTTATCACTTTCAAAATCTTTGAAAATATAAATTTTTAAAAATCATGACTTTTTCAAAATCCTAATTATTTCAAAATCAAGATATTTTTGAAATCGTGACTTTTTTCAAAATTATGACCCCTAAACCCTAAACCCTAAAACCTAAACCTAAACCCAAAAACCTAAACCTAAACCCTAAACCTAAACACTAAACCCAAAACCTAAATCCTAAACCCTAAACCTAAACCCTAAACCTAAAACCTAAACCCTAAAAACCAATAAACCTAAAAACCATAAACCCTAAACCCTAAACCCTAAAATAAAACCTAAACCCTAAACCCTAAACCTTAAACCCTTAAACCTAAACCCTAAACCCTAAACCTAAACCCTAAACCTAAAACCCTAAACCTAAACCCTAAACCTAAACCTAAACCTAAAACCCTAAACCTAAACCCTAAACCTAAACCCTGGATTCAACCATAACCTTAAAACCTAAACCCCTAAACTTAAAACCCTAAACCCTAAACCCCTAAACCCAAACCTAAACCCTATAAACCTAAAACCTTAAACCTTAAAACTCTAAACCCCTAAACCCTAAATCCTGAGACCTAAACCCTAAACCCTAAACCCTAAATGTTAAATCCTAAATACTAAAACTCTCAAAACCCTAAACCCTAAACCCCAAAACCCTAAATGCTAAAACCTAAACCCTAAATCCAAAACCTAAAACCCTAAAAAAACCCTAAAAACCTAAACCCTAAACCCTAAAAATTTTAAACCCTAAACCCTAAACCCTAAACCCTAAATTTTCCTTGAACCTAAACCCAAAACCCTAAACCTAAACCTTAAAAACCTAAACACTAAACCTAAACCTAAACCTAAAAAACCTAAAACCTAAACCCTAAACCTAAATCCTAAAGCCCTAAACCTCAACCTAGAAACCTTAAAATAGTTAGATTTTTAAAAAATTTGGTATTTTTGAAAAAACTTGGGATTTTCAAAAAGTTAAGATTTTGAAAAAGTCAGGATTTTTAAAAACTTGAGATTTTCAAAAAAGTCATGACTTTTGAAAAAGTTGTAATTTTAAACAAAGTTGTTATTTTTGAAAACATCAAGATTTTAAAAAAATTGGGACTTTGAAAATGTTTAGATTTTCAAAAATTGTTTTTTTAAAATGAATTTTCAAAAAAATTAGATTTTTTTGAAAAGTTGGGATTTTCAAAAAGTTGGGCTTTTTTAAAAGTTTTTTTTGAAGAGTCGGGATTTTTAAAAATTCATGATTTTTTAAAAAGTCAATTTTTTAAAAAGTTAGATTTTTTCAAAATTTTTTTAAAAAAGTTAAGATTTTTAAAAATGGGATTTTTAAAAAGTTTTTGAGATTTTCCAAAAAAAGTCAAATTTTTAAAAAAGTTTTATGAAGATTTTTTTTAAAAAAGTTTTTTTTTTAAAATCAGATTTTTGAAAAAATTGGGATTTTTAAAAATGTTGGGATTTTTAAAATTCAATTTTTTAAAAAGTTAGATTTTTTAAAAAAAAATCCCATTTTTAAATTTGTGATTTTGAAAAAATTGAAAAAAAAGGAATTTTTAAAAAAATTTTTTTAAAAAAATTTTAGAAAATTTTAAAAAAAGTAAAGATTTTAAAAATTTTTAAAAAAAAAAATTTTTTAAAAGTTGATTTCTGAAAAAAATTTGGTTTTTTAAAAATTTGAAAATTTTAAATTTTTTTAATTTTTTAAAAATGTTTTTGAAAAAGTTAAAATTTTTAAAATATCAGATTTTCAAAAAAAAGTTAAACGGAGAATTTTTAAAATAAAATTCTAGATTTTCAAAAATTTTTTTTGTATTTCAAAATTTTTAAAAATTTTTTTTTTTAAAAAATTTGTGAATTTTTTAAAAATTTAGGATTTTAAAAAATTTGAATTTTAAAAAAGATATTAATTTCATAATTTAAAAAAGTTTGAAATTTTAAAAAATTTTTTTAGGGTTTTTGAAAAAGTTGAGATTTTCAAAAAGTAAATATTATGAAAAGGTTGGAATTTCAAAAAAAAAATCGGATTTTAAAATTGCCAAAATTTTAAGCCAAAATTTTGAGAAAAAAGTTTGGATTTTTTGAAAAAAAAATTTTGAAAAAAATTGTGCAATTTTCAAATAAGTCTAATTTTAAAAACTTAAAATTTTTAAAAATCCCAACTTTAAATCCCAAAATCCTAAAACTTTTTTGAAATCCTAATTTTTTTTTAAAATCCTAACATTTTCAAAATTTTACTTTTTAAAAATTTTTTTTAAAAATTACAAATTTTTTAAAAATTAAAATTTTTTAAAAAATGAAATTTTTAAAATTGTGAACTTTTAAAATTTGAATGACTTTATCACTTTTGAAAATCTTTTTTGAAAATAAAAAACTTTTTGAAAAATATCATGAATTTTTTAAAAAATCCTAATTTTTTCAAAATCAAATATTTTTTAAATCATGACTTTTTCAAAAACAACCCCAAAATCCTAAAACCTAAATCCTAAACCTAAACATAAACCTAAACCTCTAAACCCTAAACACTAAACCTAAAACCCTAAACCCTAAAACCTTAAACCATAAACCTAAAATCCTAAAAAAACCATATAAAACCTAAACCCTAAACCCCAAATAAACCCCTAAATCCCTAAACCCTAAACCCTAAACCTAAACCTAAACCAAAAAAACCTAAACCCTAAACCATAAACCTAAACCCCTAAACCCTAAACTAAACCCTAAACCCTAAACCCTAAACCCCAAAACCAAACCCTAAACCCTACCTAAACCTAAACCTATAAACCCTAAACCTAAAAAAACCCTAAACCTAATACCTTAAAACCAAACCTAAACAAAACCCTAAACCATAAACCCTAAACCTTAAACCCTAAAACCCTAAACCCAAAACCTCAACCAAATTTTGAACCTAAACCCTTGAATTATGCCCTAAATCCTAAACTCTAAGACCTATATAAACCTAAAACTAAAAACCTAAACTCTAAACCTCATAAACCCTAAAACCTAAATTTTGAGTCTAAAACCCTAAAAACCCTAAATTTTAAATCCTAAATACTAAAACTCAATTGTAAACCATGAGCCATAAAACCCTAAACCTAATGTAAAAACCTAAACCTAAAACTCAACCTTAAAACCTAAAACTTTTTTGAATGCTTAACCCTAAACCCTAAAATCTAATTTTAAACCTTAAACCTAAACCCTTGATCCAAAACCCTAAACCTTTTAAAACTTGAAAAATTTTGAAAACCTAAATAAAAAAATCCCTAAAACCCTAAACACTAAACCATGAATCCAAAAGCCCAAAACCTAAAAATCCTTAAACACTTTTGAAAAATCCCATTTTTTAAAAACCTCAACCTTTCAAAAAAGTTTTAAAAGTTAAAAAGTTTGAAAAAAAAATTTGGATTTTTTTAAAACTTGGGATTTTTTTTTCAAGAAATTTTTAAAAAAGTTAAGATTTTCAAAAAAAGATTTTTGAAAAAGTTTTAGATTTTTGAAAAAGTTGAGATTTTTGAAAAAAAGTTGAATTTTCAAAAAGTTTTTAAAAAAAAAGTTGAATTTTTAAAAATTTAAGTTTTGAAAAAGATTTTTTAAAAAAGATTTTGAAAAAGTTTTTTTTTGAAAAAGTTAGATATTTGAAAAAGTTTGGATGATTTTTAATATTTTCAATTTTTAAAAAAATATTTTTTTTTAAAAGTTTAAGGATTTTTTAAAAATCAATTTTTTTTAAAAAGTTGATTTTTATTTTAAAAAGTTCAAAATTTTAGATTTTTAAAAGTTGGGATTTTTAAAAAGTTTTGATTTTTTAAAATTTCGAATTTTTGAAAAATTAAATTTTTTTTTAAATTGGGATTTTTGAAAAATTATAATTTTTTTAAAAGAGTCAAAATTTCAAAAATTTAGTAATTTGCAAAAATTAGTAAAAATAAAACTTTAAAAATCATAACTTTGCTCATGGGTGTCCATTTTTGAAAAAACCCTTTTTATTTTAAAATCCACATGTTTCAAAAATCTCAACTTTTTTAAAATTAAGGATTTTTTAAAAAAGTTAAAAAATTTTTAAAAAAATCCTAATGATTTTTAAAAATTTAAATTTTAAAATTCTTTGAATTTTTTAAAAGTCATTATTTTTGAAAAAAAAGTTTGAAAATTTTTTTTAAAAATTAGGATTTTTTAAAATTAATTTTAAAAAAAAAAATTTTTAAAAATAATAATTCATAACTCTAAAAAAAATTTAATTTTTTTTTAAATTTTTAAAGGTTTTTGAAAAAGTCGAGATTTTCAAAAAAATCAAATTATGAAAAATTTGGGATTTTGAAAAAAAATAGGATTTTCAAAAAGTTGTGATTTTGAAAAAGCAAAGAATTTTGAAAAGTTGATTTTCAAAAAGATAAGATTTTAAAAAAGGTGCAATTTTTAAAATAAAAAACCCTTAAAAAATTACAAAATTAAAAGATTTTTAAATTCCAAAATTTTAAATCCCTTAAATCCTTTTTTTTTTTTTAAAAACCTAAAATAAAAAATTTTAAAAAACTTAAACTTTTTTAAAAATCCAACTTTTTTAAAATTTTAAAAACCTTGAAAAAATTATAAACCTTAAAAAAATTTTTAAATTCAACTTTTAAAATTAAAAAATACCTTTTTTAAAATTCAAAATTTTTCAAATCCTAATTTTAAAAATCAAACTTTTTAAAAACCAATAACCCTAAAAATAAAACCCTTAAAAAACCTTAAACCCTAAACCTTAAACCTAAAACCTAAAAAAAAACCCTAAACCCCAACCCCAACCTAAACAAAAACCCTAAACCCTAAAACCCTAAATCCTAAACCTAAAACCCTAAACCCTAACCCAAACCCTTAACCTAAAAATTTTAAAAATTTTTAAAATGTCTTAAATTTTTGAAACCCTAAACCCTTTTGAAACCCCTATATTTAAAAATGTCTAGAAAACCTAAACCCTTTGAACCTTAAAAAAACCTTTATAAACCTAAAAAGTTGAAATTTTAAAAATTCTAAACTTTAAAAAAACCTAATTTTGAAAACCTTGAAAACCTCAAAAAAATCCACGATTTTTGAAATAGTTGGGATTTTGAAAAAATTATAAATTTAAAAATTCAAACCTAAAAAAACCTTTGAACCCTAAAAAAATTTAAATAAAAACTTGATTTCTAAAAAAACATGATTTTTGAAAAACCCTAAAGAAACTTTCTAAAAAAACCTTTTTAAAATAATTTTTAAAAAAGTTAAAGGAATTTTCAAAACTTGAAGAATTTTCAAAAATCTAAATATTTAAAAGTTGGTACCTAAATTTAAAAAAGTTTTTTTTTTTTAACATTTTTTCCAAAATCTTTAAAATTTAAAAATTTGAAATTCCAACTTTTCAAACAAGTTGGGGTTTTTTAAAAAAATGAATTTTCAAAAAAATTAGATTTTAAAAAAGTTTGATAAATTCAAAGAGTTGGGATTTTTAAAAACTTTTTTTTAAAAAATTTTAAAAATTTTTAAAAATTTTTTTCAAAAAAATTAAATTTTGTAAAAGTTTTCAAATTTTTTAAAAAAAAGTCAAATTTTCAAAATAGTCAAACTTTTGGAAAATGTTGGGATTTTTAAAAATGTAAAAAGATTTTTTAAAAGTTGGGATTTTTGAAAAGTCAGGATTTTGAAAAAGTCCCAATTTTTAAAATTTGTAATTTTTTAAAAATATATTTTTTTTAAAAATGTAAGGATTTTTTAAAAAAGTCTAGATTTTTTATAAAGTTGAGATTTTAAAAAATTCAAGAATTTTTAAAAAGTTGGGATTTTTGAAAATGTTTTTCATTTTTTGAAAAATTATGATTTTTAAATAGTTGTGATTTTTGAAAAAAAAAAATTTTTTTTTAAAAAGTTTATAATCTCAAAAGAGTCAAGATTTCAAAAATGTAGTGATGCGTCAAAAAATTAGCAAGAACTTTGAAAAAGGTCATAACTTGTGCTCTCGGTGTCCATTTGAGTCCTTTTTTTTTTTAAACCACATGTTTCAAAAATCTCAACTTTTTAAAATATAAGGATTTTTTAAAAAAATTTGATTTTGAAAAAAAAATTTAGATTTTCAAAAATTATGGATTTTTAATATGTCATGATTTTTTTTTTGAAATGTCATTATTTTCCAAAAATTTGTGAATTTTTAAAAAAAAGATTTTAAAGAATTTAAAATTTTAGAAAAAAATTGAATTTTAAAATTCTAAAAAAATTTGAAATTTTAAAAAAATTTTTAGGATTTTTGAAAAAGTTGAGATTTTCAAAAAAGTCAGATTTTTTCAAAAAAGTTGGGATTTTTTAAAAAAAAGTTTGGGATTTCAAAAAAAATTCATGATTTTTAAAAAAATTCCAAGAATTTTGAAAAAGTTTTTGAAAATTTTAAAAAAAAAGTTTTGAAATTTTTTTAAAAAAAAAAAGCAATTTTTTTTCCAAAGTTGGGACTTTTAAAATTGAAGAGATTTTTTTAAATCAAACTTTTTTTTTTTAATTTTTTTAAAATCCTAATTTTTTTAAAATCTTGACTTTTTCAAAATCACAACTTTTTTAAATAAACTTTTTAAAATTTAAATTTTTTTAAAAATCATAAACCCTTTTTTAAAATTTTGAATTTTAAAACTAAAACCCAAAATCTTTGAAAACCTAAATTTAAAACACTAAAAAAATCCAAAACCCTAAAAAAAAAATAAACCTAAAAAAAACCCTTGAACCTAAACCAAAACCCTAAAACTAAAACCTAAACCCCTAAACCCTAAAATCCTAAATCATAAAAAACCTAAACTCTAAACCCTAAAAACCTTAAAAACCAAAACCATAAACCTAAACCCTAAAACATAAAACCCTAAACAAAAACCTAAATAGTGAACCCTAAACCCTTAAACCCTAAACCTAAAAACCCTAAACCCTAAACCTAAACCTAAAACCTAAACCCCTAAACCTTTAAACCCTAAACCTAAACTAGCCTAAAAAACCCTAAACCTTAAATCTTTAGCCTAAACCTAAACCCTAAACTCTATAATAAACCAAAACTTGAAACCTAAACCCTAAACCCTAACTAAACCTTGAAACCCTAAACCCAAACCTTGAGACCTAAACCCTAAACCTTAAAACCTAAAATTCTAAAACCTAAATCCTAAACCATAAATAAAAACCTAAACTAAAAACCCTAAAACCCTAAAACCCTAAACCTAAAACCTAAAACCCTAAAACCCTAAACCTAAACCCTAAACCCTAAACCCTAAACCCTAAACCTAAACCTAAACCCTAAACCCTAAACCCTAAACCCTAAACCCTAAACCCCCTAAACCCTAAACCCAAAACCCTAAAACCTAAAACCTAAACCCTAAATAAACCCTAAACCCTAAAACCCTAAACCCTAAACCTAAACCTCCTTAAAATAGTTAGATTTGAAAAAGTTGGTATTTTGAAAAACTTGGGAATTTAAAAAAAGTCAAAATTTTTAAAAAAGTTTTTAAGATTTTAAAAAAAAGATCTTTTGAAAAAGTTACTACTTTTTGAAAAGTTTGTAATTTTAAACAAAGTTGTTATTTTTGAAACATCAAGATTTTAAAAATGTTGGGACTTTGAAAATGTTCAGATTTTCAAACAAGTTGGGGTTTTCAAAAATGAATATTTTGAAAAAGTCAAGATTTTTGAAAAGTTGGGATTTTTGAAAGAGTTGGGCTTTTCATTTTTGAAAAGAGGATTTTTAAAATTTTTTTGAAAAGTTAAATTTTTTGAAAATTCAACATTTTTAAAAAGTTAGGATTTTTGAAAAACATGATTTTCAAAAAAGTTAAAAATTTTTAAAAGATTTTTTTGTAAAATGTTCAGATTTTTTTAAAAGTCAAGATTTTTTCAAATTTTTTAAAAAAGTCAAGATTTTTGAAAAAATAAGTCATTTTTGAAAAAAGTCCTGATTTTTAAAAAGTCCCGAGATTTTTTTAAAAAATTTTTTTTTGAAAAAAATATAATTTTTTAAAAAGTAATTTTTAAAAAAACGACATTTTTTTATAAAGTTGAGATTTTAGAAAATTCAAGAATTTTTAAAAAAAATTGGGATTTCTAAAAAAAATTTTGATTTTTGAAAATGTCACGATTTTTGAAATAGTTGTGATTTTTAAAAAGTTTGGATTTTTGAAAAAGTTATAATCTCAAAAGAGTCAAGATTTAAAATGTAGTGATGCACCAAAATTAGCAGGAACTTGAAAAGGTCATAACTTGTGCTCCAGGTGTCCAAGTCCTTTTTTTTAACCACATGTTTCAAAAATCTCAACTTTTTAAAATATCAAGATTTTTTTAAAAAAAATCAGGAGTTTTTGAATTTAGATTTTCAAAAAATTCTAGATTTTTTAATATGTCATGATTTTTGAAAAAGTTTTATTTTCCAAAAAATTTTGAATTTTTTTAAAAATTTAGGATTTTAAAAAATTTTGAATTTTAGAAAAAATAAATTTCATAATTTTAAAAAAAGTTTTTTCAAAAAGTTTTTAGGTTTTTTTTAAAAAGTTTTAAAATTTTTTTGAAAAAGTCATGATTTTGAAAAAATTGATTTTGAAAAAATTTGGGATTTTGAAAAAAAGTGATTTTGAAAAAGCAAAAATTTTGAGAAAGTTGGGATTTTCAAAAAAATAATTTTTTGAAAAGGTTAAATTTTCAAATAAGTCAGTGAAAAAACTTTTTAAAAATCCCAAGAATTTTTTAAATATTTTGAAAATATCCTAATTTTTTAAAAAACATCCTAACATTTTAAAAATCTTTACTTTTTTTTTAAAATTCTAACTTTTTTTTAAAATTAAAAAAAAATCATGAGTTTTTTTTAAATTTGAACTTTTTTAAATTCTTGACTTTATCACTTTAAAATCTTTTTAAAATACAACTTTTTTTCATGCCTTTTTTTCAAATCCTAATTTTTTTAAAATTGGATATTTTTTAAATTGTGACTTTTTTAAAAAACCCTAAACCCTTAAATTAAACCTAAACCTAAACCCGACCAAAAAACCTAAACCTAAACCCTAAAAAAACCCAACATCCTAAACCTAAACCCAAAAACCCTAAAACCTAAATCCTAAAACCTAAAACCCTAAACCCTAAACCATAAACCCTAAACCCAAATTAAACCAACCCTAAACCCTAAACCCTAAACCCTAAACCTAAACCCTAAACCTAAACCCTAAACCCTAAAACCTAAAACCTAAACCACCTAAACCTAAACCCTAAACCCTAAACTTAAAACCCTAAACCTTTAGCCTAAACCATAAAAAAACCTAAACCTTGAACCTAAAAACCTAAACCTAAACCCTAAACCTAAACCCTAAACCCTAAACCCTAAACCTAAACCCTAAACCCTAAACCTAATCTAATTACTCTAAACCTAAATTAAAACCCTAAACCCTAAAAAACCTAAATGTTAAATCTAAATACTAAACCCTCAATCATAAACCATGAGACCTAAAAATCCTAAACCAAAAACCCTAAACCTAAACCCCAAACCCTAAAACCTAAAACCTAAAAACTAAACCCTAAACCCTAAACCTAAACCCTAAACCCTAAAACCTCCTTCCTAAACCTTTGAAAACTAAACCCTAAACCTCTAAACCTAATCCTTAACCCTAAACCCCTAAACCCTAAAAACACTAAACCCTAAACACTAAATCCCCTAAACCCTAAACCTAAACCTTAAACCTAAAACCTTAAAATAAAATTAGATTTGGAAAAAATTGGTATTTTTAAAAACTTGGGATTTTAAAAAGTTAAGATTTTTTAAAAAGTTGAGATTTTCAAAAAACTTGAGATTTTAAAAAAGTCACGACTTTTGAAAAAGTTGCAATTTTAAAAAAAGTTGATTTTTTTTGAAAACATCAAGATTTAAAAAATGTTGGGACTTTGAAAATGTTCAAATTTTCAAACAAGTTGGGGTTTTAAAAAAATGAATATTTTGAAAAAGTCAAGATTTTTGAAAAGTTGATTTTTGAAAATTTTTGAATTTTTTAAAAAAGATTTTTAAAATTGATTTTCAAAAAGTCAAGATTTTTGAAAAACTTGACATTTTAAAAAAATTAGATTTTTTAAAAATTTGGATTTTTAAAAATTTAAATTTTCCAAAAAAGTCATGATTTTGAAAAAGTGAAGATTTTTGAAAAAGTTTTTTGAAAATTTTGATTTTTAAAAAAGTCAAGGATTTTCAAAAAGTCAAGATTTTTAAAAATTTTTAAAAAGATTTTTTTTTTCAGGATTTTGAAAAATTTTTTTTAAAAAAGTTTTTTTTAAAAGTTTGAATTTTTAATTTGTGAAAAAAATATTTTTAAAAAAATTAATTTTTCAAAAAAGTTGGTATTTTTGATAAAGTTGAGATTTTAGAAAATTCAGAATTTTTAAAAAGTTGGGATTTTGAAAAAGTTTTAAAATTTTTTGAAAAAAATCAATTTTTGAAAAATTTTTTTTGAAATAGTTGCAATTTTCAAAAAAAGTTGGATTTTAAATTTGAAAATTTTTTAAAAAATATAATTTTTTAAAAAGTCAAGATTTTTGAAAAAGTTGAAAAGATTTTAAAAATTCATTAATTTTTAAAAAATTGGGATTTTTTAACTTTGATTTTTGAAAACATCAGATTTTTTAAAAAATTAGCTATTTTTTTAAAACATAACTTTTCAAAAAGTCAAGATTTCAAAAAGTTTTAAAAATTTTTAAAATCCAAATTAAACCTTAAAAATTTTAAAAAAATTTTTAGATTTTTGAATTTTGAAAATTTAGATTTTCCAAAAAAATTTAATTTTTAAAATTTATATTTTAAAAATTTTTTTTTCATAGTTTTTTATTTTCCAAAAAGTTGTGAATTTTCAAAAAAAAATAGGATTTTAAAGAATTTGCAATTTTAGAAAAAGATAGAATTTCATAATTCTAAAAAAAGTTTAATTTCAAAAATTTTAGGGTTTTTGAAAAAGTTGAGATTTTCAAAAAGTCAAAATTATGAAAAGGTTGGGATTTCAAAAATAGTCATTGATTTTAAAAAGATTTTGAAAAGCCAAGAATTTTGAGAAAGTTGGGATTTTAAAAAACACAAGATTTTTAAAAAAGGTGCAATTTTTAAATAAGTCAAGAATTACAAAATTGATTTTTTTAAAAAATCCCAACTGTTTTGAATATCTAATTTTTTTTTTAAAATCCTAACATTTTCAAAAAACACTTTTTTAAAAATTCCAAAATTTTTTTAAAATCGTGACTTTTTTTTAAAAATTTTTTTTTTTAAAATTAAAAAGTTTTTTAAAAATTTTTTAAAAATTTTGAACTTTTTTTTAAATTCTTTTGAAAATTATCAAATTTTTGAATCCTAATTTTCTAAAAAAACCTATATTTTTTAAAATCATGACCCCTAAAATCCTAAAACCTTTTTTTGAAAGTCCCTAAACCCTAAAATTTTAAAAACCCTAAATCCTAAAAATAAACCAAAAATCCTAAAACTAAATCCTAAACCCTAAAACCTAAACCCTAAACCATAAACCCTAAACCCTAAATCCCTAAACCAAAACCTAAAAACCTAAAAACCTAAACGCTAAACTAAACCCCAAACCTTAAACCATAAACCCTAAACCATAAACCATAAACCTGAAACCTAAACCCCAAACCCTAAACCCTAAACCCTAAAATTCCCTAAACTTAAACCTAAACCCTAAACCCTAAACCTAAACTTGAACCCTGAGCCCTAAACCCAAAACCATAAACCTAAACCTTAAAACCTAAGACCTAAACCCTAAACCCTAAACCAAACCCTAAACCTCTAACCCCTAAACCTGGACCCTCAAAAACAAAAAAATTTTGAAACCTAAACCCTAAAAACCCTAAACCCCCTAAACCCTAAAAACCCTAAACCCTAAACCTTTTAAACTAAAACTTAAAACCCTAAACCCTAAATCTAAATCCTAAATAAACTAAACCCTCAATCCCTAAACTAAACCCTATCCCTAAACCCTAAATGGAAAACCTAAATCAAAACTTAAATAAACCTTAAACCCCAAACCCTAAAACCTAAACCCTAAATCCTAAACCCTAAACCCTAAAACCCTAAAACCTAAACCTAATTCCCCAAACCCTAAACCTTTAAACCCTAAACCTTAATCAAAGTTAAAACACTAAACCCTAAAATCCCTAAACCCTCAACCTAAAATCCTAAACCCTAAAAAAGTAAAAAACCTTAAAAAAACAACCTTTAAAAACCTTTAAAATAGTTTTTCAAAAAAGTTTTTAAAAAGTTGGAATTTTTGCAAAAAAAGTTGTTAAAATTTTGAAAAATCAAGATTTTTTAAAAATGTCAAAATTTTTTGAAAATGTTCAAATTTTCAAAAAAGTTGGGATTTTCAAAAATGAATTTTCAAAAAAGTTGAATTTTTGAAAAAGTTGGGATTTTTAAAAAGTTTGAAGATTTTCAAAAATTTAGGATTTTGAAAAGTTAGAAATTTTTGAAAAAGTTGGGATTTTTTAAAAAATTGATTTTTAAAAAGTTGATTTTTAAAAAAGTCATGATTTTTTTAAAAGTTGGATTTTTTAAAAAATCAGGATTTTTAAAAAGTCAAGATTTTGAAAAAAGTTGAAGATTTTTGAAAAATTTTTGGGATTTTTGAAAAATGTCAAATTTTTGAAAAGTCAGGATATTCAAAAATTCAGATTTTTAATATTTTTATTTTTAAAAATATATTTTTTTAAAAAGTAAGGATTTTTAAAAAAGTCGGCATTTTTTAAAAAGTTGAGATTTTAAAAATTTAAGAAACTTTTAAAAAAGTTGGGATTTTTAAAAAGTTTTGATTTTTGAAATTTTACGATTTTTTTTTAAAATAGTTAGGATTTTCAAAAAAGTTATAATTCAAAAAATCAAGTTATTTTTCAAAAAAATCTAAGATTTCAAAAAATTAAAAAAATTAAAAACTTAAAAGGTCATAACATTGTGCTCAAAAATCCGTTTGAGTCCATTTTTTTTTAAACCACATGTTTCAAAAATCTCAACTTTTTTAAAAATTCAAATTTTCAAAATTTTGAATTTTTTAAAAAAAGTCATGGAGTTTGAATAATTTAGATTTTCCAAAAATTGTAGATTTTTGAAAATGTCATGATTTTTTAAAAAGTCATTATTTTCCAAAAAATTGTGAATTTTAAAAAAATAGGATTTTAAAAAAATTTTTAATTTAAAAAAGATAGAATTTCATAATTCTAAAAAGTTTGAATTTTGAATTTTTAAAAATTAGGTTTAAAAAGTTTGAGATTTTCAAAAAAGTCAAGAATTTTTTAAAAAGTTGAAAAATATTTTAAAAAAAAACAAAATTTTGAAAAAAAGTGTAATTTTCAAAAAATCTTTTTTTTTAAAAAATTTAAGAATTTTTAAATTTTGAAAAAAAGAATTTCAAAAATTTAAATTTTAAAAAATCTTTAAAAAATTTTTAAAATCATCAAATTTTTTTTAAAATCAAGGATTTTTTTAAATCATGAATTTTTCAAAATCAATTTTTAAAATATAAACTTTTAAAAACCTAAAAAATCCTAACTTTTCAAAACTCAAAACCTTTTAAACCCTTTAAAAATCAAAAACATTTAAACACTAAGCCCTAAAACCCTAAAAACCTAAACCATTTTAAAAATTGCTAAACCTAAACCATTAATATAAACCTAAATCCTAAACCCTAAACCCTAAACCCTAAACCCTAAAACCTAAATCCAAAACCCCAAAACCTAAACCTAAACTCTAAACCCTAAACCTAAACTAAACCCTAAACCCTAAACCTAAAACCCTAAACCCTGAAATTTTAAACCCTAAACCCTAAAAACTAAACTTAACCTAACTCTAAATCTTGAAACCTAAACCCTAAACCTAAACAAACACTAAACCTAAAACCTAAAACCCTAAACCCTAAAACCCTAACCCTAAACCCTAAACCCTTAAAAACCCTAAACCTAAAAAGCTAAAATTTAAACCTAAACCCTAAACCTAAACCCTAAAAAGTCTTAAACCTAAAAAACCCTAAATGCCTAAACCCTAAATACTAAATACTAAAAACCTAAAAATAAACCCTAAAAAAAAACCTAAACCTAAAAAAACCCTAAACCTATAAACCTAAACCTTAAAACCCTAAAACCTTAACCCTAAATTTTAAACCCTTAAAACCCTAAACCTAAACCCTAAACCTCAAACCCTAAACCCTAAACCCTAAACCTAAACCCTAAACCCTAAACCCTAAAACCTAAAACCTAAAACCTAAACCCTAAACCCTAAACCTTAAACCCAAATCCTAAACCAAAAACCTAAACCCTAAACTGCCTAAACCTAACCCTGAATCCTAAACCTAAAAACCTAAACCCTAAACACTAAATCCCTAAGCCCTAAACCCTAAACCTAGAAACCTTAAATAGTTAGATTTGGAAAAAGTTGGTATTTTGAAAAACTTGGGATTTTTTAAAAAGTCAAGATTTTTGAAAAAGTTAGGATTTTCAAAAACTTGAGATTTTCAAAAAGTCACGACTTTTGAAAAATTTGTAATTTTAAACGAAATTGTTATTTTTGAAAACATCAAGATTTAAAAATGTTGGGACTTTGAAAATGTTCAAATTTTCAAAAATTGAGGTTTTTGAAAAATTTTTAAAAATTTTTTTTAAAAAAAAGATTTTTTAAAAGTTGGGATTTTTGAAAAGTTTTTGAAAAATTTCAATTTTTTTGAGAGTCAGATTTTTGAAAAATTTATTTTTTTTTAAAAAAAGTCAATTTTTTTAAAAACTTGATTTTAAAAAAAAAGTTTGGATTTTTAAAAAAGAGGATTTTTAAAAAAAAGATTTTCAAAAAGTCGTGATTTTGTAAAAGTGAAGATTTTTTTTCAAAAAATTTAGGATTTTTTTAAAAAAGTCAAGATTTTTGAAAATGTTGATTTTTAAAAAGTCAATATTTTTTTTTGAATTTTGATTTTTTGAATAAGTCAAGATATTTGAAAAAAAAGTTTCAATTTTTAAAATTTTTTTTTTCCAAAATATATAATTTAAAAAGTTTTTTTTTAAATTAAAATTTTTTTAAAAAGTTGGCATTTTTAAAAGTTGAGATTTTTTAAAATTCAAAATTTTTAAAAATTTTGATTTTCAAAAACGTTTTTTAAAAAAGTTACGATTTTTGAAATCGTTTGGATTTTTGAAAAAGTTATAATCTCAAAAAGTCAAGATTTCAAAAATGTAGTGATGCGCAAAAATTAGCAGGAACTTTTGAGGTCATAACTTGTGCTCTAATGTCTCAATTGAGTCTGATTTTTTTTTTAAAATATCTCAATTTTTAAAAAAAAAAGTCTCTCAACTTTTATTTAAATTTTCTAAAAATTTAGATTTTTTGAATATGTTATTATTTTTGAAAAATTTTATTTTTTAAAAAGTTGTGAATTTTAAAAAAATTTAGGATTTTAAAAATTGGCAATTTTTTAAAAAAGATAAATTTTAAAAAAAAAAATTTTAAATTTTTTTAGGGTTTTTGAAAAAGTTGAGATTTTCAAAAATCAAGATTATAAAAAAAATTTTAAAAAAATTAGGATTTCAAAAAAGTCGTGATTTTGAAAAAACCAAGAATTTTGAAAAAGTTGGGATTTTTAAAAAAATAAAGATTTTTTAAAAAGGTGCAATTTTAAAATAAATTAGGAATTACAAAAATAAAGAGTTTTTAAAATCCCAATTGTTTTTAATATCCTAATTTTTTTTTAAATCCTAACATTTTCGAAATTTACTTTTTCAAAATTCCAACATTTTTTTAAAATTACGAATTTTTTAAAAATTGTTTAATTTTTTTAAAATTGTTTTTAACTTTTCAAATTTTTAATAACTTAATCACTTTTAAAATCTTTTTTTGAAAAAAATATAGACTTTTTGAAAATCTTTTTTGAAACCTAATCTTCAAAAATCCTAAACTTAAAAATCCCCTAAAATCCCATAAATCCTAAAACCTAAAAAAACCCTAAAGTTTAAAACATAAACCCAAACCTAAATCCTAAACCCAAAAAACCAATGATTTTTAAAAAGTTGAATTTTCAAAAAATTCAAATTATAAAAAATTTAAAAAATTGAATTTCAAAAAATTAGTGATTTCAAAAAAGTAGAAACCTAAACCTGAAAAGTTGGGATTTTCAAAAAGACAAGATTTTGAAAAAGTCTAAAAAATGTTAAAAATGAACCTAAAATAAATCAAACCTTAAACCCTAAAAGCTGAAAGACTTTTTTAAATCCCAACTATTTTAAATATTTTAAACCTTTTTTAAAACTTAAATTTTAAAATCCTTTCTTTTTTGAAAATTCTGACTTTTTAAAATCGCGACTTTTTTAAAAATTAAGAAATTTAAAAAACTAAAACCCTAAAACCAAAATTGTGAACTTTTTAAAAATTAATGACTTTATCACTTTCAAAATCTTTGAAAAAAATAAATTTTTTTTTTCATTGACTTTTTCAAAAATCCTCATTGATTTTTAAAAATTAGGATATTTTTGAAAAAAATCGTGACCCTTTTAAAAATTTAAATTTTAAAAAAAATGCTAAAAACTAAACTTAGACCCAGATAAACTAAATTTTTTTGAGATTTTCAAAAGTCAAATTTTAAAAAGTTTTGAAATTTTTGAAAATTTGGGATTTTTAAAAATTGAAAAGGATTTTTTAAAAAGTTTAATTTTTAAAAGTTGATTTTAAAAATTTTAGGTATTTTTTTAAAGTTGGGATTTTTAAAAAAAAAAATTTTTTTAAAAAATATCATGATTTTTGAAAAAACTTGGATTTTTGAAAAAGTTATAATCTCAAAAAATCTCAAAAGAGATTTTCAAAAATGTAGTGATGCACCAAAAAATTAGAGGGAACTTTAAAAGGTAATAACTTGTGCTTTGAGTGTTTATTTCAGAAAGTCCAATTTTTTTTTTAAACTACATAATTCAAAAATATCAACTTTTTTTAAAATATCTGGATTTTAAAAAAAATTGGAGTTTGAATAATTTAGATTTTCCATAAATTAGGATTTTTGAATGTCAAGATTTTTAAAAAGTCATTATTTTCCAAAAAATTTTTTAAAAGTTGAATTTTAAAAAAAAAAAATAATTTAAAAAAATTCATAATTTTTGAAAAAAAAGAATTTCATAATTCTAAAATTTTAATTTTTAAAAATTTAGGGTTTTTGAAAAAGTTAGATTTTCAAAAAAGTTGGATTTGAAAAAAATTGGGATTTCAAAAAAATTTCATGATTTTTAAAAAAAAAAATTTTTTTGAAAAAAGTTGATTTTTAAAAAGTTGGGAATTTTCAAAAAAGAAAGATTTTTTAAAAGGTGCAATTTTCAAATAAGTCAAGAATTACAAAAAAAGAATTTTTAAATCCCAAATTTTGAAATTTTTTAATATTTTAATTTTTTTTAAAAAATTTAACATTTTCAAAATATTTGCTTTTTTAAAAATCAAAATTTTTATAAAATTAAACTTTTTAAAAATTATGATTTTAAAAAAAAATAACGATTTTTTAAAAATTGTGAAAAATTTTAAATTTCATTTTTTTTATTTTTCAAAATCTTTGAAAATACTTGAAAATTTTTTTTAAAAATCAAAAAATTTTTTCATTAATTTTTTAAAATCCTAACTTTTTTTTTTTCAATCGGGATATTTTTTTTAAATCAATTTGACTTTTTCAAAAAATTAAACCCCTAAACCCTAAAAACCTAAACCTAAACCTAAAACTCATAAACGTTAAACCCTAAACCCCAACATCCTAAACACTAAGACAAAAAACCCTAAATCCTAAAACATAAAACCATAAAAACCTTAAAACTGAATTCTAAACCCTAAACCCTAAACCCATAAACAATAAACCCAAAAATCCTAAAACCTCAAAATAAAAATTTAAACCCTAAACCCCAAACCTTAAACCATAAACCCTAAAACCCTAAACCTAAACCATTAAAATCCTAAACCCTAAAACCCTAAAACCTAAACCCTTTAAACCTAAACCCTAAAAAAAACCTAAACTCCCAACCCTAAAAACCTAAAATTACCTAAAACCTATGACCCTAAAAAACCCCAAACCCTAAACCCTAAACCTTTAAACCTAAAGACCTAAACCCTAAAACCATAACCCCAAACCTCAAACCCAAACCTAAACCCCTAAATCCTAAAATTTAAACCTAAAACCCTAAAACCTAAATGCCTAAAACCTAAACCTAAAATATTTCCCTCAAACTAAACCATAAACCTCTAAACCTAAACCTAAACCCTAAAACCATAAACCCTAAAACCCAAAAACCTAATTCTTAAAACCCTAAACCTTGAACCCCTTTAACCCTAAACCCTAAAAACTAAACCTAAACTCCCCCTAAAAACCTAAACCCTAATCAAAGCTCAAAAATCTAAACCCTAAAACAAACCCTAAATCCCCTAAAAAATTAAAAACTAAAAAAAAAAATTAAAAAACTTAAAATTTTGATTTTTAAAACTCAAGATTTTTTTAAAAAACTTGAAAACTTTTGAAAAAGTTAAATTTTAAAATCTGAGATTTTTTTAAAAAAAAAAAAAAAAAACAAATTTTAAAAAAGTTAACTTTTAAAATGTTAAAATTTTTTAAAAAGTTTGGGTTTTTTGAAAAAAAATTTGGGATTTTCAAAAAAAAATTTTTGAAAAAAAATGAATTTTTTTCAAATTTTTAAAAATTTAAAGATTTTTTAAAAGTTTTTTTTGAAAAAAGTTAAAATTTTTTTTAAAAAGTTAATTTTAAAAAAAAATCATCAATTTTAAAAAGTTAGGATTTTTTGAAAACAAATTTTAAAAAAATTTAGATTTTCTAAAAAGTCGTTGAATTTTTTAAAAAAATTAAGATTTTCAAAAAAATTGGATTTTCAAAAAGTTTAAAGATTTTTGAAAAAAGTTAGGATTTTTGAAAAAAAAAATTTTTTGAAAAAAGTTGGGATTTTTTTTTAAAAAAATTCAGATTTTTAAAAAGTTGGAATTTTAAAAAGTCGATAATTTGAAAAACTCAAGAGATTTTCAAAAAAGAACAATTTTTAAAAATTTAAATTTTCTTTAAAAATCCTAAATTTTCAAAAATCTTAAATTTTCATTTTAAAGTTTTGAATTTGAAAATTTTTTTTTTTTAAATTAATTTTTTAAAAATTTTTAAAATTTTTTTTAAATTTTTTTTTAAAGCAAATTTATCATTTTCAATATATTTTCAAATTTTGATCAAAATTGAAAATCATGAGTTTTTCAAAATTTTAAACTTTTAAAAATTTTTTTAAATTTAGATTTTTTCAAATCATTTTGAACCCTAAACCTAAAACCTTAAAAATTTTGATTTAAAAAATAAAATGGTAAACCCCAAATCCTAAACCCAAATCCTAAATACTAAGCCCAAAACCCAAATTTCAAACCATAAACCCTTTTTGAAAAAAATTTTCCTAAAAATTTTAAATTCAAAAAAAATTTAACCCAAAAAATCATAAAACCTAAAAATCTAAACCCCAAAAAAGTAAACCATAAAAAGTTAAAACCTTTTTGAAACCATGAAAAAGTCTTTTTAACCCTAAACCCAAAACCCTAAACCTTAAAACCGTTAAACCCTAAAAAAGTGAACCCTAAAGCAATAAGCCTAATTTTAAAAATAAATACCTTGAAAATGAGCCCTAAGCCAAAAAATTTTTAAACCCTAAACCTTTACCTAAAACCTAAACCCTAAACCCTAAACATCAAACCCTAAACCTCAAATCCTAAACCATGGACCCTAAACATAAACACCTAAACCTAAACCTTATAAACCGTAAAACTATTAAAATACCCTATAAACCCTAAACCTTAAAATCTAATTCCTTAAAAAAAACTAAATTTTAAATCCTAAATAACTAAAAAATTGAAAAACCCTAAAATAAACCCCTAAACCAAACCTAAAACTTTAAAAACCTGATTTTAATTTTTTTAAAAACCCCAAAAAATTTTTTAAACCAAAACCCTAAACCTAAAACCTAATCTTTTCCCTAAAACTTGGAATTTTTAAACCCTTTAAAATCCCTAGCCCTTTTTTTCAAAAACTTTTAAAAAATTTACAAATTTAAAAAACCTAAAATTTTTAAACCTAAAAATTTTGAAAATTAAACCTTTAAAAAAATTTAAAATTTTTTAAAAGCCAAAAATTTGAAAAGTTAAAAAAAAAAAAATTTTTTTTTAAAAAGATTTTTTTAAAAAGTCATTTTTAAAAAAGTTAAATTTTTGAAAATTTAAGTTTTTTAAAAAATTTCATAACTTTTTCATAATTCCAACTTTTTAAAAATTTTAAAAATAAAAAAAAATTTTTTGAAAATCGTGACTTTTTTTTAAATCCTAACTATTTTAAAATCGAGATATTTTTAAAATCATGAATTTTTTTTAAATCAAACCCCTAAACCTAAAACTTGAAACCTAAACTCTAAATCCTAAACCCTAAACCCCAAATCCTAAACCTAAACTTAAAACCCTAAAAATCCTAAAAAAATAAAAATCAAAACCTAAACCCTAAACCTAAACCCTAAAACCTAAAACCAAATCCAACCTAAAACTCTAAACCCCAAACCCTAAAAAATCCAAAACCATAAACCATAAACCCAAACCCTAAAAACCTAAACCCAAACCCTAAAACCTAAACCCTAAACCCTAAAAAAACCATGAGCCTTAAACCCTAAACCCTAAAAAAGTTAACCTTAAACCTTAAAAAACCTAAACCCTTTGAAACCTTAAACCTTTTAAACTAAACTTGAAACCTTTAAAATTAAACCAAAAACTTTTGAAACCATGAAACCTAAAAATTTAAAAACCTAAAAAGCCTAAACCTTTAAAACCCCTAAACCCTAAACCTTAAACTCTAACTTACCCTATAAACCCTAAACCTTTAAAAATTCTTAAACCCTAAAACCTTAAACCCTAAAAAAAAATTGAAGCTAAATCCTAAAAACTAAACCCTAATCAAAACCAAAAGCCTAAACCCTAAAAAAACCCTTTTTGAAATTTAAAAACCTTGAAACCTAAACCTAAAAACCTAAAAACCTAAACCCTAAACCCTAAACCTTGAAACATAAACCCTAAACCCTAAAACTTGAAACCCCAAACCCTAAACCCCAAACCCTAAACCCTAAAAAACTAAAACCCTAAACCCTAAAACCCTAAACTTGAATCCTAAACAAACCTAAAAAACCCTAAACCCTAAAACTAAATTCCCCTTGAGCCCTAAACCCTAAACCTAAAAATCCTCAAAATAAATTTGAAAAAAATTTTTAAAAAATTGGGATTTTAAAAATTTAAAATTTTTGAAAAATTCAATTTTTAAAAAACTTGATTTTTCAAAAAAAAATTTTCAAAAAGTTGCAATTTTAAAAAAGTTGTTATTTTTTTTAAACATCAAGATTTTAAAAATGTTGGGACTTTGAAAATGTTTGAAATTTTCAAACAAGTTTGGGGTTTTCAAATGAATATTTTTAAAATTAAATTTTTTTTTTTTTTGAAAATTTTCAAAAAGTTGGGATTTTCAAAAGTTTTTAAAGAGTTTGGATTTTTGAAAAGTTTAAATTTTTTTTAAAGTCAAGATTTTTTTTTAAAGTTACATTTTTAAAAAGTTAGGATTTTTGAAAAAAATCAAGATTTTTTTAAAAAATTTTTTTTTTTTTTCAAAAGTCGTGATTTTGTAAAAGTGAAGATTTTCAAAAAAGTCTGGATTTTTGAAAAAGTTGGGATTTTCAAAAAGTCAAGATTTTTTTAAAAATTGGGATTTTTAAAAATCAAGATTTTTGAAAAAGTTAGGATTTTTAAAAAGTTGATATTCAAAAAAAAGTCCCAATTTTTTAAAAAAATTTAGATTTTTAAAAAAATTAATTTTAAAAAAATTTTTTTAAAAAAGATTTTTTAAAAAGTTGAGATTTTTAGAAAATTCAGAATTTTTAAAAAGTTGGATTTTTGAAAAAGTTTTTTCAAAAAAAGTTTTTTTTTAAAAATTTATTTTTGAAAAGTTTTCAAAAAAAGTTTTTAAAAGTTATAATCTCAAAAAAGTCAAGATTTCAAAAATGTAGTGATGTGCAAAAATTAGCAGTGAACTTGAAAAAGGTCATAAACTTGTGCTCTTAAAAGTTCCATTTTGTTTTTTTTTTTAAACCATGTTTCAAAAATCTCAACTTTTTTAAATATCAGGGATTTTAAAAAAAAAAAAATTTTAAGAGTTTGAATAATTTAAAATTTTCTAGAAATTCTAGATTTTTGAATATGTCATGATTTTTGAAAAATTCATTATTTTCCAAAAAGTTGTGAATTTAAAAAAAATTTATGATTTTAAAGAATTTGCAATTTTAGAAAAAGATAGAATTTCATAATTCTAAAAAAGTTTGAATTTTAAAAAATTTTTTAGGGTTTTTGAAAAATTTAAGATTTTAAAAAAAGTCGAGGATTATGAAAAAGTTGGGATTTCAAAAAAAATTAGGATTTCAAAAATTCAAAAAGTGTGATTTTGAAAAAGCCAAGAATTTTGAGAAAGTTGGGATTTTCAAAGAGAAAATTTTTGAAAAAAGGTGTAATTTTCAAAATAAGTTGGGAATTACAAAACTTAAAATATTTTTAAATCCCAATTTTTTGAATATCTAATTTTTTTAAAATCCTAACATTTTCAAAATCTTTACTTTTTCAAAATTCCAACTTTTTATAAAATTAACTTTTTTTTTAAAATTACGAATTTTTAAAAAATCACAGAGTTTTTAAAATTGTGAACTTTTTAAATTCATTAACTTTATCACTTTCAAAATTTTAAATTTTTTAAAATACATTTTTTTTTTTGAAAATCATGAATTTTTTTAAAATCCTAAAAAATAAACCTTAAAATCAAATAAACTAAAAAATCCTGAACCTTTTTCTAAATCAAAACTTAAACCCTAAACCCTAAACCCTAAACCAAAACCCCAAAAAACCTAAACCTAAACCTAAACACTAAAAAAAAAAACCCTAAACCCAAAACCCTAAAACCCTAAACCTAAAAACCTAAACCTAAATCCATAAACCCTAAACCCTAAAACCCCTAAACCCTAAACCCCAAAACCCTTAAACCCTAAACCCTAACCATAAATAAAACCTAAACCCATGAAACCTAAACCCTAAACCCTAAACCCCTAAACCCTAAACCTAAACCCTAACCCTAAACCCTAAACCTAAACCTAAACCTAAAACCCTAAACCCCTAAAACCCTAAACCCTAAACCCTAAACCTTAAAAACCTAAAACCCTAAACCTAAACCCTAAACCTAAACCTAAAAAACCCCTAACCCTAAATTAAAACCTAAACCTAAACCCTAAACCCTAAAAATCCCTAAACCCTAAACCCTAAACCCTAAACCCCTAAACCCTAAACCTAAACCCTAAATCCTAAATTTAAAAACCCCTAAACCCTAAACCCTAAACCCTAAACCCTAAAAAAACCCTAAACCCTAAACCTAAACCCTAAACCTAAAACCTAAACCCTAAACCCTAAACCCTAAACCCTAAACCCTAAACCTAAACCTAAACCCTAAACCCTAAACCCTAAACCCTAACCCCCTAAAATAAACCTAAAACCTAAAACCTAAACTAAACCCTAAACACCCAAAGCCCTAAAACCCTCAACCTAGAAACCTTAAAATAGTTAGATTTGGAAAAAGTTGGTATTTTTAAAAACTTGGGATTTTCAAAAAAGTCAAGATTTTTAAAAAAGTCAATTTTCAAAAACTTGAGATTTTTAAAAAAGTCACGACTTTTGAAAAAGTTGTAATTTTAAACAAAGTTGTTATTTTTTAAACATCAAGATTTTAAAAATGTTGGGACTTTTTAAAATGTTCAAATTTTCAAACAAGTTGGGGTTTTTAAAAAAATATTTTTGAAAAAAGTCAGATTTTTTGAAAAAAGTTGGGATTTTTGAAAAGAGTTGGGCTTTTCAATTTTTTTGAAAAAGTAAGGATTTTTTGAAAAAGTCGTGATTTTTTTTTTCAAAAGTTCAAATTTTTGAAAAAAAGATTGACATTTTTAAAAAAGTTGGATTTTTTGAAAAAATGGGATTTTTTAAAAATTTTTTAATTTTTTAAAAAGTCATGATTTTTTAAGTGAATTTTTGAAAAATCAAGATTTTTGAAAAGTTAGTTATTTTCAAAAAAGTCAAGATTTTGGAAAATGTTGGGATTTTTAAAACATCAAGATTTTTGAAAAAGTTAAGATTTTTAATAAGTCAGGATATTTGAAAAAGTCCCAATTTTTAATATTTGTGATTTTTGAAAAATATAATTTTTTAAAAAAAAGGATTTTTAAAAAAGTTGGCATTTTTGATAAAGTTGATTTTAGAAAAAATTCAAGAATTTTTAAAAATTTAGGATTTTGAAAAAGTTTTGATTTTTTTAAAAAAAGTTGTGATTTTTAAAAAGTTGTGATTTTTGAAAAGTTGGGATTTTCAAAAAGTTATAATCTCAAAAAGTCAAGATTTTCAAAAAAAAATGTAGTGATGTGCAAAAATAATAGGAACTTGAAAAGGTCATAACTTGTGCTTTAGGTGTCTGTTTGAGTCCATTTTTTTTGTAACCACATGTTTTTCAAAAATCTCAACTTTTTTAAAATATCAGGATTTTTTTAAAAAAATCAAGAGTTTGAATAATTTAGATTTTATTGAAATTCTTGATTTTTTTAATATGTCATGATTTTTGAAAAAGTCATTATTTTCCAAAAAGTTGTGAATTTCAAAAAATTTAGGATTTTAAAAATTTTACAATTTTAGAAAAAAATAGAATTTCATAATTCTAAAAAAATTTTAAATTTCAAAAAATTTTAGGGTTTTTGAAAAAGTTGAGATTTTTAAAAAGTCAAATTTTTAAAAAGTTAGGATTTTGAAAAAGTTGGGATTTTGAAAAAAAATTGGGATTTCAAAAAATCGTTTTGAAAAATAATTTTGAAAAGCAAGAATTTTTTTGAAAAGTTGGGATTTTCAAAAAAGACAAGATTTTTAAAAAGTTTTAATTTTTTTAAAAAGTCAAATTACAAAAAATTGAAAGATTTTTAAATCCCAACTTTTTGAAATATCCTAAATTTTTTTAAAAAAATCTAACATTTTTTTAAAATCTTTACTTTTTCAAAAATTTAAAATTTTAAAAATCATGACTTTTTTCAAAATTATTTTTTAAAAATCATGAATTTTTTTAAAAAAAACATGAATTTTTAAAATCATGACTTTATCAAAATCAAAATCTTTAAAATATAATTTTTGAAAATCAAATTTTTCAAAAATCCTAACTATTTTAAAATCGGGAATTTTTAAAAATCATGACTTTTTCAAAATCAACCCCTAAACCCCCTAAACCCTAAACCCTAAACTAAAACCTAAACCCCAACCCTAAACCCTAAACCCTAAACCCTAAAACCTAAACCCTAAACCCCTAAACCCTAAACCCTAAACCATAAACCCTAAACCCTAAACCATAAAACCCTAAAACCCAACCTAAACCCTAAACCAAAACCCTAAAACCCTAAACCTCAACCCTAACCCTAAAAACCTAAACCCAAAACCTAAAACCCTAACCCTAAAACTTAAACCTAAACCTTAACCTAAACCCTAAACCCTAAAACCTAAACCCTAAACCTAAACCCTAAACCCTAAACCTAAACCTAAACCTAAACCCTAAACCTAAACTAAAACCTAAAAAACCTAAACCTTAAAACCTAAACCCTAAAACCATGAAAATCCTAAGAAACCTAAAACCTAAACCATAAACCTCAAAATTTTAAAACCCTAAACCTGAACCCTAAACCTAAACCCTAAACCCTAAACCAAAACCTAAAACCTAAACCTAAACCCTAAAACCTAAAACCCTAAACCTAAACTAAAACCTTGAAATCTAAAAAACCTAAACCTAAACCTAAACCTAAAACCCTAAACCCTAAAAACCCTAAACACTAAAAACCCTAAAACCTAAAAATCCCTAAAACCTAAACCCTAAACCCTAAAACCTAAACCTAAAACCCTAAAACTTAAAATTTTAAAAAAAAAAAAAAAGTTTTTGAAAACTTGAATTTCAAAAAGTCAAGATTTTTAAAAAGTTAGATTTTCAAAAAAATTGAGATTTTCAAAAAAGTCACGACTTTTTGAAAAAGTTTTGCAATTTTAAACAAAAAATTGTAATTTTTGAAAACATTTAAGATTTTAAAAAATGTTGAGAAAAAATGTTGAAAACTTTGAAAATGTTCAAATTTTTTTAACAAGTTGGGGTTTTTGAAAAAATATTTTTTGAAAAAGTTAGATTTTTTGAAAATGGGATTTTGAAAGAGTTGGGCTTTTTGAAAAAATTTTGAATTTTTAAAAGTTTTTAAAATTTTTGAAAAAGTCAAATTTTTAAAAAATTTTTTTTAAAAAAATTGATTTTTTAAAAAAAGGGATTTTTTAAAAATTTTGAGATTTTCCAAAAAATTTTGATTTTTTGTAAAAGTTTTTGATTTTCAAAAAGTTAGGATTTTTGAAAAAAGTTGTTGGATTTTTAAAAAGTTAAATCCATTTTTGAAAATTTTTTTTTTTTTTCAAAAATTTTTTTAAAAAAGTCATAGATTTTTTTGCTAAAGTCAAAATATTTGAAAAAATCCCTTTTTTTAATAAAGTCGAATTTTTTATATTTTTTTTTAAAAAAATAAATTTTTAAAAAAAAAAAATTTTTATAAAGTTGAAATTTTAAAAAATTCAGGAATTTAAAAAAGTTGGGATTTTTTTTGAAAAAAGATTTTTTAAAATTCATGATTTTTTAGTTGTAATTTTTTAAAAAAGTTGGGATTTTTAAAAAATTTATAATCTCAAAAAAGTCAAGATTTCAAAAATGTAGTGATGTGCCAAAATTAGAAGGAACTTGAAAAGGTCATAACTTGTGCTCAAAATTTAGGTTTCATTTGAGTCCTTTTTTTTTTAAAACCACATGTTTCAAAAATCTCAACTTTTTAAAATATCAAAGTTTTTTAAAAAAAAAAAGGAGTTTGAATAATTTAGATTTTCAAAAAATTTAGATTTTTTATATGTCATGATTTTTGAAAAAAATTTCATTTTTTCAAAAAAGTTGTGATTTTTAAAAATTTTTAAAATTTTAAAAAATTTGCAATTTTAGAAAAAGATAGAATTTCATAATTTAAAAAAGTTTGAAATTTTTTAAAATTTTAGGGTTTTTGAAAAAATTGAGATTTTTAAAAAGTTAAGATTATGAAAAATTGGGATTTTTTAAAAAAAAATTGGATTTTGAAAAAAAATTGTGATTTTGAAAAAAAAAGAATTTTGAAAAGTTGGGATTTTCAAAAAACAAGATTTTTAAAAAAATGTAAATTTTCAAATAAGTCAGAAAATTACAAAACTGAAAGATTTTTAAATCCCAATGTTTTGAATATCCTAATTTTTTTAAAAATCCTAAAATTTTAAAAATCTTTACTTTTTTTAAAATTCCAACTTTTTTAAAATAAAATTAAAACTTTTAAAATTAAAATTTTTAAAAAATCACAAATTTTTTTAAAATTGTGAACTTTTTAAAATTCATGACTTTAAAATTGAAAACCCTAAAATTTTTATAAATTTTTTTGAAAATCATTTTTTTCAAAAAATCCTAAACCTTTAAAAAATCCTAAACTTTTTTTTTGAAAATCATTTACTTTTTCAAAATCGTGAACCCTTTTAAAAATCCTAAACCCTTAAACATGAAACCCTAAACCTAAACCTTGAACATAAACCCTAAAAACCCTAAACCCTAAACATCCTAAACCTAAACCCTAAACCCTAAACCTAAATCCTAAAACCCTATAAAAATTTAAAAAAAACCTAAAAATTTTAAAAACTAAATCTAAACCCTAAACCCTTAACCCTAAACCTAACCATAAAACCCAAAACCTAAATCCCTAAATCCTAAAAAACCTAAACTCTAAAAAAACCTAAACCTAAACCCTAAACCCTAAACCCCAACCTTAATTGAAAAAACCTAAACCCTAAATTTAAACCTAAACCTAAACCTAAACCTAAACCCTAAACCCTAAACCAAAAATTTTGAACCTAAAAAATTTAACCCTAAAACTTAGGTAAACCCAAAACCCTAAACCCTAAACCTAAAACCTAAACTTAAACCCTAAACCTTAAAAATCCTAAACCCTAAACCCTAAACCTTAAAAAATCCTAAATTTTAAAAATTCCTAAAAACCCTAAAAACCTAAACCTTAAACCAAACCTAAAAACCCTAAAAAATAAACCCTAAAACTTGAAACTAAACCCTTTCAACCATTAAACCTAAACCTAAAACCTAAAATTTTAAAAACCTAAAACCCTAAAAAAAACCTAAACCTTAAAAATTAAAATTGAAACCTAAAACTCTAATTTTAAAAATTTAAATTTTGAAAAAAATTTTTAAAAAAATTTAAAAAAATTAAATCCCTAAACTTAAACCTTAAACCCTAAAAATCCTAAATGTAAAAAAACCTAAACAAAACCATCAACCCTAAAAACCTAAAACTTTTTCCTAAAAATTCTTTTTAAAAAACCTAAACCTAAAAATCTAAACCTCAAAACCCTAAAACCCTAAACCTTAAAAACCCTTGAACCCTTTTTCAAAAAACCTTTTTGAAAAAAGTCAAATTTTTAAAAAAAAATAAACATTAAACCCTAAACCTCAAAAAAAAGTTGAACCCAAAAAACTAAACCCTAAACACTAAATAAACCTTAAACCTAAACCTAAACCCTAAATAAAATTAAAATAGTTAAAATTTTAAAAAAATGGTATTTTGAAAAAATTTTGAAAAAAAAGTTTTTTTTAAAATTTTTTTTGAAAAAGTTGGGATTTTTTTGAAAATTGAAATTTTTTTAAAAAAAAAGTTTGATTTTGAAAAAAGTTTTATTTTTAAAAAAAAAAAGTTTTAAAAAAAGTTGTTATTTTAAAAAATTAAGATTTTTTAAAAAAGTTTTGGACTTTTGAAAATTTTTTTTTTCAAAAAAAAGTTGGGATTTTTTTAAAAAATTTCCAAAATTTTTCAAAAAGTTTTTCAAAAAGTTGGGATTTTTTAAAAAATGTGATTTTTAAAAGATTTTTAAAAGATTTTTAAAAAGATTTTTTAAAAAAAAAATTTTTTTGAAAATTTTAAAAAAAAACCTTAAAAAAATTTAAATCCTTTTTTGAAAAAATTGAAACCTTTGAAAAATTAAAATTTTTAAAAAAAAAAATTTTTTTAAAAAAGTTAAATTTTGTAAAAAAATTTTAAAAATTTGGGATTTTTGAAAAAATTTTAAAAAATCAAGATTTTTGAAAAAGTTAGATTTTTGAAAATGTTGATTTTTGAAAAGTCATGATTTCAAAAACTCCCATTTTTAAAAATTAAAATTTTAAAAAATTTTTTTATTTTTAAAAATTTTTTTTTAAAAAATTATTTTTAAAAAATGGATTTTTTTAAAATTTTTTAAAAAAATTTAGATTTTTAAAAATTTTTAAAAATTTTTTTAAAAAATTTGATATTTTTTTAAAAAGTTTTTAAAAAAAAAAAAAGTTTTTTCAAAATTTAATTTTTTTTTCAAAAATTTGGGATTTTGAAAAATTTATATTTTTTCAAAAAAAAAAAAAAATATTTTTTAAAATTAGAAATGTTTAAAAAAAAAAAATTTTGAAAAAAGTTGATTTGAAAAATCATAACTGAAAATTTGAAAATGTTTTTTTCCATTTGAGTTTTTTAAAAAAAGTTTTTTATTTTTTAAAATTTTTAAAAAATTTTTTTTTTTTTAAAAAAAAAGATGAATTTTTGAAAAAAATTTTAAAATTTTTAAAATTTAGATTTTTTAAAAATTTAAATTTTTTTTGAAAAAGTCATTATTTTTAAAAAAATTTTAAATTTTTGAAAAAAAATTTTTTAGAAATTAAAAAATTTAAAAAAGATTTTTTCATAATTTTTAAAAATTTTTTTAAAAAAAAAAAAGTTTTTTTGAAAAAAAATTTAAAAGTTTTTTAAAAAAATTTGATTTTCAAAAAAAATTTGGATTTTTTAAAAAAAAAAATTTTAAAAAAAATTTTGGATTTTTGAAAAAAATTTGAAAAATTTGAAAATTTTTTTTTAAATTTTTGAAAAATTTTGAAAAATTTTAAAAAAATTTTTTTAAAAAATCCTTCAACAAAATCTAAAATTTTTTAAAAATCCTAACATTTTTTAAAATCATTAATTTTTTAAATTTTTATCAAATTTTTAAAAATTGTTGAAAAATTAAAAATTTGTGAATTTTTAAAAAAATCAAGTTTTTTAAATTGTGAAAATTTTAAATTTTGAAAATCATTTTAAAATTTTTAAAATCAAAATTTTGAAAATTTTCAAAAAGTTTTTGAAAATCCTAAAATTTTAAAATCAAAATTTTTTAAAATCAAAATTTTTGAAATCAAAACCTTTCAAATAAAACCTAAATTTTAAAAAATAAATTTAAACCTAAACCCTAAAACTAACATTAAACACTAAAAAAAAAAAAAAACTTAAAAAAAAAAAACCCTAAATAAAAATAAACCCTAAAAAAAACCCTAAACCCTAAAACCCCAAAACCAAAAAACCAAAACCTAAAAAATTTAAACCCTTTTAAAATCTAAAATAAACCTAAAACCCCTAAACCCTAAAACCACTAAACCCTAAACCCTTAAACCTAAAACCTAAACCTAAACCCTAAACCTAAACCCTAAAAAAAACCTAAACCCTAAACCCTAAACCTAAAAACCCTAAACCTTAAACCCTAAACCTTAAACCCTAAACCCTAAACCTAAACCCTAAACCCAAACCTAAACCTAAACCCCTAAAACCTAAACCTTGCTAAAACCAAAACCTCAAAAAATTTAAACTAAACCTTGAACCTAAAAAAAAACCTAAAAACCTAAACCCTAAAACCCTAAACCCCTAAACCTAAAACCCTAAACCAACCCCTAAACCCTAAACCCTAAAACCCCTAAAACCTAAAACCTAAACCTAAACCTAAAACCCTAAACCTAAACCTAAACCCTAAAAAAAATCTCTAAATAAAAATCCTAAATCCTAAAACTAAACCCTAAAAAAATCCCAAATGATCCTAAACCCTAAAAAACTAAAAAAAACCCTAAACCTAAACCCTAAACCCTAAACCTAAAACCTAAACCCTAAACCCTAAACCAAAATCCCTAAAACCTAAACCCTAAACCCCCTAAAACCTAAAAACCCAAAACCCTAAACCTAAACCTAAAACTCTAATCCCTAAACCCTAAACCCTAAACCCTAAACCCTAAACCTAGCCATGAGTAAAAATAAAAACCCTAAACACTAAATCCCTCAAGCCCTAAACCCTCAACCTAAAACCTTAAAATAAAAATTTGGAAAAAGTTGGTATTTTTGAAAAATTTGGGATTTTCAAAAAAGTCAAGATTTTTTAAAAAAAAATTCAGATTTTAAAAACTTGAGATTTTCAAAAAAATCACGACTTTTGAAAAAGTTGCAATTTTAAAAAAGTTGTTATTTTTGAAAACATCAAGATTTTAAAAATGTTGGGACTTTGAAAATGTTCAAATTTTCAAACAAGTTGGGGTTTTTGAAAAATGAATATTTCAAAAAAGTTTAATTTTTTTAAAAAAGTTTTTGGGATTTTTAAAAAGTTGATTTTTGATTTTTGAAAATTTGATTTTTGAAAAAGTTTGAAGATTTTTGAAAAGTCAAATTTTTTAAAAGTCAAAATTTTTAAAAAAATTGACATTTTTTTTCAAAAAGTTTTGAAATTTTTTTAAAAATTTTGATTTTTAAAAAAGTCAAGATTTTTGAAAAAGTTTGGATTTTTTGAAAAAAATTCAATTTTTGAAAAAAGTCAAGATTTTTTTAAAAAGTTTTGGAAAATTTTTTTAAAATTCAAGATTTTTTTGAAAAATTAGGATTTTTGATAAGTTAGATTTTGAAAAAGTCCGATTTTTAATAAAGTTGTGATTTTTGAAAAAATATAATTTTTTTAAAAAATAAAGATTTTTTAAAAAAGTTGATTTTTGATAAAGTTGATATTTTAGAAAATTCAAGATTTTTTTAAAAAGTTGGATTTTTGAAAAAGTTTTGATTTTCAAAAATTTTTGAAATTTTTAAATAGTTGTGATTTTTTAAAAAAAAAGTTTGGGATTTTTGAAAAAAGTTATAATCTCAAAAAAGTCAAGATTTCAAAAATGTAGTGATGCACCAAAATTAGCAGGAACTTGAAAAGGTCATAACTTGTGCTCCGGGTGTCCATTTGAGTCTTTTTTTTTTAAACCACATGTTTCAAAAATCTCAACTTTTTTAAAATATCAAGATTTTCAAAAAAAAAAGTCAAGAGTTTGAATAATTTAGATTTTCAAAAATTCTAGATTTTTGAATATGTCATGATTTTTGAAAAAGTCATTATTTTCAAAAAAAGTTGTGAATTTTTTAAAATTTAGGATTTTAAAGAATTTGCAATTTTAGAAAAATAGAATTTCATAATTCTAAAAAAGTTTGAATTTCAAAAAATTTTTAGGTTTTTTAAAAGTTGAGATTTTTTAAAAGTTCAAAATTATGAAAAAGTTTTGGATTTTTCAAAAAAAAATTTGGGATTTTTCAAAAAAAAATCATGATTTTTTGAAAAAGCCAAGAATTTTGAGAAAGTTGGGATTTTCAAAAAAGACAAGATTTTTTAAAAAGGTGCAATTTTCAAATAAGTCGGGAATTACAAAATTGAAGAGATTTTAAATCCCAACTGTTTTGAATATCCTAATTTTTTTAAAATCCTAACATTTTAAAAATCTTTACTTTTTCAAAATTCCAACTTTTTATAAAATCATGACTTTTTCAAAAATTACAAACTTTAAAAATCATGAAATTTTTTTAAAAATTGTGAATAAACTTTTAAATTCATGACTTTTATCACTTTCAAAATTTTGAAAATTAAAATTTTTTTGAAAATCATAATTTTTAAAATCCTAAAATTTTTAAATCGGATATTTTTGAAAATCGTGAAACTTTTTGAAAATAAAAAAACCCTAAACCCTAAAACCCTAAAAATAAACCCTAAACCTAAACCCTAAAAACCCTAAAAACCCTAAACCAAAACCATAAACCCTAAACCCTAAACCCTAAACCTAAACCTAAACCCTAAACCCTAAACCCTAAAACCCTAAACCCTAAACCCTAAACCCCAAACCTTAAACCCTAAACCCCTAAACCCTAAACCTAAACCCTAAACCCTAAACCCTAAAACAAACCTAAAAACCTAAACCCTAAAAACCCTAAACCTAAACCTTAAACTGAAACCTAAACCCTTAAAACCTAAACCCTAAACCCTAAACCTTAAAATAAGCCTAAACCCTAAAAACCCTAAACCCTAAAAAATTCTAAACCCTAAACCTAAACCTCGAACCATGAACCCTTAAATTAACCCTAAAACCCTAAACCCTAAAAACCTTAACCCTAAACCTAAACCTAAACTAAAAATTTAAACTTAAACCTAAAAACCTAAACCTTAAACCCTAAACTCTAAACCCTAAAATTTAAAACCTAAAAATCCTAAACCCTAAAAAAATCCTAAAACCCCTAAACCCTAAACCCTAAAACCTAAATCCTAAACCCCTAAACCCTAAACCCTATGAACCCTAAACCCCTAAAACTTAAAATAAAAACCTAAACCCTAAACCTCCTAAACCCTAAAAATTTTAAAACCTAAACCTTAAAAAACCAAAAGTAAACCTAAAACCCTAAATTTTCAAAAAAAACCTAAACCTAAAAAATCCTGAACCCAAAACCTAAAAATTTAAAAACCTAAACCTTAAATCCTTTTTTAAAACTCAAATTTTAAAAAACCTTAAGTTAAATTTTAAAAAAGTTGGTATTTTGAAAAACATTGGATTTTTTAAAAAAGTCAAATTTTTGAAAAAGTCAAGATTTTCAAAAAATTTGAGATTTTTAAAAAACAACTTTTTTTTTAAAAAAAGTTGTTATTTTTGAAAACATTAATTTTTTTAAATATTTTTTTGAAAATGTTCAAATTTTTGAAAAAGTTGGATTTTTCAAAAATTAAGATTTTTGAAAAATTCAAATTTTTTAAAAAAATTTTTCAAAAAAAGTTGGATTTTTGAAAATTTGAGATTTTCAAAAAGTTTTTTTGAAAAAATTTTGGATTTTCAAAAAAGTCAAATTTTTTAAAAATTTGAATTTTTCAAAAAAGTTAAGATTTTGGAAAAAAAAAGGATTTTTAAAAAAGTCAAGATTTTGAAAAAGTTTAGGATTTTTAAAAAAGTTAGATTTTTAAAAAAAGTTTAATTTTTAAAAAAAATTTGATTTTTTTTAAAAATAATTTTTTTAAAAAAGTTTTATTTTAAAAAGTCAGCAATTTTTTTAAAAAGTTGAGATTTTTTAAAAAAGTTTAGATTTTAAATTTAAAATTTTTAAAAAAAAAGTTGGGATTTTTAAAAAAGTTTTATTTTTAAAAAAAATTTTTAAATTTTTTTTAAAAAAATTTAAATTTTAAAAAAGTTGGAAATTTTTAAAAAAGTTATAATTTTTGAAAAAGTCAAAATTTTAAAAAAGTCAAATTTTAAAATGTAGATGTTTGAAATTAGTAGGAACTTGAAAAGTCATAACTTGTGCTAAGTCATGTTTTTTGAAAATCCTTTTTTTAAAACAAAAAATTTTTTAAAATCTTAACTTTTTTTAAAATATAGATTTTCAAAAAAAAGTCAGAGTTTGAATAATTTAGATTTTCCAAAAATTCTAGATTTTTTTAAAATGTCATGATTTTTAAAAAAATTATTTTCCAAAAAAGTTGTGAATTTTGAAAAAAATTTTATTTTAAAGAATTTTTCAATTTTAAAAAAATAGAAAATAATTCTAAAAAAAAGTTGAATTTTAAAAAAAAAAAGTTTTTGAGGGTTTTTGAAAAAAAAATTGAGATTTTCAAAAAAGTTAGGATTATAAAAGATTGGGATTTTGGGATTTCAAAAAAAAATTTTTTTGAAAAAAAATTTTGAAAAAAAGTTTGATTTTTTTGAAAAGTTGGGATTTTCAAAAAAATACAAGATTTTGAAAAAAGGTGTAATTTTCAAATAAGTCAAGAATTACAAAAATTTTGAAAGATTTTTTTAAATCCAAACTATTTTGAATATCCTAATTTTTTTAAAAAATCCTAACATTTTGAAAAATTTTTTTTAAAAATCTTTTTTAAAATTCCTAACTTTTTAAAATTATCGGTAAAATTTTTTTAAAAAATTGAATTTTTCAAAAATTGTAAATTTTTAAAAATTTTCACTTTAAAAAATTTTTTTAAAAACTTACTTTTTTAAAATCATAAACTTTGAAAAAACCCAAAAAAAATTTAAAATTTTTTGAAAAATCCTAAATTTTAAAATCTAATTTTTAAAACCTTAAACCCTAAATCCTAAACCCTAAAAACCTAAAAATCCTAAAACTAAACCCAAATAAACCCAAAACCCTAAAAACCCTAAAAAACCTAAACCCCTAAACCCAAAACCTTAAACCATAAACCCTAAACCCTAAAAACCTAAACAAAACCAAACCTAAACCAAAACCTAAACCCTAAACCCTAAAACCTAAAAACCCTAAACCCTAAGCCCTAAACCTTAAACCCTAAATAGTTAACCCTAAACCTTAAAATTTTAAACCTAAACCTTAAACCCCCTAAACCTAAACCCTAAACCCTAAAACCCTAAGTTTACCCTAAACCTAAAACCTAAACCATTTTTTTAAAAAATTTTGAAACCTTTAAAAAAACCAAAAAAAACTAAAAACTTAAAAATAAACCTTGAACCTAAACCTAAAAAGCCATGACCCTTGAAAAAACCTGAACTCTTAAAAACCCTAAACCCTAAACCTTGAAACCTAAACCCCTAACCCTTAACCCTTAAACCTAAAACCTTAAACCCTAAATAAACCTTAAAACCCTAAACCCTAAATTTTTAAAATTAAATACCTAAAAAGTGTCAAAATTTAAAAATCCTAAACCCCTAAAAACTTTTGAATAAAACCCTAAACCCAAAAAAACCCTAAACCTAAACCTTGCCCAAAACCTAAACCTAAACCTAAAATCCTAAACCCCCTAAAAACCCTAAAAAATAAAACCTAAACCCTAAACCCTAAACCTTGAGCCTTGAAAAAAGTAAAAAACCTAAACCCTAAAACCTAAAACCTTAAATATTGAGTCCCTAAAAAAAGTAAACTTTTTAAAAATAAAATTTTTAAAAAATTAGATTTTTTGAAAATTTGGATTTTTTTTTCTAAAGTTGGATTTTTTAAAAAAAATTTTTGAAAAAGTTAATTTTTTGAAAAAAAAGTTGATTTTTTAAAAAAGTCAGATTTTTTTGAAAAAATTGTGAATTTAAAAAAAAAAAAAAAAAGTTTAAAAAAAGTTGGGAATTTTTGAAAAAAATGAATTTTTTGAAAAAGTTGATTTTTTTAAAAAAAGTCTTTTCATTTTTTAAAGTTTTGAAAAATCAAAAGTCAAGATTTTTTTTTTTGGATTTTTGAAAAAAATTGGATTTTTTTTAAAAAAGTCAAGATTTTGAAAAAAAAACTCAATTTTTTTTAAAAAACTTGAAAAAAAAAATCAATTTTTTTAATTTTTTTTTAAAGATGAAAATTTTTAAAAAAAGTTGAGATTTTCTAAAAAAGTCATTTTTTAAAAAAAAAGTTTTTTTTAAAAAGTTGTGATTTTTTTGAAAAAAAATTAAATTTTTTTAAAAAGTTTGAAAATTTTTAAAAATTTTGATTTTTAAAAAAAGTTTAGATTTTTTAAAATTTGAATTTTGAAAAAAATAAATTTTTGAAAAGTAAGGATTTTTAAAAAGTCATAATTTTTGAAAAATTGAGATTTTTTTAAAATTTAGGATTTTTTAAAAAATTTGTTTTTTAAAAATTTTAAAAAAAATTTTGATTTTTTAAAAATTTTAAATTTTGAAAAGTTGAATTTTTGAAAAAAGTTGATTTTTGAAAAAAAAGTTGATATTTCAAAAAAATTAAAAAATTTTTTAAAAATTAAATTTTTTAAAAAAAGTTAGAAGAACTTTTTAAAAGTTATTTTAAAAAAAAATTTTTGAAATTGAGTTTAAATTTTTTTAAACCACATGTTTTTTAAAAATCTCAACTTTTTAAAATCATGAGATTTTTTCAAAAAAAGTTGAGAGTTTTAAAATTTAGATTTTCCAAAAATTTTGATTTTTTAAAATTTTGTCATGATTTTTTTTGAAAAAGTTTTATTTTTGAAAAAAGTTGTTTTTAAAAATTTAGGATTTTAAAAAATTTTAATTTTAAAAAAATTGAATTTTAAAAAATTAAGAAAAAAAATTTAAAAAAGGATTTTTTAAAAAAGTTAGAATTTTGAAAAAAAAATTTTTGAAAAAAAAAGTAAAAAAAAGTTGGGATTTTAAAAAAAAATTTTTCAAAATTTTTTTAAAAAAATCAATTATTTTGAAAAAATTTTTTGAATTTTGAAAAGTTGGAATTTTCAAAAAAAGACAAGATTTTTAAAAAAGTTGTAATTTTCAAAAAGTCATGAATTTTTAAAAGTTAAAAGATTTTTAAAAAAATTTTAAATTTTTTTTTAAAATCTTTTTTTTTAAATCCTAACATTTTTAAAAATTTTAAAAATTTTAAAATTTTAAAAAAAAAATTTTAAAATTCGTTTTTTAAAAAATTTTTAAAAAAAAATTTTTGAAAAATGAAATTTTCAAAAAAAAAAATTTTTTCAAAATATAAAAACTTTTAAAATCATGACTTTTTTAAAAATTAACTATTTCAAAAAATTTAAATTTTCAAAAAGATAACCTTTTAAATCGTTACTTTTTCAAAATTAAAATTTAAACCCTAAACCCTAAAACCTAAAAAAATTGAAACCTTTAAAAACCCTAAACCTAAAACAAAAATAAATCCCTAAACCCTAAAACCTAAATTGAAATTTAAACCTTAAACTCCTAAACCTTAAAAAAACCCTAAAATTTAAACCATAAACCATAAACCCTAAAAGTTGAAAACCCTAAAATTTAAAAACTAAACCCTAAAAACTAAACCTAAACCTAAACCCTAAACCTTTTTAAAAATTTAAAACCTTGAAAAAAACCCTAAACCCTAAACCCTAAACCCTAAACCCTAAACCTTAAACCCTAAACCCTAAACCTAAAAAATAAACCCTAAACCCAAAACCTTTAACCTAAACCATAAACCTTAAACCTTAAACCTAAACTTAAAACCTTAAACCTTAAACCTAAACCTTAACCCTAAACCATAAACCCTTAACTAAAAAAATTAAACCTTGAACCTAAAACCTAAACCCTAAACCCTAAAAAACCCTTTAAAAATAAACCCTAAACCTAAAATTGCTCTTAAACCCTAAATTCTTAGTTAAACTTAAACCCTAAATGCTAAATCCTAAAACTAAAACCCTCAATCAAAACCATAAATTTAAAACCTAAATGCTAAACCCTCAAAAAACCTAAACCTTGAAAATAAACCCTAAAACCTAAAAAAAAACCCTAAACCCCTAAAAAATCAAACCTAAAACCTAAAACCCCAAAACCTAATTCTTAAAAACCCTAAACCTTGAAACCCCTTAAAAATTAAATTTTTAAACCTCAACCCTAAACCCTTAAACCCTAAACCCTTTTAAACCCTAGCCCTAAACCTAAACCTAAACCCTAAATCCCGAAAAACCTAAAAACTTAAAACCTAAACACTAAATCCTAAACCTAAACCTAAACCTTAAAAATTTTAAAACCTTAAAAAAGTTAGATTTTTGAAAAATGGAAAAACCTTTGATTTTTTGAAAAACGGATTTTAAAAAAGTTTTTTTTTTTAAGTCTATTTTTAAAAAATTGAGATTTTAAAAAAAAGTTAAATTTTGAAAAACTTAGAATTTTTTAAAAAGTTGAAATTTTTGAAAAATTGAATTTTTTCAAAAAGTTGGGATTTTTGAAAAAGTTCAATTTAAAAAAGTTAAATTTTTGAAAAAATATTTTTTGAAAAAAGTTGATTTTTTTTTAAAAAAATTTGAATTTTAAAAAAGTTGGGATTTTTTAAAAGTTTTTTTGAAAAGTCAAGATTTTTGAAAAATCAAGATTTTTGAAAAAATCAAGATTTTTAAAAAAATTAAGATTTTTAAAAAATTTTAAAATTTTTAGATTTTTTAAAAATTAGATTTTTTCAAAAGTCAAGATTTTTTGAAAAAATTTCAATTTTTTAAAATTGATGATTTTTAAAATTTTTTTTAAAAAAATTTAAATTTTTTTAAAATTAATTTTTTTTTTTAAATAAGGAGATTTTTAAAAAAGTTTTTTAATTTTTTTTTTAAAATTTAGGATTTTTCAAAATTTTTTTGAAAAATTTTTTTTAAAAAATTGAGATTTTAAAAAAGTTGAAATTTAAAGTTAAAAATTTTTTCAAAAAATTTGGGATTTTGAAAAAGTTTTGATTTTCAAAAAGTTGCAATTTTTAAAAAATTGTTAATTTTTAAAAAAAGTTAGAATTTTTGAAAAATTAATTTTAAAAAATAGTCAATATTTCAAAAAGTCATAACTTTTCCGAAAAGTGTCCTTTGAGTCCCTTTTTTTTAAAAAACATGTTTCAAAAAAATCTAAACTTTTTTAAAATATCAAGATTTTTTAAAAAAAAAATCGAGAGTTTTTATAATTTAGATTTTTAAAAAAATTGATTTTTGAATATTTCATGATTTTTGAAAAATTTTCAAAATTTTCAAAAAAGTTTTGAAAAATTTAAAAAAAATTTAGGATTTTAAAAATTTGTAATTTTAATTTTAAAAAGATAGAATTTCATAAAAAAAAGATTTTTAAAAAAATTTAGAGATTTTTTAAAAAGTTGAGATTTTTAAAAAAAATTAGGATTTTGAAAAAAATTTGGATTTTCAAAAAAAATTGGGATTTTAAAAAGTTAAAATTTTGAAAAAGCCAAGAATTTTGAAAAGTTGGGATTTTAAAAAAAAAGATTTTGAAAAAGTTTGAATTTTCAAATAAGTCTAGAAATTTTTAAAATTAAAGATTTTTAAAATCAAAATTTTTGAATATCCTTTTTTTTTAAATCCTAACATTTTTTCAAAAATTTTTACTTTTTAAAATTTAAATTTTTTTTAAAAAAATTGTGATTTTTTAAAAATTACGAAATTTTTAAAAAAATTTAAAATTAAAATTGTAACTTTTTAAAAAACTTTATTTTTTTAAAATCTTTAAAATTTTTAAAATCTTTTTTCAAAATCATGATTTTTTTTAAAATCTATTTAAATTTTTCAAATCATGAAATTTTTTCAAATCATGACCCTTTTTAAAAAAAACCCTAAAAACCTTTAAACCTTAAAACCTAAAATCCTAAACCCTAAAAAAATAAAACCAAAACCATAAACCATAAACCCTAAAAATTAGATTGAATCCTAAACCCTAAACCTTCAACCATAAACCCAAACCCAAAACCTAAATTGTAAAACCTAAAAAACCCCAACCCCAAACCTTAAACCTTAAACCAAATAAACCTAAATCCTAAACCCTAAACCCCTAAAAAATAAACTAAACCCTAAACCTAAACCTAAAACCCTAAACCCCTAAACCTAAACCCTAACTTAAAAAGAACCCTAAATCCTTAGGCCTAAACCCTAAACCCTAAAACCTAAACCCTAAACCTAAGCAAAAACCCTAAAAACCAAAACCTTTTAAACCTAAAATTAAAACCCTAAACCTTAAAACCTAAAACCTAAATACCTAAACCCTAATTTGAAAACCCTAAAAACCTAAAAACTAAAAACCATAAACTAAAACCCCAAATCTATAAACCCTAAAACCTAAACCTAAAAATCCTAAACCTAAACCCTAAAAAAACCTTTAAATCCTTAAATTAAACCTAAAACCCTAAACAAACCTAAACTAAACCTAAACCCTTAACCAAACCTAAACCATAAAACCTAAACCCCGAAACCTAAACCTAAAAATAAAAAAACCTAAACCTAAACACTAAATCCCTTGAACCCTAAACCCTTTTCAAACCTAGAAACCTTAAAATAGTTAGATTTTTGAAAAAAACCCTTTTTAACATTTTAAAAAAAAATTTTAAAAATTTTAAAAAAAGTCAAACATTAAAAAGTCAACCTTAAAAAATAATTTTTGGGAAAAGTTTTCTTTGAAAATGTTCAATTTTTAAAAAAGTTGGGATTTTTCAAAAAAAATTGAATATTTTTGAAAAGTCAAGATTTTTGAAAAAATTGGGATTTTAAACAAAAAGTTGGGCTTTTGAATTTTTTGAAAAAGTTGGGATTTTTAAAAAATTGAATTTTCAAAAAAGTTGAGATTTTTTAAAATCATTGATTTTTAAAAAAAGTCAGATTTTTAAAAAGTTTTTTTTGAAAAAATTTAAAATTTTTGAAAAAAGTTTTTTTAAATTGAGATTTTTTAAAAGTGATTTTGTAAAACTTAAGATTTTTGAAAAGAGGATTTTTTAAAAACTCAAGATTTTTTTAGATTTTTTAAAAACTTGATGTTTTGAAAAAAGTTAGGATTTTTAAAAAAGTCAAGATTTTTTAAAAATTGATTTTTTCAATTTTTTTAAAAAGTTTTTCAAATTTTTTAAAAGTCAAGATTTTTGAATTAAGTCAGGATATTTGAAAAAGTCCCGATTTTTTTATTTGTATTTTTTTTCAAAAAAAATAATTTTTTTAAAAAAGTAAGGATTTTCAAAAAAAAGTTGATTTTTCATAAAGTTGAGATTTTAGAAAATTTAGGATTTTTTTAAAAGTTAGGATTTTTTAAAAAAAGTTTTGATTTTTGAAAAAAATTTGAGATTTTTTTAAATAGTTAGATTTTTTTCAAAAAAGTTGGATTTTTTTTAAGTTTTTTTCAAAAAGTAATTTTCAAAAAAATTAAGATTTTAAAAAATGTAGTGATGTAATATCAAAAAAAGTCAACTTTCAAAAAAAAAAATTCATAACTTGGCTCGGGTGTCCTTTGAGTCCTTTTTTTTTTTAAAACATGTTTTCAAAAATCTCAACTTTTTTTAAAATATCAGGATTTTCAAAAAAAAATTGGGAGTTTGAATAATTTAGATTTTCCAAAAATTTGTATTTTTGAATATGTCATGATTTTTGAAAAAGTCATTATTTTCAAAAAGTTGTGAATTTCAAAAATTTAGGATTTTAAAGAATTTGCAATTTTAGAAAAAGATAGAATTTCATAATTCTAAAAAATTTTGAATTTCAAAAATTTTAGGGTTTTTTAAAAAGTTGAGATTTTCAAAAAGAGTTAGGATTATGAAAAGGTTGGGATTTCAAAAAAATTGGGATTTCAAAAAAAGTTGTGATTTTGAAAAAGCCAAGAATTTTGAGAAAGTTGGGATTTTAAAAAAAAGATTTTGAAAAAAGGTGCAATTTTCAAATAAGTCAGGAATTACAAAATTGAAGAGATTTTTAAATCCCAACTATTTTGAATATCCTAACATTTTTTGAAATCCTAATTTTTTTTTAAATCCTAACATTTTAAAAATTTTTTTAAAAATATTTAAATTTTTTTCAAAATTGAACTTTTTAAAAAATTCATGAATTTTTTTGAAAAATTAAAATTTTTAAAAATCAAAAAAGTTTTGAAAAATAGACTTTTTTAAAATTTTATGAATTTTTAAAATCCTAACTGATTTTTAAATCGTGAAAATTTTTGAAACCATAAACCCTAAAACCTAAAACCTAAAAATAAACCCTAAAACCTAAAACAATAAACCTAAACCCTAAAAACTAAACCCTAAAACCCAAACCCTAAATAAACCTAAAAAAACCTAAAACCTAAAAAAAATCCTAAAAACCTAAAACCTAAACCCATAAACCCTAAACCCCAAAACCCCTAAACCCTAAACCCTAAACCCTTAAACCCCAAAACCCTAAACCCTAAAAAATAAACCCTAAAAACCTTTAAACCAAACCCTAAAAAAAACCCTAAACCCTAAAAATCAAACCCTAAACCTTTAACCCTAAACCCTTAACCTAAGCCCTAAAAACCCTAAACCTAAACTAAACCCTAAACCATAAAACTAAAATAAACCCTAAACCTTGACCCTAAGCCACCCTTTTCAACCACTTAAACATTGAAAACCAAACCTAAACCCCTAAACCCTAAACCTAAACCCTAAACTAAACCTAAAACCCTATAAACCCTAAAACCTTAAAAATCTAAACCTTTTCTAAACCCTAAACCTAAAATAAACCCTAAACTTAAACCCTAAAAAAAAATTCTAAAACCTAAATACTAAAACCTCAATCATAAACCATGAACCCTAAACCCTAAATGCAAAACCCTCAACCATAAAACCTTGAACCCCAAACCCTAAAACCTAAACTAAACCCTAAATCCTAAACCTAAACCCCAAAACCTTTTTTAAAAACCTAACCTTAAACCCTAAACCCTAAACCCTAAAAAAAAACCTAAACCTAAACCTAAATCCTAAAACCCTAAACCTAAAAACCCTAACCCTAAAAATCCCCTAAATTAAAATTTAAAAAAAGAAAATTAAAAAATTTTAAAATTTTTAAAAAAATTTAAAAAATTTAGTTTTGAAAAACTTGGGATTTTTTCAAAAAAGTTAAGATTTTTGAAAAAGTTTGAAGTCATTTTTTAAACTTGATTTTTCAAAAAAGTTGAAGATTTTTTTGAAAAGTCAAGATTTTTTAAAAATGTTTTTTTTAAAAACATTTAGATTTTCAAAAAGTTGGGGTTTTTGAAAAATCAATATTTTGAAAAAGTAAGTTGGGATTTTGAAAAATTGGGATTTTCAAAAGAGATTTTTTTTAAGTTTGATTTTCAAAAAAATCGGATTTTTTTAAAAATTTGGATTTTTGAAAAAAGTCAAGATTTTTTAAAATCTCAACATTTTCTAAAAAGTTAAGATTTTTTTAAAAAAAGATTTTTAAAAAATTGAGATTTTTCCAAAAAGTTTGATTTTTGAAAAAGTGAAGATTTTTTAAAAAAATTCAAGATTTTTAAAAAGATTTTTTAAAAAAGTCAAGATTTTTGAAAATAGTTGATTTTTTAAAATGTCAAGATTTTTTTAAAAAGTAAGGATATTTTAAAAAAAAAAAGGATATTTTGAAAAAAGTCTTGATTTTAAAATTTGTGATTTTTTAAATATTTAATTTTTTTTAAAAAGTAAGAATTTTTAAAAAAGTCAGCATTTTTTTATAAAGTTGAGATTTTAGAAAATTTAGAATTTTTAAAAAGTTGGGATTTTTGAAAAAAATTTAATTTTTGAAAAGTTTTTTTTTAAAAAGTTGTTATTTTTGAAAAAGTTGGGATTTTCAAAAAGTTATAATCTCAAAAGAGTCAAGATTTCAAAAATGTAGTGATGTGACAAAATTAGCAGGAATTTGAAAAGGTCATAACTTGTGCTCTGGGTGTCCATTTGAGTCCATTTTTTTTTAAAATCCACATTTTTTAAAAATCTCAATTTTTTTAAAATATCAACATTTTCAAAAAAAGTCAAATTTGAATAATTTAGATTTTCCAAAATTTAGAATTTTTGAATATTCATGATTTTTGAAAAATCATTATTTTTTAAACAATTGTGAATTTAAAAAAATTAGGATTTTAAAAAATTTACAATTTTTAGAAAAAAATATAGAATTTCATAATTCTAAAAAAGTTTGAATTTAAAAAATTTAGGGTTTTTGAAAAAGTTGAGATTTTTGAAAAAAGTGAGATTATGAAAAGGTTGGGATTTCAAAAAAAAAATGGATTTCAAAAAAGTTGAGATTTCAAAAAAATTGAGAATTTTTTAGAAAGTTAGGATTTTCAAAAAAGACAAAATTTTGAAAAAGGTGCAATTTTAAAATAAGTCAGGGATTACAAAACTGAAGAGATTTTTAAAAACCCAAAAATTTTTGAATATCCTATTTTTTATAAAATCCTAACATTTTCAAAATCTTTACTTTTTATAATTCTAACTTTTTATAAAATAACTTTTTCAAAAATTAATTTTTTAAAAAATCACTTTTTTTTAAAATTGTGAAATTTTTAAATTCATGACTTTATCACTTTAAAATATTTGAAAATACAAACTTTTTTAAAAATCATGAGTTTTTTGAAATCCTAAACTGTTTCAAAATCAGGATATTTTGAAATCATGACTTTTTCAAAATCACGACCCCTAAACCCTAAAACCCTAAAAACATAAAACATAAACACTAAACCCTAAACCCCAACATCCTAAATTAAAAACATAAACCATAAACCTAAATCCCTAAACCCAAAACCTAAACCTAAAAATCCTAAACCCCAAACCTAAACCTAAACCCTAAAATAAACCATAAACCCTAAACCTAAACCCTAAAAACCCTAAAAACCCTAAACCAAAAAACCCTAAACCCCTAAACCCAAAGCCTAAACCATAAACCCTATAAACCCTAAACCACGAACCTAAACCCTAAACCATAAACCTAAAACCCTAAAACCTAAACCCTAAACCTAAACCCTAAACCTTAAACCCTAAAAAAACCTAAACCCTAAACCCAAACCCTAAGCCAAAACCCTAAACCTAAACCCTAAACCTAAACCCTAAACCCTAAACCTAAACCCTAAACCCTAAACTCAAACCCTAAAACCCTTAACCAAATGCTTGAAAAACCTCCCTCAAATTATGGGACCTCAACCTTATAAAAAACCTTTTAAACCACTAAAACCCTAAAAACCCTAAATTTTAAAATAAAACCCTAAAATAAACCTAAAAACTAAAAAAACCTAAACCCTTAATCCTAAAACCAAAACCTAAAACCTAAAACCTAAAAAAAAATTTTAAAAATTTAAACCTAAAACCCTAAAAACTAAAACCTAAATAAACCTAAAAATCCTAACCTAAAAACCTAAACCTAAAAACCTAAAAAAAAACTAACTTGAAAAAATCAAATCTTTTAAAACTAAATCCCTAAAAACTAAACCCTAAAACCTAATTTTAAAAAATAAACCTTTTGAAAAACTAAACCCTAAAAAAAAACCTAAAAAAGTCTAAATTTTTGAACCTAAACCTAAATCTTGAAATTTTAAAAAAAAATAAACCTAAACACTAAAAACCCCTAGATTTTAAAATCAACCTAAAAACCTTAAAATTGTTAGGGTTTTGAAAAACTTCAAAATTTTTTTAAAATTCAAGATTTTTAAAAATTCAATTTTTAAAAAATTGAGATTAAAAAAAATTTTTTTTTTGAAATTTTTTGAAAAGTTTCAATTTTTAAAAATCAAGATTTTAAAAATGTTAGAACTTTTTAAATGTTCATATTTTTTTAAAAAAGTTGGGGTTTTCAAAAATGAATATTTTAAAAAATTCAAAAAAATCATGATTTTTGAAAAGTTGGGATTTTTGAAAAAGTTGGGCTTTTCAAAAAGTCCAATTTTTTGAAAAAGTTTGGATTTTTAAAAAATGTCAAAATTTTTTGAAAAACAACATTTTCAAAAATTTTGGATTTTCAAAAAGTTTGGGATTTTTTAAAAATTGAGATTTTTTAAAAATTTGATTTTTTAAAAAAGTCAGATTTTTAAAAAAAAGATTTTTGAAAAAAGATGGATTTTTGAAAAAGTTAAGATTTTTTGAAAAAGTTGGGATTTTTTTAAAAATCAAGATTTTTGAAAAAGTCGGGATTTTTTGAAAAAAAGATTTTTTTAAAATTTACAAATTTTTTAAAAATTTAAATTTAAAAAAAAAAAAAATAAAAATGGATTTTTAAAAAGTCAAGATTTTTGAAAATTTTTTTATTTTAAAAATTCAGAAATTTTTAAAATTTGGGATTTCTGAAAAAGTTTTGATTTTTTCAAAAATCGTGAAAAGTTTTTTTGAAAAAGTTGCACGATTTTTGAAAAAGTTGGGATTTTTGAAAAAATTATAATCTCAAAAAGTCAAGATTTCAAAAATGTAGTGATTCACCAAAATTAGTAGGAACTTCAAAAGGTCATAACTTGTGCTCTAGGTGTCCATTTGAGTCCTTTTTTAAAACCAAATGTTTCAAAAATCTCAACTTTTTTAAAATATCAGGATTTTTAAAAAAATTTGAAAGTTTGAATAATTTAGATTTTCCAAAATTCTAGATTTTTAATATGTCATGATTTTTTAAAAATCATTCTTTTTAAAAAATGTGAATTTTAAAAAATTAAATTTTAAAAAATTTGCAATTTTAGAAAAAGATAGAAATTCATAAACCTAAAAAAAAACTTGAATTTCAAAATTTAGGGTTTTTGAAAAAGTTTTTTTTGAAAAAGTCAATTTGAAAAAAACCTGGAATTTCAAAAAAAAAATTTTGAAAAAAAAGGTGCAATTTTGAAAAGTTAAGAATTTTGAAAAAAAAAATTTTTAAAAAATTGAAATTTTTGAAAAAACCCAAATTTTTAAAATCAAAAATTTTTTTTTTAAAAACCCTAAAATCCTAAAACCTTTTTAAAAATCTTTAAAAATTTTCAAAATTGTGAACTTTTAAAAATTAACCTTTAAAAAAAAATTGAACTTTTTAAAAAAATTGAATTTTTTCAAAAATCATAAACTTTTTTAAAATTTTTTTTTAAAATCATGAACTTTTTAAAAATTTAAACCTTTCAAAATCATAAATTTTAAAAAATTTTGAAACCTTTTTAAAAAAATCATTAAATTTTAAAAATGTTAAAAGTTAAACTTTTGAAAAAAGTCTAAATTTTAAAATTAAATTTTACCAAAAAATTAAAATCTTAAAACCTAAATCATAAAAAATTAACACTTAAACCTAAACCCTAAACCATTATCCATAAACCCTAAAAATCCCTAAATAGTAAACCCTAAACTCTAAAAACCCTAAACCATAAACTTAAACCCTGATCCTAAAAAAGCCTAAAAACCTAAACCCTTAACCTTGAGCCTTAAAATTAAATAATTTTGAACCCTAATGCCTTAGGCCTAACCCTTAAAACCCTAAACCCTAAACCTTAAAAAGTTGAACTAAAAAAGTTAAGTCATACCCAAAACCCTAAATTTTAGCTAAAACCTAAACCCTAAAAACTAAACTCATAACCCGTAAACCTCAAACCCAAAATTTTTCAAAAATGGACCCTCAACCAAACAATGAGACCTTTTTAAAACCCAAATTTTTCAACCCTAAACCCAAACTTTTTAAAAAAGTCTCTTAAACCCTAAATCCTAAATACTAAAAAAATTTAAATTTTTTAAAAAAAGTACAGACCTTTTGAAAACTCTAAATTTTTAAAACCCTCAAAAAACAAAAAGTTGGATTTTTAAAAAAAAAAAACTTTAAAAAAACTGAAAAAATCGTACCCTAAATCCTAAACCCAAAGAAGATTTTTCCAAAAATTTTAAAAATTTTCAAAAATTAAAAAGTAAACCTTGATTTTGAAAATATTTTTTTAAAAGTCAAAAAAACCACCCTAAACCCTGAACATTTTCCCTTAAAAATCCCCAATCCCAAAACCCTAAAGTCATTTTAAAAAAGTTTTTTTTAAAAATTGTGATTTTGAAAAAGGGAAGAATTTTAAAAATTTAGATTTTTTAAAAATTTTATAATTCTAAAAAAGTTCAAATTTTAAAAAAAATTTTTAAAAAATTTGAATTTTAAAAATTTAGGATTTTTTAAAATGAGATTTTAAAAAAACAGGATTTTGAAAAGGTTGGGATTTTAAAAAAATTAGTGATTTTCAAAAAAGTAATTTTTAAAAAGTTTTTTTTGAAAAAGTTGGGATTTTCAAAAAGATAAGATTTTGAAAAAGGTGTAATTTTCAAAAAGTTAGGAATTGTAAAATTGAACAGATTTTTTTTTAAAAAAAAATCTGTTTTTAAAATATTTTTTTTTTTTTGAAAATCCTAACATTTTAAAAATCTTTACTTTTTCAAAAATTTGAACTTTTTTAAAAATTCCAACTTTTTTTAAAAATTAACAAATTTTTAAAAAAATTTTAAAATCATTTTTTAAAAATTGTGAACTTTTTAAATTCATGACTTTATCACTTTCAAAATATTTTGAAATATAGACTTTTTGAAAAATCATGATAAAATCCTAAAACTTTTTTAAAAACCCTAAACCCTAAAACCTAAAACATAAAATCCTTAAAATTTAAACCCTTTGAACTAAACATCCTAAACACTAAACCTAAAACCCCAAAACCAAAAATAAACCATAAACCATAAACCTTAAAAACCTTAAATATTAAACCCTAAACCCTTAACCATAAACCATAAACCAAATAAACCCTAAATCCTAAAACCTAAAAAACTAAACCCCAACCAAACCCTAAACCCTAAACCCATAAACCCTAAACCCTAAACAAACCCTAAACCTAAAAACCTAAACCCTAAACCCTAAACCCTAAACCTAACCCCCAAACCTAAACCTTGAACCCCTAAAAACCCTAAACTACCTAAACCTAAAACCCTAAACCCTAAACCCTAAACCTCAAAGCCTAAACCTCGAACCTAAAAACCATGAACCCTAAACCTAAACCTAAACCTTGAACCCTAAACTAAACCCTAAACCCTTTTTGAAAAACCTATTTTAAACCCTAAACCTTTTAAAAACTAAAACCTAAAAAAAACCTAAACCTAAATCTAAACCCTAAACCCTAAAAAAACCTAAACCCTAAAATGCTAATTTAAAAACATTGGGACCCCTAAAATGTCAATTTTAAAAATGAAATTTTCAAACCCTAAAACCTTTTAAACCCTAAAATTTTAAACCTCAAACCTTTAAAAACTAAATCCTAAAACCTTAAAAAACCCTAATCCCCAAAACCCTAAACCTTGAATTTTTAAAATTAAAACCTTTGAAAAATCATAAATAAATAATTTAAACCCTAAGCCCTAAAGCCCTTGAAAAAAATTTTAAACCTAATTTTTAAAAAGTCAGGATTTTTAAAAAAAGTAAAGATTTTGGAAAATGTTGGGATTTTTAAAAATTCAAGATTTTGAAAAAGTTAGGATTTTCAAAAATCATTAATTTTGAAAAAAGTTTAATTTTTAATATTTGTGATTTTTTGAAAAAATATATATTTTTTTTTAAAAATAAAATTTTTGAAAAATTTTTTTTTGAAAAGTTGGTATTTTAGAAAAAGTTGAATTTTTGAAAAAATTGGGATTTTTAAAAAAAATTTTCTTTTTTCAAAAACATTGTGATTTTTGAAATAGTTGTGATTTTTGAAAAAGTTGGGATTTTTTTGAAAAAGTTATAATCTTTTGAAAATCAAATTTCAAAAATGTAGTGATGTTTTTTAAAATTAAGGAACTTCAAAATGTCATAAATGTGCTCTAAAATGTATCTTTGAATTTTGAGTCCATTTTTTTTTTAACCACATGTTTTAAAAAATCTCAACTTTTTAAAAATATCTGGATTTTCAAAAAAAAAAAGTTGGGAGTTTGAATAATTTAGATTTTCCAGAAATTCTTGATTTTTGAATATGTCATGATTTTTGAAAAAGTCATTATTTTCCAAAAAGTTGTGAATTTAAAAAAAAAAAAAAAGGATTTTAAAGAATTTGCAATTTTAGAAAAAGATAGAATTTCATAATTAAAAAAAAAATTGAATAAATTTTTTTAGAGTTTTTGAAAAAGTTGAGATTTTTAAAAAGTTAGGATTTTGAAAAAAAAGGATTTTTCAACAAAAATTGTGATTTTTAAAAAAGTCAAATAATTTTTAAAAATTAAGAATTTTGAAAAGTTGGGATTTTTTTAAAAAAAATTTTCAAAAAAAAATCAGGAATTTTAAATAACTTAGAATTTTACAAAAATTATGGATTTTTAAAATCCATGATTTTGAAAAAAATGATTATTTTTCAAAAAGTTAACATTTTTGAAAAAATTTTAATTTTTAAAATTCCAAAAAACCAAAAAATCATTTTTTTAAAAATTATGAATTTTTTAAAAAAATTTTGAATTTCAAAATTTAATTTTAAAAAATGTTTAAATTTTTTTGAAAATTGGGATTTTTAAAAATTTTTTCAAAAATTTTTTTGAAAAAAAAAAAAATTGAGATTTTCAAAAAGTCATTTTTGAAAAAAATTTTCAAAATTTAAACCCTAAACCATAAACAAATCCTAAACCTTTGATTTAAACCTAAACCCTATAAACCCTAAACCTTAAACCTAAACCAAACTCCTAAAACCTAAACCTAAAATTTAAATTTTAAAACATAAAACCCTAAATGCTAAATCCTAAATACTAAACTAAACCCAAATCGTAAACCATGAAAACTAAACCCTAAGTGCTAAACCCTCAACCCAAACCTTGAAACCCTAAAAATTGAAACCTAAACCTGAAATTTTTAAAAAAAAACCCTAAACCTTAAACCGATTATGAAAAAACCTTAAACCCTTAAACCCTAAACTCTAAACCCTAAATCCCTAAACCTAAACCCTAAACCTTAAACCCCTATACCCTAAACCTAAACCTAAAAAATGAACCCTAAACCTAAACCTAAAACCCTAAATTAAAACCCTAAACCCTAATTAAAGCCCCTAAGTCTTAAAACCCTAAAACCCTAAATGCTAAATCCTAAATATTAAAACCTCAATTGTAAACCATGAGCCCTAAACCCTAAATGTAAAACCCTTAACCATAAACCTCAAACCCTAAACCCTAAAACCCTAAAAGCCCTAAATCCTAAACCCTGAAACCCTAAACCCTAAAGCCCTAATTTTTTTAAACCAAAACTTGAAACCTCCCCCTAACCCTAACTTTGAACCCTAAACACTTAAACCTCGAACCCCTAAACCCTAATCCAAAAACCCTAAATAGTAAACCCTAAACCCTAAATCATAGTCCAAAAACCTAAACCCTAAATACTAAATCCCATGAGCCCTAAACCATCAACCTAGAAACCTTGAAATAGTTAGATTTGGAAAAAGTTTGGAATTTTAAAAAACTTAGAATTTTTAAAAAGTTTGAATTTTCAAAAAAGTTGAGATTTTCAAAAACTTGAGATTTTAAAAAATTTCATGACTTTTGAAAAAGCTACAATTTTTTACAAAGTTGTTATTTTTAAAAACATCAAGATTTAAAAATGTTGGGAATTTTAAAATGTTACAGATTTTCAAACAAGTTGGGGTTTTGGAAAATGAATATTTTCAAAAAGTTAGGATTTTTGAAAACTTTGAAAGATTTTTGAAAGATTTTTGAAAATTTGGATTTTCAAAGTTCATTTTTGAAAAAGTCAAGATTTTCAAAAAGTCAAGATTTTTTTTAAAAACTTGACATTTTCAAAAAAAATTTAGGATTTTTGAAAAATGTTGGGATTTTTAAAAAAGTTAGGATTTTTAAAATTCAAGATTTTAAAAAAATTTTTTTAAATAAGTCAAGATATTTTAAAAAAATTCATGATTTTTAATATTTGTGATTTTTTAAATATATATTTTTTAAAAAGTAAGGATTTTCAAAAAAAGTCAGCATTTTTGATAAAGTTGAGATTTTAGAAAATTTAGGAATTTTTTAAAAAGTTGGGATTTCTAAAAAAGTTTTTTATTTTTGAAAACGCGTCATTTTTAAAATATTTGCGATTTTCAAAAAAGTTAGAATTTTTGAAAAAGTTATAATCTCAAAAGAGTCAAGATTTCAAAAATGTAGTGATGCGCCAAAATTAGCAGGAACTTGAAAAGGTCATAACTTGTGCTCTGGTGTGTTTGAAACCACAATTTTTTTTTTAAACTACATGTTTTAAAAAATCTCAACTTTTTTAAAATATCAGGATTTTCAAAAAAATTAGGAGTTTGAATAATTTATATTTTCCAAAATTCAAGATTTTTGAAAAAGTTGTGATTTTTTTAAAAGTTTTTAAAAAAAAATTTTTAAAAAATTTAGAATTTTGCAAAAAATTTTAGATTTTAAAAAATTAAAATTTCATAAAAAAAAAAAAGTTCAAATTTCAGAAAAAATTAGGATTTTGGAAAAAGTTTAGATTTTTAAAAAAGTAAGGATTTTTCAAAAAGTTTAGATTTTGAAAAAAATTTTTAAAATGAAAATATTTTTTGAAAAAGTCCTAACATTTTTAAAATCTTTACTTTTTAAAAAATCTAAAATTTTTAAAAATTGTGACTTTTTTAAAATTACAAATTTTTAAAAAATAATGAGTTTTTTAAAATTGTGAAAATTTTAAATTCATGACTTTATCAAAATCAAAATCTTTTAAAATTTCAAACTTTTTAAAAATCATGACTTTTTTTAAAATCCTAACTATTTTTCAAAATCAGGATATTTTTAAAATCATGACTTTTTTTCAAAATTGTGACCCCTAAAACTAAAACCCTAAAACTAAACCTGAGTTGTAAACGCTAAACCCTAAATCCCAACATCCTAAACACTAAAACAAAACCCTAAATCCTAAACCATAAACCCTAAACCCTAAATCCTAAATCCTAAACCCTAAACCAAAACTACAAACCTAAATTAAACCAAACCGTAAACCCAAAATCCCTAAATTAAAAAAAATCCTAAACCAAAAACCTAAACCTTAAACCTTAAACCATAAACCATAAACCCTAAACCTAAACCCAAACCCCAAACCTAGCCTAAACCTAAAACCTATACTAAATCATGAGCCCTAACCCTAAACCCTAAATCATAACCTCGAACCTTGAACCCCCTTAGTAATGGACCCTAAACCATGAACCATAAACCCACCCAACCCTTAAACTATGACCCCTAAGACCTAAACCCTAAACCTCAAACCTCCCTTATAAATACCCTAAACCCTAAACCCTAAACCTTAAAACCTAAACCTTAAGCTCTCCTAAACTCTAAATTATGAGTCTTAAACCCTAAAACCCTAAATGTTAAATCCAAAATACTAAACCCTCAATCATAAACCATGAAACCAAAACCTAAACCCTCAAACCCTAAACCCTCGAACCCTAAAACTTGAACCTAAATCCTAAAACCCTAAACCTTGAACCTTGAAACCTCAAAACCTAAACCTTAAACCTAAGACCTAATCCCTAAAATCTAAACACTAAACCCTAAACCTGAAAACCTAAAATCCAAAAACCTAAACCCTAAACCTAAACACTTCCCTAAAGTTAGCCCTAAAAAAGTTTTTTCAAAAAGAAATTTAAAATATTTAGATTTGGAAAAAAGTCAAGATTTTTGAAAAAGTCAAGTTTTCAAAAAATCATTTTTTGAGATTTTTAAAAAGTCATGAATTTTGAAAAAGTTACAATTTTTTAAAAGTTTTTAAAAATGGATTTTTGAAAAGTTGAGTTTTTAAAAATTATAAGATATTCAAAAGTCATGATTTTTAAAAGTGAATATTTTTTTGAAAAGAAAAAATTAAGTTTTGAAAAAAGATTTTTTGAAAAAGTCAAGATTTTTGAAAATGTTTTTGGGAGTTTTTTAAAAAAGTCAAGATTTTTGAAAAATTTAGATTTTTTAAAAATTCAAATTTTTGAAAAGTCAAGATTTTTGAAAAAATCCCAATTTTTAATATTTGCGATTTTTGAAAAAATTAATTTTTTTAAAAAAGTAAGGATTTTTTAAAAAAGTTGGCATTTTTGATAAAGTTGAGATTTTAGAAAATTCAATTTTTTAAAAGTTTTTTAAAAAGTTTTTAAAATTTTGATTTTAAAATGTTGCGATTTTTGAAATAGTTGTGATTTTTGAAAAATTTGGGATTTTCAAAAAAGTTATAATCTCAAAAGAGTCAAGATTTCAAAAATGTAGTGATGCGCCAAAATTAGTAGGAACTTGAAAAGGTCATAACTTGTGCTCCGAGTGTCCATTTGAGTCCATGTTTTTTTTAAACCACATGTTTCAAAAATCTCAACTTTTTAAAATATCAGGATTTTCAAAAAAAAAAGTTGGGAGTTTGAATAATTTAAATTTTCCATAAATTATGGATTTTTGAATATGTCATGATTTTTGAAAAAGTCATTATTTTCCAAAAAGTTGTGAATTTCAAAAATTTAAGATTTTAAAGAATTTGCAATTTTAGAAAAAGATAGAATTTCATAATTCTAAAAAAGTTTGAATTTCAAAAAATTTAGGGTTTTTGAAAAAATTGATATTTTCAAAAAGTTAGGATTATGAAATTGGGATTTGAAAAAAAAATTGTGATTTCTAAAAAGTCATTATTTTGAAAAAGCCAAAATTTTGAGAAAGTTAGGGATTTTAAAAAAAAAAGAGATTTTGAAAAAATGTGTAATTTTAAAATAAATAAGGAATTACAAAATAGAAAATATTTTTAAATCCCAACTGTTTTGAATATCCTATTTTTTTTAAAAAATCCTAACATTTTAAAAATCTTTACTTTTTAAAATTCAATTTAAATTTTTTATAAAATCAAGGCTTTTAAAATTAAAAATTTTTAAAATTAAAATTTTAAAAAAACAAGTTTTTTAAAAATGAACTTTTTAAATTCATGAAATCTTTATCACTTTCAAAATCTTTAAAATATCATGACTTTTTCAAAATCCTAACTACAAAATCCTAACCAAAAAAATCCTATATTTTAAAAATCGTGACTTTTTCCAAAACCAAAACCAACTAAAACCTAAAACCTAAAACCTAAACCTAAACCAAACACTAAACCCTAAACCTCCCAACAAACCTAAAACCTAAACCCAAACCCTAAACCCTAAACCTCCTAAACCTAAACCCAAAACCTTAAATAAATCCCTAAAACCCTAAACCCCAAAACCCTAAACCCTAACCCTAAACCTTAAAAACCTAAAACCTAAACCCTAAACCTGAACCATTTAAACCCTCAACCATGAAACCTAACCTTTAAAAACCTAAACCCTAAACCCTAAACTCCTGAGCCCTATACCCTATAAACCCTAAACCTTAAACTCTTATTACTCCTAAACCCTAAACCCTAAAAAACAAAACCTTTAAACCCTAAATGCTAAATCCTAAATACTAAACCCTTAATTGTAAACCATGAGCCCTAAACCATAAATGAAAAACCTTCAAACCCTAAACCTCGAAAAACCTAAACCCCAAACCCTAAACCCTAAAAAAACCCATTTCTTAAACCCTAAACCTTAATACATGAACCCAGAACCTTAAGCCCTGAGCCCTAAACCCTAAACACTAAATCCCATGAGCCCTAGAAATCTTAAAATTTGGAAAGAGTTGGTATTTTGAAAAACTTGGGATTTTCAAAAAGTCATGATTTTTTAAAAGTCAAGATTTTTCAAAAAATTTTCAAAAAAAGTCTTGAGATTTTCAAAAAAATTGTGATTTTAGAAAAAATTGTAATTTTAAAAGAAGTTATTTTTGAAAACATCAAGATTTTTAAAATGTTGGGACTTTGAAAATGTTCACGTTTTCAAACAAGTTAATGTTTTCGAAAAATGAATATTTCGAAAAATTCAGGATTCTTGAAAAAGTTGGGATTTTTGAAAGAATTGGGTTTTTTGAAAAAGTCAAGATTTTTCAAAAGTCAAGATTTTTTCAAAAAAGTCTAGATTTTTGAAAAACTCAACATTTTATAAAAAAATAGGATTTTTTAAAAGATGGGATTTTTAAAAATTTGAGATTTTCGAAAAAATGTCAAGATTTTAAAAAATGTTTTTAATATTAGAAAAAGTCTTGATTTTTAAATTTTTGATTTTTGTTTAAAAAAAAAATAATTTTTTAAAAAGTAAGGATTTTTTTTTCAAAAGTTTTTAAAAAAGTTAGATTTTTGAAAAGTTGAGATTTTTGAAAAAGTTTGGATTTTTGAAAATTTTGCAATTTTTGAAATAGTTGTATTTTCAAACAAGTTTTAAAAAATGAAGTGATGCGCCAAAATTAGCAAAAAATTGAAAAGGTCATAACTTGATCTCCGGGTGTCCGTTTGAGTCCGTTTTTTTTTTAAACCACATGTTTGAAAAATCTCAACTTTTTAAAAATATATCAAGATTTTTAAAAAAGGTTGGAGAGTTTAAATAATTTAGATTTTCCAGAAATTATGGATTTTTTAATATATCATGAATTTTGAAAAAGTCTTTATTTTTTAAAAAGTTAGGATTTTAAAGAATTTTTAAAAATTTTTTTAGAAAAGATAGAATTTCATAATTCTAAAAAATTTAAGTCAAATTATAAATCTAAAGTGATTTTTAAAAAAGTTGAAGATCCTAAATATTTTGAAAAAAGTTTTTCCTAAAAGTTTTTTAAAATCCTAAAATTTGAAAAATCTTTACTTTTCAAAATTCCAGCATTTTATAAAATTGTTACTTTTTTTTTTTCAATATGAATTTTAAAAAATAACGTGTTTTTTTTAAAAAATGTGAACTTTTTAAATTCATGATTTTATCACTTTCAAAATCTTTGAAAATATAGACATTTTGAAAATCATGACTTTTTCAAATCCTAACTGTTTCAAAATCAGGATATTTTTGAAATCATGACTTTTTCAAAATCGTGACCCCTAAACCCTAAAACTTAAAACCCTAAAATTCATAAACCTAAACCCAACATCCTAAACACCTAAACACTAAGTCAAAAATTCTAAATCTTAAACCATTAATCATAAACCCTAAACCCTAAACCCTTAACCATAAACCATAAACACAAATCCCTAAATTGTAAAACCTAAACTCTAAACCCCAAACCTTAAACCATAAACCTAAACCCTAAACCATATCCCTGAGCCATGAAGCCTAAACCCTAAACCCTAAACATTGAACCCTAGTCCTAAGCCAAAACCCTAAACCCTAAACCCTAAACTCGTTAAACCCTAAACCTCAAACATTGAGCCAAGGACCTCAAACCATGAACACCGAGTGAGACCTAAACCCTAAATGACGAAAAACCTCTAATCCCTAGACCCTAAACCTTAAGCTCTAATTGCTCTTAAACCCTAAATTCTGAGTCTTAAACCCTAAAACCCTAAATGCTAAATCCTAAATACTAAACCCTCAATCGTAAACCATGATCCCTAAACCCTAAATGCAAAACCTACAACTAAAATCTCGAACCCCAAATCCTATAACCTGAAACCTAAATCCTAATCCTAAAACCTTAAACCCAAAAGCCCTAAACCGAAAACCTTGATCCCTAAACCCTTAATCTTGACCCCCTAAACCTTAAACCCCAAACACTAAACGCCAAATCCTAAGCCAAAAAATCTAAACCCTAAAAAACTAAATCCATTGTGCACTAAACACTCAATATAGAAACCTTAAAATAGTTAGATTTGGAAAAAGTTGGTATTTTGAAAAACTTGGGATTTTCAAAAAAGTCAAGATTTTTGAAAAAGATTTTAAAATTTAAAAAAGGATTTTCAAAAACTTATGATTTTAAAAAAGTCACAAATTTTGAAAAAGTTACAATTTTAAACAAAGTTGTTATTTTTGAAAATCAAGATTTAAGATTTTTTTTTAAAATGTTGGGAATTTGAAAATGTTCAAATTTTCCAACAAGTTAGGGTTTTCAAAAATGAATATTTTTGAAAAGTTGGGATATTCGAAAAGTTGTGAAAATCACATTTTTGAAGTGTTTGGAGTTTTAAAGAGTCTGGATTTTTGAAAAAGTCAATTTTTTTGAAAAACATTGACATTTTTTCAAAAGTTAGGATTTTTATATTAACAGATTTTAAAAATATTGGGATTTTTAAAATTTAAGATTTTTAAAAATTCACTTTTTTGAAAAAGATAGGATTTTTAATATTTTTGATTATCGAAAAATATAAATTTTTAGAAAGGTGAGGATTTTCAAAATAGTTTACATTTTCAAAAATGTCGAGAATGTTTTAAATAGTTGTAATTTTCGAAAAGTAAGGATTTTTGAAAAAAAAGTTATTATCTCAAAAGAGATAAGATTTGAAAAATGTAGTGATAACTTGTGCTCCATCCGGGTGTCCATTTGAGTCCATTTTTTTTAAACCTCATGTTTCAAAAATCTCAATTTTTTTTAAAATGTCAGGATTTTCAAAAAAAAAGTTTGGAGTTTGAATAATTTATATTTTCTGGAAATTATGGATTCTTGAATTTTTGTCATGATTTTTGAAAAAGTCATTATTTTCCAAAATGTGTTGAGCTATACAAAAATTAGGATTTTAAAGAATTTACAATTTTAGAAAAAGATAGAATTTCATAACTCTAAAAAGTTCAAATTTAGAAAAAATTAGGGTTTTTGAAAAAGTTGAGATTTTCAAAAATTCAACATTATGAAAGGGTTGAGATTAAACCTCAAACCCTAAACCCTGATTTCTATGCTATAAACCCTAAACCTTAATTTCTAATTGCTCATAAACCCTAAATTTTTAAAAGTCTTAAACCCTAAAAGCCTTAAAATGATAAATCCTAAATACTAAACCCTTTTTTTTAAAAAAATCGTAAACCATGAACCCTAAACCCTAGGAGCTAAACCCTAAATCCTAAACCTTGAACCCCAAACCCTAAAACATGAGCCCTAAATCCTAACCCTAAACCCTAAACCCTAAACCTTGATCCCCGAACCCTGAACCTCAACCTAAAACCCCTTAACCCAAAAACCCCAAATCTTAATCTTTGAATCATGAGCCCAAAAACTAAACCCAAAACACTAAATCCCCTGAGCCCTAAACCCTCAACCTAAAAACCTTGAAATAGTTATATTTGGAAAAAATGGGTATTTTAAAAATCTTATGATTTCTAAAAAAATTGAGATTTTCAAAAAACTTGGGATTTTCAAAAATTTCACGATTTTTGAAAAAGTTGTAATTTTAAATAAAGTTTTTATTTTAAAAAAAGTTGGGATTTTCAAAAAGACAAGATTTTGAAAAAGGTGCAATTTTCAAATAAGTCGGGAATTAAAAACTGAAGAGATTTTTAAATCCCAACTTTTTTGAATATCCAATTTTTAAAAAATTATTTACTTTTTCAACACTCCAACGTTTTACAAAATTGAAACTTTTTGTAAAAAAATCCTAATTTTTGTAAAATACTAAATTTTTTAAAATCTTCACTTTTTCAAAATTCCAACTTTTTATATAATCATCACTTTGTCAAAAATTACGAATTTTTAAAAAATCACGAGATTTTTTTAAAATTGTGAACTTTTTAAATTCATGACATTACCACTTTAAAAATCTTGGAAAATATAATATTTTTTTGAAAATTGTGAATTTTTTTGAAATCCTAACTATTTCAAAATTGGGATATTTTTATAATCCTAACTTCTTCAAAATTATGACCCCTAAAACCTAAAATCTGAGTCATAAACGCTAAATACCCTAAAACCCCAAAATCCTAAATACTAAGCCCAAATCCCACAATCTTAAACCCTAAACCCTCAGCCATAAACCATAAACCCAAATCCCTAAATAATAAAACCTAAACTCTAAATCCCAAACCTTAAACCATAAACCCTAAACCTTGATCCTTGAGCCATGAAGCGTAAACCCTAAACCCTAAACCCCTTACCTTGAGCCATAGACTCTTAACCATGAACACTAAGACCTAAACCCTGATCCCTACACCCTAAACCCTAAACCTTTAAGCTCTAATTACTCCTAAACCCTAAAACCCTTAATGTTAAATCATTTATACTAAACCCTTAATCGTAAACCATAAGCCGTAAACCTTAAGTGAAAACCCCTGAACCGTAAACCTCGAACCACAAAACCTAAAACTTGAGCCCTGAATCATAACCCTAAAACCTAAAACATAATTCTTAATCCCTAAACCTTGATCCCCAAAACTTGAATCTAAAACCTAAACCTTTACCCTTAGCCCTAAGCCCTAATCCTTAAACCCTAAACACTAAACACTAAACCCCGAATCATGATCCCATAAACCTATACCCTCAACCTAGAAACCTTAAAATAGTTAGATTTGGAAAAGGTAGGTTTTTAAAAAAATTGGGATTTTTAAAAAGTCAAGATTTTGAAAATTTTGGTATTTTTAAAAACTTGGCATTTTAAAAAAGTCAAGATTTTGAAAAAGTTGGTATTTTGAAAAATGTCATGCTTTTTGAAATAGTTAATTATTTTTTAAAAAGTTGGTATTTTTGAAAAAGTTATAATCTCAAAAAGACAAGATTTCAAAAATGTAGTGATGCGCCAAAATTAGTAGGAATTTGAAAAGGTCATAACTTGTGCTCCAGGTGTACATTTGAGTCCTTTTTTTTTAAACCACAAGTTTCAAAAATCTCAACTTTTTAAAAATATTAGGATTTTTAGAAAAAAAAGTCTGAGTTTGAATAATTTATACTTTCCAAAAATTCTAGATTTTTGTGAAAAAGTCATTATTTTCCAAAAAGTTGTGAATTAAAAAAAATCAGGATTTGAGATTTTCAATAAAGTTAGGATTATGAAAAGGTTGGGATTTCAAAAAAGTAGTGATTTCCAAAAAAATTTTCAAAAAGATTTTTTGAAAATGGTGTAATTTTAAAATAATTTGGGAATTACAAATCTTAAGAGATTTCTAAATTTGACCTGTTTTGAATATCCTATTTCTTTTGAAAATGCTAACATTTTCAAGATCTTTACTTCTTCAAAATTCCAACTTTTTATAAAATCACAACTTTTTCAAAAATTACAATTTTTTAAAAAATCACGAGTTTTTCAAAAATTGTGCACTTTTTAATTTCCTGTTTTTATCACTTTCAAAATCTTTGAAAATATAGACTTTTTTAAAATCATGAATATTTTGAAATCCTTGCCATTTCAAAATCATGATTTTTTTGAAATAGTGATATTGTAAAAATCTTGATCCCTAAACACTAATATCTGAAGTCGTAAACGCTAAACCCTTAACACTAAATCCTAAAACATAAACCATCAGCCATAAACCATAAACCCTTAACACTAAATCCTAAAATGTAAACCATCAGCCATAAACCATAAACCCAACTCCCTAAATCGTAAAACGTAAACTCTAATCCCCAAACCTTCAACCATTAAACCTAAACCCTAAACCCTTAAAGCCTTAGGAAAAACTCTAAACCCTATACCTTATAAGTTGAACATTGAGCCCTAAGCCAAAACCCTAAATCCCAAACCTTTAGCTCGAGACCTAAATTGTAAACCCTAAACTCAAAACCCCAAACCTCAAACACCGAGACCTAAACCCCGACCCCTACGCCCTAAACCCTAAACCTTAATCTCTAATTACTCCTAAACCCTAAATTCTAAATCCTAAATACTAAACCCTCAATCATAAACCATGACCCGTTGAACCCTACGTGCAATACTCAAACTATAAACCCTAAAACCTGAGCCTTAAATGCTAACACTAAACCCTAACCAGCAAAAACCCTAAAACCTAATTCATTAACCCTAAACCTTGATCCTCAAACCCCGAGCCCTAATTCCTAAACCTTAAACACTAAACCCCGATCCCTAAGCCCTAATCCCTAAACACTAAACCCTAAACCCTAAACCATTAATCCCGAGAGCCCAAAAACCTAAACCCTAAACACTAAATCCCCTTAGCCCTAAACCCTCAACCTATAAACCTTAAAATAGTTAGATTTGGAAAAAGTTGGAATTTTAAAAAACTTGGGATTTTTAAAAGTCAAGATTTTTAAAAAGTTAGGATTTTCAAAAAGTCAGCCATAAACTATAAACCAAAATCCCTAAATTGTAAAACCTAAACTCTAAGCTATATTCCCTGAGCCATGAAGCTTAAACCCTAAACCCTAATCAATAAACTCTAAGCCCCTTACCATGAGCCTTAAACCCTAAACCCTAGAATGTAAATTCTAAAGCCTTAGGCCTAACCATAAACCCTAAACCCTATACCTTGAACCGTGAACCCTAAGCCAAAACCCTTAACCTTAAACCCTAAACTCATAACCCCAAACCTCAAACATTGAGCCATAGAACCTTAACCATGAATGCTGAGACCTAAACCCTAATCCCTACGCCCTAAACTCTAAACTTCGAGCCCTATAGCCTATAAACCCTAAACCTTAAGCTCTAATTACTCCTAAACCCTAAATTTTGAGTCTTAAACCCTAAAATCCTAAATGCTAAATCCTAAATATTAAACCCTCAATCATAAACTATGAGCCATAAACCCTAAGTGCAAAATCCTCAACTATAAAATTTATACCCCAAACCCTAAAACCTGAGCCCTAAATCCTAGCCCTAAACCATAAACCCCAAAACCCTAAAACCTAATTCTTAAACCCCGAATCCCGAGCCCTAATCCCTAAACCCTAAAGAATAAAGCCAAAACCTTGAATCCTGAGCACAAAAACCTTAACCCTAAACACTAAATCCCATTTGCCCTAAATCCTTAACTTAGAAACCTTAAAATAGTTTGATTTGGAAGAAGTTGGTATTTTGAAAATTTTGAGATTTAAGAAAATTCAGAATTTTTACAAAGTTTTCTGAAAAACGTTTGAATTTCAAAACATCGTGATTTTTGAAATAGTTATGATTTTCAAGAAAGTTATAATCTCAAAAATACAAGGTTTCAACAATGTAGTGATGTAAAAAAATTAGCAAGAATTTGAAAAGTTCATAACTTGTGCTCCAGTGTGTCCATTTTAGTCTATTTTTTTAAACCACGTGTTTTAAAAATCTCAACTTTTAAAAATATCACGTTTTTTAAAAAAATTCAAGAGTTTGAATAATTTAAATTTTCTAGAAATTCTTGATTTTTGAAGAAGTCATTATTTTCAAAAAAGTTGTGAATTTTTAAAAAATAGAATTTTAAAGAATTTGCAATTTTAGAAATAGATAGAATTTCACAATTCTAAAAAAGTTCAAATTTTAAAATTTTTAGTGTTTTTGAAAAAGTTGAGATTTTCAAAAAGTCGAGATTATGAAAAGGTTGGGATTTCAAAAAAATCATGATTTCAGAAAACCCAACAATTTTGAGAAAGTTGGGATTTTCAAAAAAACTAAGATTTTGAAAAAGGTTTTCAAATAAATCAGGAATTACAAAACTCAAGATATTTTTAAATCCTAAGTATTTTAAATATTGTAATTTTTCTGAAAATCTTAAACTTTTCAAAATCTTTACTTTTTCAAAACCCAACATTTAATAAAATCATGAATTTTTTGAAATCCTATCTATTTCAAAATCAGGGTATATTTAGAATCATGACTTTTCAAATCATGACACCTTTACCCTAAAACCTAAAAGTTGAGTCCTAAATGCTAAAACCATAAATGCCAACATCCTAAACACTAAGCCCAAAACCATAAACCCTTAACATTGAATCCTAAACCCTAAACCCTAAACCATAAACCATAAACCCAAATCCCTAAATTGTAAAACCTAAACTCTAAACCCCAAACCTTAAACCATAAACCCTAAACTCTAGATCCTAAACCCTAAACCATAAATCCTAAACAATAAACCCTAAACGTTAAACCCTAAGCCCTAAACCCTAAACAATAAACCCTAAACCCCTAAACCCTAAACAAAGTGAACCCTAAAGCCTTAGGCCTAACCCTATACCTTGAACTATGAGCCCTAAGCCAAAACCATAAACCCTAAACTCATAATCCCAGACCTCGAACCCCGAGCCATGGACATTCAGCCATGAACAACGAGACCAAAACCCAAACCCTAAACCCTAAACTCTGAGCCCTATACCATATAAACCATAAACCTTAAGCTCTAATTGTTCCTAAACCCTAAAGTCTTAAACCCTAAAATCCTAAATGCTAAATCCTAAATACTAAACCTCAATCATAAACCATGAGCCCTAAACCCTAAATGTAAAACCCTCAACCTGTAAACCTTGAACCCCAAACCCTAAAACCTGAGCCCTAAATCCTAACCCTAAACCCCAAAACCTAATTCTTAAACCCTAAACTTTGATTCCCAAACTATGAACCTCAACCCTATAAACCCTAAACCCCAATTCTTGAGCCCAAAACCTAAACCCTAAACACTAAACCCTAAACTCCAAATCTTAAGCCTAAAAACCTAAACCCTAAACACTAAATCCCCTGAGCCCTAAACCCTTAACCTATAAACCTTAAAATAGTTTGATTTGGAAAAGGTTTTTATTTTGAAAATCTCTAGATTATCTAAAAGTCAAGATTTTGAAAAAATCAGGATTATCGAAAACTTGAGATTTTAAAAAAAGTCACAACTTTTTAAAAACTTGCAATTTTAAAAAAAGTTATTAGTTTTGAAAACATCAAGATTTAAAAATTGTTGGGACTTTGAAAATGTTTAGATTTTAAAACAATTGGCATTTTCAAAATATGAATATTTTGAAAAAGTAAGGATTTTTGCAAAGTTGGTACTTTCGAAAGAGTTGGGCTTTTCGCATGTTTGAAGAGTCAATTTTGAAATTCTGGATTTTTCAAAAAGTCAAGATTTTTGAAAAACATGACATTTTCAAAAAAGTTGGGATTTTTGAAAAGATGGGATTTTTTAAAAATTGAGATTTTCAAAAAAGTCGTGATTTTGTAAAAGTGAAGATTTTTGAATAAGTCAGATTTAAAAAAGTCAAGATTTTAGAAAATGCTGGGATTTTTAAAACATCAACATTATCTCTACCCGCGACCTCTCTGCAACGCAACGTCTGCCCGTGTGCTCAGCCCTCGGACCGCGTCCTCCGCCCGTGCCCTCGCCTCTCTGCTCCCGTCTGCGCTGCCCGCATCCTCTGAACCTCGGTCCTTTATACGCGTGCCCTCTCTCTGCCCTCTCTCTACCCTGCCCTAATGGTATCTACGCATGCCCTTGCTCTCGCTACACGCAAGCCTGCGAACCCTGTTGATCCACGGGATCAGTCTGGAGCTCTTCAGCCAGTCGGTGGGGGCTCGAATCTAGCTTCAGGGGTTTCTCCTTGGTCGTGGATCGACCTCACCTTTCCCAATGCTGCGACTGTACGTTCAGATGGTTCTGCAAACCCTAGCCATATTCAATCACCATCTGGGGGTGTTCCTGGGAAAGGCGAGGTTCGTGGTGAACTGAAACAGGGAGATCTACCTATTATTCCAATGCTGGATAAAGAGATTAGGTGCGAGTCTCTTGAAACCTCCTTCAAAGACGTCTTAAAAAGTAAGGAATCCTCCATGAAACCTGCAGACATCACCCCATGTATTACATTTGGGGAAGATGTCATTTCATCTGAGATTTACTACAAAGAGCATGCTCTGATTTGTAGATTCAGGGGTTTATGGCCCAGCCTTCCCGTTCTTCACGCGTGGATCTCCAAGCATTGGACTCCATCTTTAACTAGTAAGATAGACTTATATCCATGTGCTAAAGGCATTTTCATTATGGTTTTCTCTTCAATAGCTGATAAAGACATCATTGCTTCCAAGCTCTGGACCTGCGAGTCAAAATATTTGATCATGAAACCTTGGTTCCCATCCTTTAACCCGCACACAGAGTCATTCTCATGGAAACCTGTTTGGATCAGGCTGCCCCATTTACCTCTCCAATTCTGGAGTCATGAATGTCTGACAACCATTGGCAATACCTTGGGTACTACACTCCACATAGATTCTCAAACAACTAATTACACCCATACTACCTATGCCCGGATCCTGGTGGAACTTGACACTGATAAAAATCTTCCTGCTACCATAGACCTTAGAGTGCAAAATAGAACTTGGTCACAAACTCTTGATTATGAAGGTCTACCTTTTCGATGTAGAAGGTGTTTTGGATTAGGACACACCTCTACTGCTTGTGGGATGGAAAAACGTCAACATGAGAAGCGCAACTGGTGGAAAGACGCACTCCCAGAGCACCTGATTTTTGTGGATAGAAAGGATCTTGAATCTAAAGCAGTAGATGAACCAGAGTCAACGAAAACCCCTTTATCTCGAAACTCAGATTGTTAGAAACATGAAAAATACACAAGTTGTTGAGGGCAGCATGGAAAATGATAAATATCTCTCTCAGGATAACAACATGGCTATTCCAAATGGGACAAATGTGACTAAGGAAAATACTCCTCCTTTGTCTTCTTCTCCAACCGTGAAGGCTCCATCAGGGTGGGTTACGGTCAACAAAAAGAAAAAATCTACCACTCTGAAGGGTAACGCTTCACCTTGTTGATTCTTATCTTTGCTTATTGGCTAGCTGGGTTTCATTGGTCTCATTTTTCTTGGCTGGATAGCAGATTGCTTCCAATGGTGTTGTTATGTCATTGCTGTTTGTTTACTATACATCAGTTGTTTTCTTGTTGTTGATTTGTTGGTTGTTCTTTGCAGTCAGGCGTAATTGGTCTATCTAGATTTTGATCCATCTCTTGTGCTTTAACTTTCAATTCTGACTTCTGAGGCTTGGTGTACAAGGGTATAGTCCCTTTCAAAAAACTATTTGCTAATAATAATTTTTTTTTTTTTTTTGAAAAAGTCAAGATTTTTGAATAAGTAAGATATTTGATAAAGTCTTGATTTTTAATATTTGTGAAAACTTCACGATTTTTGAAATAGTTGCGAGATTCTAACAAGTTATAATCTCAAAAGAGTCAAGATTTCAAAAACAATGTGATGCGCCAAGATTAACATAAACTTGAAAAGGTCATAACTTGTGGGTGTCTGTTTGAGTCCATTTTTTAAAACCACATGTTTCAAAAATCTCAACTTTTTAAAAATATCATGATTTTAAAAGAAATAGTTAGGAATTTGAATAATTTAGATTTTCCAAAATTTTTAGGTTTTTAAATATTTCATTATTTTTGAAAAAGTCATTGTTTTAAAAAAAGTTGTGAATTTAAAAAAAAAATAGGATTTTAAAGAATTTGTAATTTTAGAAAAGATAGAATTTCATAATTCTAAAAATTTTAGGGCTTTTGAAAAAGGTGAATTTTCAAAAAAGTCAAGATTATGAAAAGATTCGAATTTCAAACAAAAATTGGGAATTTTCAAAAAAACGTGAAATTTTTATAAAATCACAATTTTTTTGAAAATTATGAATTTTTAAAAATCACGAGTTTTTAATAAAATTGTGAACTTTTTAAATTCATGACTTTATCACTTTAAAAATATTTGAAAATATAGACTTTTTGAAAATCATGACTTTTTCAAAATCCAAATGAGTTTTTGAAAATCACGACTAATTGTAAACACTAAAGCCTAAGCCCCAACATCCTAAACACTAAGCCCAAAACCTTAAATCCTAAACCATAAACCATAAACCCTTAATATTGAATCCTAAACTGTAAACCATCAGTCATAAACCATAAAACCAAATCCCTAAATCGTAAAACCTAAACTCTAAACCCCAAATCTTAAACCATAAACCCAAAACCCTAAGAGATAAAGCCTAAAACCTATCCCTAAACAATAAACCCTAAACCCGTAACCCTGAGCCTTAAACCCTAAACCCTAAATAGTGAACCCTAAAGTAGTAGGCCTAACCCTAAACCCTAAAACCTTATACATTGAACCCTAAGCCCTAACCCAAAACCCTAAAACCTAAACCTTTACCTAGAGACCTAAACCCTAAAATCATAACCTCAAATCTTGAACCCCGAGCCCCCAAACCCTAAATCCTAAAACCTAAACACTAAAAACTAATTCTTAAACCCCGAACCCCGAACCTCAACCCTAAACCATGAACCTTGAACCCCGAGCCCTGAGCCCCGAGACCTAAACCTTGAACCCCGAATCCCGAGCCCAAAAATCTAAACCCTAAACACTCAAGGGACTTTAAAAATGTTCAAATTTTCAAACAAGTTGGGGTTTTGAAAAATGAATATTTCAAAAATTCAAGATTTTTGAAAAGTTGGATTATCGAAAGAGTTGGGATTTTTTAAGAGTCAAGATTTTTGAAAAATTCAACATTTTGAAAAAGTTAGGATTTTAAAAAATTTAGATTTTCCAAAAAGTTGTGATTTTGTAAAAGTGAAGATTTTTGAAAAAGTTAGGATTTTAGAAAAGTAAGGATTTGCAAAAAGTCAAAATTTTGAAAATATTGGGATTTTTAAAACGTCAAGATTTTGGAAAGAGTCTCAATTTTCAATATTTGCAATTTTTGAAAACATATAATTTTTTTAAAGTAAGGATTTTTAAAAAAGTTAAAATTTTTGATAAATTTGATATTTTAGAAAATTCAAGAATTTTAAAAAATTGGGATTTTTGAAAAAGTTTTGAGTTTTGAAAATGTTATAGGTTTTGAAATAGTTGCGATTTTTGAAAAAGTTGGGATTTTTGAAAAAGTTATAATCTCAAAAGAGTCGAGATTTCAAAATTTTAGCGATGCGCCAAAATAAGTAGGAACTTGAAAATATCATAAATTGTACTTTGGGTGTTCATTTGAGTTCGTTTTTTAAACCAGATGTTTTAGAAATCTCAACTTTTTAAAAATATCGTGAGTTTGAATAATTTAGATTTTCCAGAAATTATGGTTTTTGAATATGTCATGATTTTTGAAAAACTCATTATTTTCAAAAAAATTGTGAATTTTTAAAAAATTAGGATTTTAAAGAATTTGCAATTTTAGAAAAGATAGAATTTCAAAATTTGTAGGGTTTTTGAAAAAGTTGAGATTTTCAAAAAAGTCAGGATTATGAAAAGATTGGGATTTCGAACAAAATTTGGATTTCAAAAAGTCATGATTTCAAAAAAGCCAAGAATTTTGAGAAAGTTGGGATTTTCAAAATAGACAAGATTCTGAAAAAAGTGTGACTTCCTAAAATTACGAATTTTTAAAAATTGTGAACTTTTAAAATTCATGACTTTATCACTTTCAAAATCTTTTAAAATATAGACATTTGGAAAATCATGACTTTTCTAAATCCTAACTATTTAAAAATTAGGATATTTTTAAAATCATGACTTTTTCAAAATCGCGACACCTAAACCCTAAAACTTGAGTCGTAAACACTAAACCCTAAACCCAACATCCTAAAAACTAATCCCAAAACCCAAAATCTTAAATGATAAACCATAATCCTAAACCCTAAACCTCAGCCATAAACTATAAACCCAAATCCCTAAATCGTAACACCTAAACTCTAAACCCCAAACCTTAAACCATAAATCCTAAACCCTGATCCCTAAGGCATGAAGGATAAACTCTAAACCCCTAACCCTACACCCTAAACAAAGTGAACCCTAAAACTGTAAATGCTAAATTCTAAATACTAAACCCTAAGTATTAAACACTCAATCGTAAACCTTGAACCCAAACCTAAATCCTAAGCCCTAATCCCTAAACCCTAAACACTAAATTCCATGAGTCCTAAACGCTCAGCCTAGAAACCTTAAAATAGATCGATTTGGAAAAAGTTGGTATTTTGAAAAACTAGGGTTTTTCAAAAAGTTATGATTTTTTAAAAGACGGGATTTTTAAAAAATTGAGATTTTTGAAAAACTATGATTTTTTAAAAGACGGATTTTTAAAAAATTAAAATTTTTCAAAAGTCGTGATTTTATAAAAGTGAAGATTTTTGAAAAAAATTCAAGATTTTGGAAAATGTTAGGATTTTTAAAACGTCCATATTTTTTAAAAAGTCAAGATTTTTGAAAAAGTCGGGATATTCGAAAAAGTCCCGATTTTTAATATTTTTGATTTTTGAAAAAGATAATTTTTTAACAATAATGATTTTCAAAAAAGTCGACATTTTTGATAAAGTTGAGATTTTAGAAAATTTAGGAATTTTTAAAATTTTGGGATTTTTGAAAAAGCTTTTGATTTTTGAAAACATAACGATTTTTAAAATACTTGTGATTTTTAAAAACGTTATAATCTCAAAAAAGTCAAGATTTGTAACCACATGTTTCAAAAATCTCAACTTTTTAAAAATATTTGGATTTTCAAAAAAAATTCTGGAGTTTGAATAATTTATATTTTGTAGAAATTCTAGATTTTTAAATATGCCATGATTTTTGAAAAATTCATTATTTTCCAAAAAGTTGTGGATTTCAAAAATCGTAGGATTTTAAAGGAATTTTCAATTTTAGAAAAAGATACAATTTAATAATTCTAAAAAAGTTTGAATTTCAAACAATTTAGGGTTTTGGAAAAGTTGAGATTTAAAAAAATTCAGGATTATGAAAAGGTTTTGTGAATTCAAAATAAAATTGGGATTTCAAAAAGTCAAGAATTATATATAGTTAGGATTTTCAAAAAAGAAAAGATTTTGAAAAAAGTTACAATTTTCAAATAAGTTAGGAATTACAAAACTGAAGTGATTTTTAAATGACAAATGTTGTGAAAATCCTAACATTTTCAAAATGTTTACTTTTTCAAAATTCCAACATTTTATAAAATCGTCACTTTTTCGAAAATTACAAATTTTTAAAAAATCATGAGTTTTTAAAAATTGTAAACTTTTTAAATTCATGAATTTATGACTTTCAAAATCTTTGAAAATATATAATTGTACAAAATAGTGACTTTTTGAAATCCTAACTATTTCAAAATGAGATATTTTTAAAATCTCGACTTTTTCAAAATCAGGACCGTTAAACCCTAAAACCTGAGTCATAAACACTAAACCCTAAACCCCAACATCCTAAACACTAAGCCCAAAACCCTAAATCCTAAACCATAAAACCTTAACACTGAATCTTAAACCCTAAACCCTCAACCATAAACAATAAACCCAAATCCCTAAATTGTAAAACCTAAACTCTAAACCCCAAACCTTAAACCATAAACCCTAAACCCTGATCCCTGAGCCATGAAGCCTACACCCTAAAACCTATACCTTGAACCGTGAGCCCTAATCCAAAACCCTAAACCCTATAACCTGACCCCTACGCCCCGAGTCTAATACCCTATAAACCCCAAACCTTAAGCACTAATTGATCCTAAATCCTAAATTCTGAGTTTTAAACCCTAAATGTTAAACCCTCAATCATAAATCACGAGCCTTAAATCATAAATGGAAAACCCTCAACCATAAACCTTGAACCCCAAACCCTAAAACAAGATCCCTAAATCCTAACCCTAAACCCTAAGCCCGGAGCCCTAATCCCGAAACCTTAAACACTAAACCCTAAACCCCAAATATTAAGCCTGAAAACAAAAACCCTAAACATTGAATCCCCTTAGCCCTAAACCCTCAACCTAGAAACCTTAAAATAGTTCGATTTGGAAAAAGTTGGTATTTTTAAAAACTAGGGATTTTGAAAAGTTAAGATTTATGAAAAAGTCAGGATTTTCAAAAATTGAGATTTTCAAAAAAGTCATGACTTTTGAAAAAGTTGCAATTTTAAAAAAATTGTTATTTTTGAAAACATTAAGATTTTAAAAATGTTGGGACTTTAAAAATATTGGGATTATGAAAAGGTTGGGATTTCAAAAAGTCATGATTTCAAAAAAGCCAAGAATTTTGAGAAAGTTGGGATTTTCAAAAAAAGACAAGATTTGAAAAAGGTGTAATTTTCAAATAAATCAAGAATTACAAAACTGAAGATATTTTTAAATCCAAACTATTTTGAATATCCTAATTTTTTTTTAAATCCTATTATTTTTAAAAATTTACTTTTTCAAAATTCCAACATTTTATTAAATCCAAACATTGAAAATAAATACTTTTTGAAAATCCTGATTGTTTCAAAATCGGGATTATTTTTAAATCATGACTTTTTCAAAATCGTGACCTCTATTCCTTTTAACCTAAAATTTGAGTCGTAAATGCTAAACCCTATAAACCCCAACATCCTAATTATTAAGTACAAAAACTTAAATCGTAAACCATAAACCCTTAACACTGAATTCTAAAGCATAAACCCAAATCCCTAAATTGTAACACCTAAACTCTAAACCCCAAACCTTAAACCATAAACCCTAAACCCTAAGCCCTAAATCTTAAACCCTAAACCTTAAACCCTAAATAATAAACCATAAACCCCTAAACCTTAAACAGTGAACCCTAAAGTCTTAGGCCTAACCTCGAACCCTAAGCTCATAACCCTAAACCTCGAACCCTGAGCCATGGACCCTCAACCATGAACACTGAGACAAAACCCTAAACCCCGACCCATACTAATGTAGCCAAATTCTAACCAAACTTTATTTACTTGTAAAGAATATGAACTCCAAAGAGATTAGATCTCCTTTTTCATTATTGAATAATAAATTATAATATTTCCTAAACAGGAAAACAATTCCCAAATTGAGTTGCCAAGTAAACTCTACCTAACTCGACTCAATCTACTCTAGGTGGCGGAAATTACTATTTTTAGTAGTTTACTATAATCTGCTATTCTTAGTAAGTTCGAATACTTATTCCTACGGGCACAGAAATTACCACGCATATTCTATATCCCTAAATTAGAAGAATTTCCAACTTTCTAACTCATAATGCAACTAATAGACTAAAATTAACTAATGTCCAAAAATAGGAAAAAACCAAACTATAACTTAAATCCTAATTTTCATCCTCAAGATGGCGGATTTAGGGCCCAAAAACGTGCTGAAAACTTGCCCCAACTGGTAGGGTGGTTTTCCACTGCATTCATCTCATTGAAACATGTGGTTTAAAAAAATGGACTCAAACGGACACCTAGAGCTCAAGTTATGACCTTGTCAAGTTCCTGTTAATTTTGGTGCATCATTCTCCCCTGCTTAAAAACACAGCTCCTGCAAGTTGTCTTCTTCAAACTCCTTCCATTTATCTGCATCCAACTTCTTAATCTCCCACTCTGTGACCCAAGTATTGTCCTCTTGCTCTAGTCCTTTCCAATGGACCAAATATTTGTTGTATTTCCCATGTCATGTATCCATTGTTTTCTTATTAACTTGTAGTTGTACATCAAGTTGGGGGACAAACAAGGGGTCATAAGTGGACGTCATATTGCAAATAACAACATTATATCAATTTGTAGGGATTATTAGCAATTCATACACTCAAAATTAGAAAAACTTATATGAAGATGAATCTTAGAATCTGAATCTAGTTTCTAAACTACTATTTTTTTAAAAATAGACAAGTTTAGCTATATTAAACACTCAAAATTCAATGATTTGATTTTTCTTAAACGCCTATAAGATTGTAGTTCGTTTTCCTGTGATTTAGATGACCAAAAATTGATATATATATTTTTCCTTTGGTGAGAAGTTAGATGCCACTATCTATCTTAGGATAGATTTTATTTTATATTTTTTTGGGTAATATTTTATTTTTTTATGATTTTTTCCATGTACGTAGTCTGAAAACATAAAGAAAATTGAGCACTTTCCATTTGCCCACCATAACTTCATCAAAAATTATTGAAATCAAATAATTTTTATTGAACATGTATAGAATTTCACCGTGGTTGGGATGGTATAAGTTTTATTATATTCGACAAGTGAAAAAAATTTGAAGTCTTAAACATTCATGGGAAAAAGTGTCTTAAAGAACTAATATTAGTAAAAATTATAAAATGATATTCATCCTATTCATTCACTTTAAAATCAATATTTATACAAAGTTAAATGTCTCCCCTACATGATGGTACCATTTTTATGACATATTTTTGACTTTTTGGCATGATTCAAGTCCACGTAAGACTAAATTTGATGTTTTGTCTTTTTGATGTAAAATTTAGGATTTGATGTCCACTTAATTGTCACCTAGCTTGTTGCACTTACCCCTGATCCACTTCTTCTTTCTTCTTTACTGGAACCTACTACCTCTAATCCAATACTTTATTAATAACATCCCCTTCTGCACCATCCCCATGAAAAGAATACAAATTTGAAACATTAAACACTAGAGAAATATCAAAATTCCCCTGGCAATTCTACCTCATAAGCATTATCATTTTTTTTCACGATTTTGTAGGGACCAATCTTCTTGTACTTTAGCTTGTTATAGGTGCCTTTTGGAAACCTTTCCTTCCGCAGATATACCATAACTAACTCACCAACTGTAAATACCTTTCTCCGTCTATGCACATCTACTATTTCCTTATACTTATCATTACTATTCTGTAACTTCTTCCAACAATTGTTGTATATGTTTGGTAAATGTTTCTACATCATCATTGACTCTGCCATCAACTGGTAGCTGTACCAAATCTAACACCCCATTTGGATTACTCCCATACATAATTAAAAATGGAGACTTTCTTGTGGATCTATTTATGGAACTGTTATATGCAAACTTAGCTTGTGGTAATGCTAAGTCCCATTGTTTTGGATTTTCCCCAATGATGCACCTTAACAGGTTTCCCAAACTCTGATTTACCACCTCTGTTTGCCCATCAGTCTGAGGATGATAGGCACTGCTGAACTGTAATTGAGTTCCCAATTTCTTCCATAAAGTCTGCTAGAAGTGACTTAAGAACCTTGTGTCCCTATCTGAAGTAATGGTTTTTGGAACACCATGCAAATGAACAACTTCTTTGAAAAAAAAATATACTACACCTATCACATCACTTGTTTTCTTGTAGGCAATAAAATGAACCATCTTAGAAAATCTATCAACAACCACAAAAATTGAGTCATTACCTCGTTGTGTTTTTGGTAATCCCAAAACAAAATCCATACTTAGATCTATACATGACCCTGGTAGGAATAGAGGCAATTGAGGAACAGAAAATGACATATACAACCCCACTGTATTATGTGTATGGCCTTTCGAGACTTAACAAATTTGACACCTCTCCACATATCTTACCACAACTCTTTTCAGCTTTAGCCAATAGTATTTCTCTTCTACCAAAGCTATCATCTTATCTTTAACAAAATACTTAGCCAATCCTTTGCTATGCAACTCTTTCACTATGTTCTCTCTCATAGACCCAACTAGAATACATAGTTGGTGTCCCTTGAATAGATAGCTATTATACTCCCACACTATGGTGTTTATCAATCTCATAATAGTTGGTTTATTTCAACCTCAAACACTTTATCAAAATCTGGTAGTGCCAAAATGGGTGCCTCTGTCACCTTCTTCTTCAAGAACTAAAAACTATCCTCAGCTACCTTTGTCCACAAAAACTCCCTTCCTTTTGTGCAATCTGTTATAGGTGCTATAATACTGCTGAAATTTTTAATAAACTTTCTATAAAATGTTGTTAGACCATGAAATCTTCTTACCTCTATTATACTCCATGGAGTAGGCCATTCAATAATTGTCTTTATCTTTTCGAGTCCATTTGTACCCCATCTGCTGAAATAATAAAGCCCAAGAATACCAAACTCTCTTGCATAAATGTGCACTTCTTCATATTTGCATATAGTTTCTCTTTCCTTAACACTTTGAATATCACCCTTAGATGCCTCAAATGTTCTTCCTTAGTTTTACTAAAGATCAAGATATCATCAAAATAAACCACAACAAACTTACCATTATACTCCCACAACATGGTGGTTATCAGTCTCATAAAAGTACTAGGTGCATTGACCCAAATGCCAACTACTCATATAGTTCATTTCCTATCTTGAATGTAATTTTGCACTCATCTCCTTCTCTAATCCAAATCTGATGGTAACCACTTCGAAGATCAATCTTGGTGAAATACCTAGATCTAGCAAGCACATCCATCATATCATCAAGGTGAGGTATTGGGAACCTATACTTGATTGTAATTTTATTGATTACTCTACTATCAGTGCACATTCTCCATGTTCCATCCTTATTTGGTGTTAATAAAGTTGGGGTTGCACACAAACTCATGCTCTCCCTTACGATGCCCTTTCTCACGAGCTTTGCCACTTACCTATTCAACTTAGCATGCAATGTTGGGCTCATCCTATAAGCCACTTGATTTGGGAGTGAAGACCTTGGAATCAAATCAATATGGTGTTGAATATCTCTTTTGGGTGGTAATCCATTTGGTAGCTCATCAGGAATAACATCAGAAAATTCTTTTATTAATTCTGCTATTTCTACTGGTATTTTTGCACTTGTAGGTTCATCCTTGTTGGCAACTAGTGCATAACAAAAACTGGTTGCCTTTTCCTCCTTCACAAATTCCTTTGCAAAAGCATATTTTTAGCCTTCCCCTCTTCCTTGAGAGGTAGTAAAACTATTTTTGTGCCATCCTTCCAGAAAGTATAAGTATTCTTTCCCCGTCATGAATAACTTTCCTATCAAATTGCCATGGTCTTCCTAGCAGCATATGACATGCATCCATAGGAATAACATCACACCAAATCTCATCCTTGTAACTTTTCCCAATAGAAAAACTTATTAAACATCTCTTATCAATAGTAACTTCATTACCCTTTTTAAACCATGCAATACGGTAAGGGTTAGGATTCTTCTCACAATGCAGACCCAATTTCTCAACCATCTCATTTGAAACCATGTTCTCACAACTACCACCATCAATAATAACATTACATACCTTTCCTCCTAAAGTGCATCTTGTTCTGAAAATATTTGTACGTAACCATGCATCCCCCTTGATATCCTTTCTTGGAGCAATCATCGTCCTCTTGATCATCAGATTTTCTCCAACATCTAGTGGAATTTCTAGGTCCTGTTCATCTTCTACTTGTTCAGCTTCAACAAGATTTACTCTTGGTGCATCTCCTTGCCTCTTGTCATGTGTATAAGAATGCAGGAATTCAAAATCCTGATGCCCCTCTTCACCACATCTGTAACAAACAAATGGTCTTCGTGGAGCCTCCCATCCTCTATCGCTAGCGTATCCTCTGCCCCTAGAAAATCCTCTGCCTCTTTGTTGATTATGGAAATCTTGTCTCGTATCTTCTTGCTTTTCCAATCCATGAGATGATTCTCCCCTACCTTGGTTAAAACCAGCTCATCCCCGAAAGGAAAATGAGGCCCCCTATTCATTCCAGGTGATCTCCTAAAACTTTGACTATTTTTTTTTCCTCAGCCTTTAAGGCTAATTGATAAGCATCCTCTATATTCTTAATCGTATGCATACTTCACTCATCTTGAATAGAAAATTTTAACCCATTTACATACCTTGTAGCCATTTTTTCCTCAATTTCTTCATGCTCTACATGAATGGAAAACTTGTAGAACTCATCTATGTATTCTTGCACTATTTGTAAGTTCTGTCTGAGATTCTAAAACCTCCTGTAAAGGGTTTGTGCATAATCCACAGGAAGAAATTTATCTTTCAGCTTCTTCTCCATCTTACTCCACATCCTAATTCTTTCTTTCCCCTTTCTTGACCTCTCTTTTTGTAGGTGATCCCACCATAACATAGCATGACCTTTCAATTTTGTGCATGCAAATTTTACCTTATTTTCTTTTGACATAGCCTTCCACTCAAAAAATTTCCCCATGCTAGTCAACCAATCTATTAGATCCTCTAGTTTTAGACTACCACCATACTCTGAAACATCAACTTGTATCCCATCATTCTTTCCTTCTAATGGTCGAATCATCCTTTCTTCAAAAGCTAATTATGGCGCTTTCATTTCCTTCTCTTCACAAACTTCTTCTTCATCTGTGTCATCTCCTCCTTGATTTCCTCTCTCTGGGTTATCATTACAGCAAGTGCAACAACTTGCCTATGTAGATCTTGCATATTTCTATTAATTATAGCAATACTACCTCCTCTTCCTCTTCCTCTTCCCCGCTCATCATTTTTTTTTTGAAAAGACTCAAACCTCACTTTATAATACAAGATAAATGTAGCCAAATTCTATACAAACTTGATACACTACAAATTATATGAACTCCGAAAGAAAATAGATCTCCTTCTTCGTTATTCAATAATCAATTACAATGTTTCCTAAATAGGAAAAAACTCCTAACTTGAGTTGCTATACAAACCTTAACTAACTTTGACTAAATCTACTCTAGGTGGCAAAATTTACTATTTTTAACAGTTTACTAGAACCTACTATTCTTAGTAAGTTCACATGCTTATTCGTACGGGCACAAAAATTGCCATGCATCTTCTACATCCATAAATTAGAGGAATTGTCAAATTTCTAACACATAATGCAACTAATAGACTAAAATTAATTAATGCCCAAAAATAGGAAAAAACCAAACTATAACTTAAATCCTAATTTTCAGCCTCAAGATGGGAGATTTAGGGCCTGAAAACATGTTGAAAAATTTTTCCCACTGGTAGGGCGGGTTGTCACTACCTTCATCTCATTGAAACATGTGGTTTAAAAAAATCAGACTCAAACGGACACCCGAGCTCAAGTTATGACCTTGTTAAGTTGCTGTTAATTTCGGCACATCACATACGCCCTAAACCCTAAAATCTGAGCCCTATACCATATAAACCCTAAAACTTCAGCTCCAATTACTAATAAACCCTTTAAGGCTTAAACTCTAATACCCTAAATGCTAAATATTAAATACTAAAACCTCAATCGTAAACCCATATCCGTAAACCCTAAATGCAAAACCCTCAATCGTAAACCTCAAACCCCAAACCCTAAAACCTGAGCCCTAAATCCTAACCCTAAACCCCTAAACCCTAAACCCTAAAACCTAATTCTTAAATCTAAACTTTGATACCTGAACCCTGAACCTAAACCCTAAACCCTAAGCTTTGAGCCCTAATCCCTAAACCCTAAAAACTAAATCTTAAACCCTGGACACTAAATCCCCTTAGCACTAAACCCTCAACCCAGAAACCTTAAAATAGTTAGATTTGGAAAAATTTGGTGTTTTGAAAAACTCTGGATTTTAAAAAAGTCAAGATTTTTGAAAAAGTCGGGTTTTCAAAAACTTGAGATTTAAAAAAAAACAACTACTTTTGAAAAATGTGCAATTTTAAACAAAGTTATTATTTTTGAATACATGTTTGGACTTGGAAAATGTTTATATTTAATACAAGTTGGTGTTTTCAAAATATGACTATTTCAAAAAAGATTGGGATTTTGAAAGAGGTCGGCTTTTCATATTTTTGAAGAGTGAGGATTTTTGAAAAGTATAAGATTTTTGAAAAATTTGACATTTTAAAAAAGTTAGGATTTTTGGAAAGACGGGATTTTGAAAAAATTGAAACTTTTGAAAAAGTCAAGATTTTGGAAAATGCTGGGATTTTTAAAACGTCAAGATTTTTGAAAAACTATAGAGTTTTGAATAAGTGAGGATATTTGAAAAAGTCCCGATTTTAAATATTTTCAAAACGCCGCAATTTTTTTGAAATTAATTGAGTTTCTAAAAATTTATAATCTCAAAAGAGTCAAGATTTCAAAAATATAGTGATGTACTAAATAAAAAGAAATTTGAAATGGTCATAACTTATGCTCCAAGAGTGTGTTTGAGTCCGTTTGTTTTTAAACCACATGTTTAAAAAATCTCAACTTTTTTAAAATACTAGGATTTTGAAAAAAAGTCGGGAGTTTGAATAATTTAAATTTTCCAGAAATTTTAGATTTTAGAGAATTTGTAATTTTAGAAAAGATAGAATTTCATAATTCAAAAAAGTTCAAATTTCAAAATTTTAGGGTTTTTGAAAAATTGAAATTTTCAAAAAGTCAAGGTTATGAAAAGGTTGGGATTTCAAACAAAAATGGGATTTAAAAAGATCGTGATTTCAAAAAACAAGAATTTTGAATAAAGGTTCAATTTTAAAATAAGTCAAGAATTAAGAAACTGAAGAGATTTTTAAATCCCAAATGTTTTGAATATCATAATTTTAAACAAAATCTTAACATTTTAAAAATCTTTACTTTTTCAAAATTCCAACTTTTTATAAAATCTCAACTTTTGTAAAAATTGTGAACTTTTCAAATTCACGACTTCATCATTTTCAAAATCTTTGAACATATAGACTTTTTGAAAATCACCACATTTTCAAAATCCTAATTGTTTTATAATCGAGATATTTTTAAATCGTGACTTTTCCAAAATTGTAATCCCTAAACCCAAAATACTCAGCCATAAACCATAAACCCAAATCCCTAAATCGTAAAACCTAAACTCTAAACCCCAAACCTTAAACCATAAACACTAAACCCTGATCCCTCAGAGATAAAGATTAAACCCTATCCCTAATCCCTGAACTCTAAACTCTAAACCCTAAACCCCAAACCATGAGCATTAAACCCTAAAGCCTTAGGCCTAACCATAAACCCTATACCTTAAACTGTGAGCCCTTACCCAAAACCCAAAACCCTATACTCATAACCTTAAACCCCGAGCCCCCAAACCCTAAAACCTAACTCTTAAACCCCAAACCCTTAACCTTGACCTTAAACCTTGAACCCTGAACACTTAGCCCCGAGCCCTTATACCTAATCCCTAAACCCTTAACACTAAACCATAAACCCTAAATCCTGAGCCCAAAAACCTAAACCCTCTCAATCTACAAACCTTAAAATAGTTAGATTTTGAAAAAGTTGATATTTTGTAAAACTTGGGATTTTTAGAAAGTCATGATTTTCAAAAACTTGAGATTTTCAAAAAATCACAATTTTAAACAACGTTGTTATTTTTGAAATCATCAAGATTTAAAAAATGTTAGGACTTTGAAAATGTTCAATTTATCAAACAAGTTGGGGTTTTTGAAAAATGAATATTTCAAAAAAGTCAGGATTTTTCAAAAGTTGGATTTTCGAGAAAGTCAAGATTTGTGAAAAATTTGACATTTTGAAAAACATTTTTTTAAAAGTCAAAATTTTAAAAAATTTGAGATTTTTCAAAAAGTCATGATTTTGTAAAAGTGAAGATTTTCAAAAAGTTAGGATTTTTGAAAAGTCTGGATTTTCAAAAAGTCAAGATTTTGAAAAATGTTGGGATTTTTAAAACGTCAAGATTTTTGAAAAAGTTTTGATTTTTGAATAAGTTAGGATATTTGAAAAAGTCCCAATTTTTATTATTTGTAATTTTCAAAAATATACTTTTTTAAAAAGTAAGGATTTTAGAAAATTCAGCATTCTTGATAAATTTGAGATTTTAGAAAATTCAAGAATTTTTAAAAAGTTGGGATTTTGTAAAACTAATTGTTTTTCAAAAAAGCGTTGCGATTTTTGAATTAGTTGGGATTTTTGAAAAATTTATAATCTCAAAAGAGTCAAGATTTCAAAAATGTAGTGATGTGCCAAAATTAGTAGGAACTTGAAAATGTCATAACTTTTACTCTGGGAATCTGTTTGAGTCCTATTTTTTTGAAACCACATGTTTCAAAAATCTCAACTTTTTTAAAATATCAAAATTTTCAAAAAAAGTCAAGAGTTTGAATAATTTAGATTTTCCAGAAATTCTAGATTTTTGAATATGTCATGAATTTTGAAAAACTCATTATTTTCAAAAAAATTGTGAATTTAAAAAAATTAGGATTTTAAAGACTTTGCAATTTTAGAAAAATATAGAATTTCATAATTGTAAAAAAAGTTGTGATTTCATAAAAGCCAAGAATTTTGAGAAAGTTGGGATTTTAAAAAAGAGCAGATTTTGAAAAAAGGTGTAATTTTCAAATAATTTGGGAATTAAAAAATTGAAGAGATTTTTAAACCCCAATTGTTTTGAAAATCCTAACATTTTCAAAATTCCAACTTGTTATTAAATCGTGACTTTTTCAAAAATCATGAATTTTAAAAAAATTACGAGTTTTTTTAAAAATTGTGAACTTTTTAAATTCATGACTTCATCACTTTCAAAATATTTTAAAATACAGACTTTTTGAAAATCATGACTTTTTCAAAATCTTAACTGTTTCAAAATCGAGATATTTTTTAAATCATGACTTTTTCAAAATCGTGACCCTTAAACCCTAAACCCTAAAACCTGAAACATGATTCATAAACACTAAACCCTAAACCCCAAAATCTTCAACACTAAATAAAAACCTTAAATCCTAAACCATAAACCATAAACCCTTAACACTAAATCCTAAACCCTAACCCTCAAAGTGATAAACTATAAACCCAAATCCCTAAATCATAAAACCTAAACTCTAAACCCCAAACCTTAATCCATAAACCCTAAACTCTGATCCTTGAGCCATGAAGGCTAAACCCTAAACCCCTAACCCTAAACCCTAAACACTGAACCTTAAAACCCTAAATGTTAAATCCTAAATAGTAAACCTTCAATCATAAACCATGAGCCCTAAACCCTAAGTGCTAAACCTTTATCCGTAAACCTCGAACCCCAAACCCTAAAACTTGAAACCTAAATCCTAAACCTAAACCCTAAAACCCAAAAACTAATTCTTAAACCCGAACCTTAACCTCAACCCTAAACCCTAAACTCTAAACACTAAACCCTAAACCTCGAATCCTGAGCGCAAAAAACCTAAACCCTAAAAAATAATACCATGAGCCCTAAACCCTCAATCTAGAAACCTTAAAATAGTTAGATTTGGAAAAAGTTGGTATTTTGAAAAACTTGGGATTTTCAAAAAGTAAAGATTTTTGAAAAAGTCAATATTTTACAAAACTTGAGATTTTAAAAAAGTCACGACTTGTGAAAAGTTACAATTTTAAACAAATTTGTTATTTTTGAAAACATCAGATTTAAAAATGTTGGGACTTTGAAAATATTCAATTTTTCAAAGAAGTTACTGGTATTCAAAAAAATGAATATTTCAAAATGTTAGGATTTCTGAAAAGTTTGGATTTTCAAAAGAGTTGGTTTTTTTGCATTTTTGAAGAGTCTAGATTTTTTAAAAATTCAAGAATTTTTTAAAAACTTGACATTTTCAAAAAAGTTAGGATTTTTGAAAAGACGGGATTTTAAAAAATTTGAGATTTTCGAAAAAGTTGTGATTTTGTAAAAGTGAATATTTTCGAAAAACTTATGATTTTTGAAAAGTCATGATTTTAAAAATTCACGAGTTTTATAAAAATGTGAACTTTATAATAAATTCATGACTTTATCGTGAATTTTTTCAAAATTCTAATTGTTTCAAAATCAAGATATTTTTAAAATCATGACTTTTTCAAAATTGTGACCCGTAAACCCTTAACCCTAAAACCTGAAACCTGAGTTGTAAACACTAAACCCTAAACCCCAACATCCTAAACACTAAACCCAAAACCCTAAATCCTAAACCATAAACCATAAACCCTTAACACTAAATCCTAAACCCTAAACCCTAAACCCTCAACAATAAACCATAAACCCAAATCCCTAAATCGTAAAACCTAAACTCTAAACCCCAAAACTTAAACCATAAACCCTAAACCTTGATCCCTAAGCCATGAAGCATAAACCCTAAACCCTAAACAATAAACTCTAAACCCCTAACCCTGAGCCTTAAACCCTAAACCCTAAATAATGAATCCAAAAGCCTGAGGCCTAACCCTAAACCCTATACCTTGAACCGTGAACCCTAAGCCAAAACCGTAAACTCGTAACCCTGAACCTCAAACACTTTGAGCCATGGACACTTTGAACCATGAATATTAATACCTAAACCATGTCCCCTACGTCTTAAACCCTAAACTTTGATCCCTATACCATATAAACTCTAAACCTTAAGCTTTAATTATTTTGAAACTCTAAATTTTGAGTCTTAAACCCTTTAAACCCTGAATGCTAAATTGTAAATACTAAACTCTTAATTCTAAACCATGAGCAATAAACCCTAATTTCAAAACCCTCAACCGTAAAACTCAAACCCCAAACACTAAAACCTAATCCTTAAATCCTTACCCTAAACCCTAAACCCCAAAACCCTTAAACCTTGATCCTCGAACCCTGAATCTAAACCCCAGAACCCCCGATCCCTGATCCCTAAACACTAAAAACTAAAACGTAAATCCCCAATCCTATGCCAAAAACCTAAATCCTAAACACTAAATCCCCTATGCCCAAAACCCAACCTAGAAACCTTAAAATAGTCTGATTTGGAAAAAGTTGGTATTTTGAAAACTTGGGATTTTCAAAAACTCAAAAGATTTTTTAAAATGTCAAGATTTTCAAAAAGTCACGACTTTTGAAAAAGTTACAATTTTAAACAAAGTTGTTATTTTTGAATATGTCAAGATGTAAAAAATGTTGGGATTTTGAAAATGTTTAGATTTTCAAACAAGTTGGGGTTTTTGAAAAAGTCAGATTGTTATATAAAAGTTGGTATTTTTAAAAGAGTTGGGAATTTTGAACTTTTGAAGAGTCGGGATTTTAAAAAAATTGAGATTTTCCAAAAACCATGATTTTCTAAAAGTGAATTTTTTTTTTAAAAAGTCAGGATTTTTGAAAAGTCAAAATTTTCAAAAAGTCAAGATTTTGGAAAATGTTGGGATTTTTAAAATGTAAAGATTTTTGAAAAAGTCAAGATTTTTGAATAAGTCAAATATTCAAAAAGTCCCAATTTTTAATATTTGTGATTTTAAAAAAACTAAGTTTTTTAAAAGTAAGGATTTTCAAAAAAGTTGGTATTTTTGATAAAAGTTGAGATTTTAGAAAATTCAAGAATTTTTAAAAGTTGGGATTTCTGAAAAAAATTGAGAAGTCATGATTTTTTAAATTGTTGTGATTTTCAAAAAATTGGGATTTTTAAAAATGTTATAATCTCAAAAAAGTGAAGATTTCAAAAATGTAGTGATGCACCAAAACCCTAAACCCTAAATCCGTAAACTTGAGTTTTAAATGCTAAACCCCTAAACCCCAACATCCTAAACACTAACACCAAAGCCCTTAATCATAAACCATAAACCATAAACCCTTAACACTAAATCCTAAACCATAAACCTTAAACCATAAACCCAAATCCCTAAATCATAAAATCTAAACTCTAAACCCAAAACCTTAAACCATAAACCCTAAACCCTAAACAATAAAAAATGAATCCTAAAGCCTTAGGCCTAACCCTAAACCCTATATGTTGAACCGTGAACCCTAAGAAAACCACCTAGACCATATAAACATTTAGCTAGAGACCTAAACCAACCCTAAACTCATAACCCCGAACCTCAAGCTTAGGGTTTTGGGTTTAATGTTTAGGGTTTAGGGCTTAGGGCTCAGTGGCTCAAATTCTGGATTCAAGGTTTAGGGTTTAAGAATTATATTTTAGAGTTTAGGGTTTTGGGGTTGAGGGTTTAGGGTTAGGATTTTCAGAGTCTCAAGTTTACGGTTTGAGAAAATCTGACGGTTGAGGGTTTTGCATTTACTGTTTAGTTCTCATGGTTTAAGATTTAAGGTTTAGTATTGAGGATTTAGCACTTAGGGGTTTAGTGTTTAGGCCTCGGTTTCATGGTTTAGGGATTCAAAGTGTTCATAATTGAGGGTCCATGGCTCAGGGTTCGAGGTTCAAGGTTATGATTTTAGGGTTTAGAGTTTAGGTCTCTAGCTTAAGATTTTGGCTTAGGGCTCATGCTTCAAGGTATAAAGTTTAGGTTTAGGCCTAAGGCTTTTAGGGTTCACTGTTTAGGGTTTAGGGTTTAAGGCTTAGGGTTAGGGGTTTAGGCTTCATGGCTTAGGGATCAGGGTTTTTAGGGTTTATGGTTTAAGGTTTGGGTTTTAGAGTTTAGGTTTTACAATTTATGGATTTAGGTTTATGGTTTATGGCTAAGGGTTTAAGGTTTAGGATTCAGTGTTAAGGGTTTATGGTTTAGGATTTAGGGTTTTGGGCTTAGTGTTTAGGATGTTGGGGTTTAGGGTTTAGCGTTTACGACTCAAGTTTCAGGTTTTAGGGTTTAGGGTTTAGGGTCACAATTTTGAAAAAGTCATGATTTCAAAAATATCCCAATTTTGAAACAGTTAGGATTTTGAAAAAGTCATGATTTTCAAAAAGTCTGTATTTTCAAAGATTTTGAAAGTTAAAGTCATGAATTTAAAAAGTTCATAATTTTTAAAAAAACTTGTGATTTTTTAAAAATTCGTAATTTTTGAAAAAAAGTCATGATTTTATAAAAATTTTGAATTTTGAAAAAGTAAAGATTTTTAAAATGTTAGGATTTTTAAAAAATATAGGATATTCAAAACAGTTGGGATTTAAAAATCTCTTCATTTTTGTAATTCCTGACTTATTTGAAAATTTCACCCTTTTTCAAAATCTTTTTTTTTTAATATCCCAAGTTACTCAAAATTCTTAACTTTTTCGAAATCACAACTTTTTTGAAATCCCAACCTTTTCATAATCGTTTCTTTTTTGAAAATCTCATCTTTTTCAAAAACCCTAGAATATTTAAAATTTGAACTTTTTTAGAATTATGAAATTCTATCTTTTTCTAAAATTGCAAATTCTTTAAAATACTAAATTTTTTGAAATCCACAAATTTTTTAAAAAGTTGAGATTTTTTAAACAAGTGGTTTAAAAAACAGACTTAAACATACACCGAGAGTACAAGTTATGATATTTTTCAAGTTCCTCCAAATTTTTGTGCATCACTAAATTTTTGAAATCTTTACTCTTTTGAGGTTATAACATTTTTGAAAATCCCACCTATTTCAAAAATCACGATGTTTTTGAAAATCCAAATTTTTCAGAAATCCCAACTTTTTGTAATTTTCTGAAGTTGCTAAAATCTCAACTTTATATAAAATGCCACTTTTTTGAAAATCCTTACTTTTAAAAAAAAAAAAAAATTTGGAAAATCACAAATATTAAAAATTGGTACTTTTTCGAATATCCTAACTTTTTCAAAGATCTTGACTTTTTCAAAAAGATTGACATTTTAAAAATCACAACATTTTCCAAAATCTTGAATTTTTCAAAAACATTGACGTTTTAAAATCACAGCATTTTCCAAAATCTTAAATATTTTCAAATTCCGACTTTTCAAAAATCATGACTTTTTCGATAAATCTTCACTTTTACAAAATCACGACTTTTTTGAAAATTTAAAGTTTTTTAAAATACCATCTTATCAAAAATCTAGACTTTTTCAAAAATCTTCACTTTTACAAAATCACGACTTTTTCAAAAATCTCAAAAATTTTAAAATCCTGTACTTTCAAAATCCTTTTTTTTCAAAAATCTAGGCTTTTTAAAAATCTAGACTCTTCAAAAATGTGAAAAGCCCAACTTTTTCAGAAATCCCAACTTTTCAAAAATCCTGACTTTTTCAAATATTCATTTTTTGAAAACCCTTACTAGTTTGAAAATGTGAACATTTAGAAAGTCCCAACATTTTTTAAATCTTGATTTTTTCAAAATCAACAACTTTGTTTAAAATTAAATTTTTTTCAAAAGTCGTGACTTTTTTAAAATCTCCAGTTGTTGAAAATCCTAAATTTTCAAAAATCTTGGCTTTTTGAAAATCGCAAGTTTTTCAAAATACCAACTTTTCCCAATCTAACTATTTTAAGGTTTCTATGTTAAGTAAGTTTTAGGGATTAGGGGATATATAGTGTTTAGTGTTTAGGTTTATGGGCTTAGGATTTAGGGTTAAAGGTTTAGGGATTAGGTCTCGGGATCAGGGATTCACGGTTCAAGGTTAAGGGTTTAAGGTCTAGGTTCATGGTTTTGATATTATGGTTTAGGGTTTAAGAATTAGGTTTTAGGGTTGAGGTTTTAGGGTTTGGGGTTCGAGGTTTACGGTTGAGGGTTTTACATTTAGGGTTTAGGGCTCATGGTTTATGATTGAGGGTTTAGTATTTAGGATTTAGAATTAGGGTTTTAGGGTTTAATACTCAAATTTAGGGTTTAGGAGAAATTAGAGCTTAAGGTTTAGGGTTTATATGGTATATGGCTAATAGTTTAGGTTTTAGGGTTAGGGTCGGGTTTAGGGTTTAGGTCTCAGTGTTCATGGTTGAGGGTTCAAGGTATAGGGTTTAGGGTTCACTATTTAGGTTTTAGGGTTTAAGGCTTAGGGTTAGGGGTTTAGGGTAGGGTTTAGGCTTCATGGCTCAGGATCAGGGTTTAGGGTTTATGGTTTAAGGTTTGGGGTTTAGAGTTTAGATTTTATGATTTAGGGATTTGTGTTTATGGTTTATTGCTGAGGGTTTAAGGGTTTATGGTTTATGGTTTAGGATTTAGGGGTTTGAGATTTTTTTGTTGGGGTTTAGGGTTTATGGTTTAAGGTTTGGGGTTTAGGGTTTAGTCTTTATGACTCAGGTTTTAGGTTTTAGGGTTTAGGGGTTCACGATTTCAAAATATCCTGATTTTTAAATAGTTAGGATTTTTAAAAATCATGATTTTTAAAACTCTGTATTTTCAAATATTTTAAAAGTGATAATGTCATGAATTTAAAAAGTTCACAATTTTTGAAAATCTCGTTAATTTTTTTAAATTTGTAATTTTCAAAAATGTCATGATTTTATAAAAAGTTGGAATTACGAAAAAGTAAAGATTTTCAAAATGTTAGGATTTTCAAAAAAAATTAGGATATTCAAAATAGTTGGGATTTAAAAATCTCTTCAGTTTTGTAATTTTTGACTTATTTGAAAATTGCACCTTTTTTCAAAATCTTGCCTTTTTTTAAAATCTAAACTTTCTCAAAATTCTTCATTTTTTCAAATCACGAATTGTTTGTAATCCAAATTTTTATTCAAATCCCAACCTTTTCATAATCTTGACCTTTTTTGAAAATATCAACTTATTTAAAAACTCTATTCTTTTTGAAATTCTAACCTTTTTAGAATTATGAAATTCTATCTTTTCGAAATTCCAAACTCTTTAAAATCCTAAATTTTTTGAAATTCACAACTTTTTGGAAAAATGTGAGTTTTTCTAAAATCATGACATATTCAAAAATATATAATTTCTAGAAAATCTAAATCATTCAAACTCTTGGTATTTAAAAAAGTTAATATTTTTAAAAATCTAAATCTAAATCATTCAAACTCATGGTTTAAAAAAAGGACTCAAATAGACACCTGGAGCACAAGTTATGACCTTTTCAAGTTCCTACTAATTTTAGCGCATCACTAGACTTTTGAAATCTTGATTCTTTTGAGATTATAACTTTCTTAAAATCCAAACTTTTTCAAAAATCGTAACTATTTCAAAAATCGTGACATTTTCAAAAATCAGAACCATTTCAGAAATCCCAACTTTTTAAAAATTTCAGAATTTTCTAAAATCTTAACTTTATCAAAAATGCTAACTTTTTTAAAATCCTTACTTTTTAAAATAATTATATTTTTGAAAATCAAAAATAATAAAAATCGGCACTTTTTCGAATATCCAAAAAATTATTCAAAAATTTGAATTTTTTAAAATCTTAACTTTTCAAAAATCATGACTTTTTCTAAAATATTCACTTTTACAAAATCACGAATTTTAAGAAAATCTCACATTTCTAAAAATCCTAAATTTTTTGGAAATGTTGAGTTTTTCAAAAATCTAGACTCTTCAAAAATGTGAAAAGCCTAACTCTTTCGAAAATACCAACTTTTCAAAAATCCTAACTTTTTCAAAATATTCATTTTTCAAAAACCCCAACTTGTTTGAAAATTTGAACATTTTCAAAGTCCTAACATTTTTTAAATCTCAAAAATAACAACTTTGTTTAAAGTTGCAACTTTTTCAAAAGTCTTGAATTTTTAAAAATCTCAAATTTAACTATTATAGGGTTTTTAAGGTTGAGGGTTTAGGGCTCAGGGGATTTATTTTCAGGATTTTGAGCTCGGGATTCAAGGTTTAAGGTTTTGTGTTTATGGTTTATGGATTGGAGCTCAAGGTTCAGGGTTTAGGGTTCAGGGATCAAGGTTTATAGTTTAAGAATTAGGTTTTGTTAGGTTTAGGGGTTTTTAGGGTTTAAGGATTATGGTTTAGGGTTAGGATTTTAGGGCTCGAGGTTTAAGGGTTTGGGGTTCAAGGTTTACGGTTTACGGTTGAGGGTTTAGCATTTAGGGTTTATGACTCATGGTTTATGATTGAGGGTTTCGTATTTAGGATTTAGCATTTAGGGTTTTAGACTCAAAATTTAGGGTTTAAGATCAATTAAAACTTAAGGTTTAGTGTTTATAGGGTATAAATCTCAGCATTTAGGGTTTAGGTTGAGCTCTCGGTGTTCAAGGTTGAGGGTCCATGGCTCAAGGTTCAAGGTTCAGGGTTATGAGTTTAGGATTTAGGGTTTAGGGTCTTGGCTTAGGGCTCATGGTTCAAGGTATAGGGTTTAGGGTTTAAGGTTAGGTTCCTCTCTTACATCCCATTTTTAAATCATACTAATTTTCCTTGAATTATCTTCTATAAACTTACCTCTACCTATTAATTAATCACCTTTGATTAATTAAAACATCTCCCAACTCCCATGACTTATTAATGACAATTAAACTCTTCTAAATCAAGATTACCTTTTATCAAGAAACCTTATCCATTACTAATCTTGTTTTACCTTTATCTCACATTTTATCAATTTGCTAGCCTTGCCTCTTCATATAAACCCTCCTTCTTACCTTTATTGTTACAACATGCTTTGAATAGTGAAAACTATAAGCATTTTGATCTTGAGCCATTTTTTTACATAGTTGGAAATAGCTTCACCATCTTACATCCTTTTCACTCAAAATTGAGTAATATGGGAAGATCCAAAATGGCCTTGTAGCCATTCTTGGTGAGATTCCATTCTCAATCCTTTTAGATCAAGCAATAATTCCACTTTGATTGCTTATGTTATTCATAGGTTCATAGTTTTTTGAAAACATTAGCAATTTTAGAGAAATATGAAATAGCTTAGCATGTAGATTCATTTATACATTGAAGAAGCATTTCCTTTAAGCTCTTATCTTGATGGTTCATTATTTTATTATCATTTTCTTTTAAACCTATGTACATATTAGTTTTAGTTTATAACTTAGTCAATAAAACATGAGCATAATGTGAAAATCCCAAATAATTTGAAAATCCCAACTTTTAAAAAATCATGACTTTTTTGAAATATTCATTTTTCAAAAAAATTCAAACTTTTCAAAAATCTTTTTTGAAAATATGAACATTTTGAAAGTCCCAAAATTTTTAACACTTGATGTTTTCAAAAATTACAACTTTTTCAAAAGTCGTGACTTTTTTGAAAATCTCAAGTTTTTGAAAATCCTAACTTTTTCAAAAATCTTGACTTTTTGAAAATCTTAATTTTTCAAAAACTTTTTCAAAATACTAACTTTTTCCGAATCTAACTATTTTAAGGTTTGTAGGTTTTTTAAATTTAGGTTTTAGTTTTTGGGCTTAGGATCCGAGGTTAAGGTTTAGTGTTTAGGGTTTAGGGATTAGGGCTCGGGGCTCGTGGTTCGAGGATCAAGGTTTAGGGTTTAAGAATTAGGTTTTAGGGTTTTTGGGTTTAGGGTTAGGATTTAGGGCTCATGTTTTAGGGTTTGGGGTTTGGGGTTTGAGGTTTACGGTTGAGGTTTTAGGGCTCATGGTTTATGGTTGAGGGTTTGGTATTTAGGATTTAGAATTTAGGGTTTCAAAATCTTGGTTTTAAGACTCGGAATTTATGGTTTAAGAGCAATTATAGCTTAAGGTTTAGGGTTTATAGGGTATAGGGCTCATAGTTTAGAGTTTAGGGTATAGGGGCAGGATTTTTCAGATTTAGGTCTCAGTGTTCATGGTTGAGGGTCCATGGCTCAGGGTTTGAGGTTATGAGTTTAGGGTTTAGGGTTTAGGGTTTTGTCTTAGGGCTCATGGTTCAAGGTATAGGGTTTAGGATTAGGCCTAAGGCTTTAGGGTTCACTTTTTAGGGTTTAGACTTCATGGCTTAGGGATCAAGGTTTATGGTTTATGGTTTAAGGTTTAGGGTTTAGAGTTTATGTTTTACGATTTAGGGTTTTTTGAAAATCTTCAATTTTACAAAATCACGACTTTATTGAAAATCTCAATATTTTAAAAATCCCGTGATTTTTAAAAATCCTAACTTTTTTGGAAATGTTGAGTTATTCAAAAATATTGAATTTTTCAAAATCTAGACTCTTCAAAAATGTGAAAGCCCAACTCTTTCAAAATCCAAACTTTTCAAAATCCCGACTTTTTTGAAATATTCATTTTTCAAAAACCCCAACTTGTTTGAAAATTTTATAAATTTCTAATTCCTAACATTTTTTAAATCTTGATGTTTTCAAACATAACAACTTTGTTTAAAATTACAACTTTTTCAAAAGTTTTAAATTTTTTGAAAATCTCAAATTTAACTATTTTAAGATTTCTAGGTTGAGGGTCTAGGGCTTAGGGGATTTAGTGTTTAGGGTTTATGTTTTTTATGCTTAGGATTCATGGTTTAGGGTTTAGGGTTTAATGGGTTTAGTATGGTTTAGGGATTAAGTCTTAGGGTTTAGGGTTTGGGGATAAAGGTTTAGGGTTTAAGAATTAGGTTTTGGGGTTTAGGGATTATTGTTTAGGTTAGGATTTAGGGCAAGGTTTAGTGTTTTAGGGTTTGGGGTTTAAGGTTTATAGTTGAGGGTTTTAAGTGTTTAGGGTTTAGGGCTCATGGTTTACAATTGAGGGTTTAGGAGCAATTATAGCTTAAGGTTTAGGGTTTATAGGGTATAGGGCTCTGATTTTAGGGATTAGGGCGTACGGGTTAGGCTTTAGGGTTTAAGGTTTAAGGTTTATAGTTCAAGGTTTAGGGTTTAGGTATCTCAAGGTTAAAGATTAAAGTTTTCGGGCTTTGGGGTTTAGGGTTTAGGTTTATGGTTTAAGGTTTTGGGTTTAGAGTTTAGGTTTTACGATTTAGGGATTTGGGTTTATGGCTTATGGCTTATGGTTTAGAGTTTAGGATTCAGGTGTTAAAGGTTTATGTATTATGGCTTTAGTGTTTAGGTTTAGGATTTGGGGTTTAGCGTTTAGGGTTTAGGGTTTAGGTCTTATGTTTTAAGCTTTAGGGTTTAGGGGTCCCGATTTTGAATAAGTCAGGATTTCTAAAATATTCTTATTTTGAAACAGTTAGGATTTCAAAAAAGTCGTGATTTTCAAAAAGTCTTTATTTTCAAAGATTTTGAAAGTGATAAAGTCATGAAATTAAATTTTCACAAATTTTTAAAATTCAAAATTTTAAAACTCGTGAATTTTTAAAAAATCATAATTTTTGAAAATGTCACTGATTTTATATAAAAAGTTGGAATTTTGAAAAAAAAAGTTTTGTAAAATGTTAGGAGTTTTTTTAAAAATAGGATATTCAAAACAGTTGGGATTTAAAAATCTCTTCAGTTTTGTAATTCCTTGACTTATTTGAAAATTGCACCTTTTTTCAAAATATTGTCTTTTTTTTAAATCCCAACTTTCTTAAAATTCTTGGCTTTTTTCAAAATCACGAATTTTTTGAAATCCCAATTTTTGTTCAAAATCCCAACCTTTTCATAATCCTGAATTTTTTGAAAATCTCAACTTTTCAAAAACCCTATTTTTTAAAATTCGAACTTTTTAGAATTATGAAATTCTATCTTTTTCTAAAATTGCAAATTCTTTAAAATCCTATTTTTTTAAATTCACAACTTTTTTTTGAAAATAATGACTTTTTCAAAAATCATGACATATTCAAAAATCTAGAATTTCTAGAAAATCTAAATTATTCAAACTCCCGAATTTTTTTTTGAAAATCCTAATATTTTAAAAAAGTTGAGATTTTTGAAACATGTAGTTAAAAAAATGAACTCAAATAGGCACTCGGAGTACAAGTTATGACCTTTTTAAGTTCCTGATAATTTTGGCGCATCACTACATTTTTAAATCTTGACTCTTTTGAGATTATAACTTTTTTAAAAATCCAATTTTTTTTTAAAATCGCACCTATTTCAAAATCACAACATTTTTGAAAATCAAAACTTTTTCAAAATCCCAACTTTTAAAAAATTCCTGAATTTTCTAAAATCTCAACTTTATCAAAAATGCCGACTTTTATGAAAATTCTTAATTTTGAAAAATTTTTTTTTGAATCGCACCTATTTCAAAAATCACGACATTTTTGAAAATCAAAACTTTTTCAAAAATCCCAACTTTTAAAAATTCCTAAATTTTCTAAAATCTCAACTTTATCAAAATGCCGACTTTTTTGAAAATTCTTTAATTTTGAAAAATATATATTTTTTTTTATAATCACAAATATTAAAAATCAGGACTTTTTGGAATATCTGGATTTATTCAAAAATGTTGACCTTTTATAAAATCTTGTCATTTTAAAAATCACAAAAGTTTCAAAAATCTTGACTTTTTTAAAAATCCAGACTTTTCAAAAATCTTGACTTTTTCAAAATCTCAACTTTTTACAAAATCACAACATTTTAGAAAATCTCAATTTTTAAAAATACTTCTTTTTTGAAAAACCCTAACTTTTTTGAAAATATCGAGTTTTTCAAAAATATTGACTTTTTTCAAAAAATCCAGACTCTTAAAAATGTGAAAATCCCAACTCTTTTAAAAATCCTGACTTTTTTGAAATATTTATTTTTTGAAAACCCCAACTTGTTTGAAAATTTGAACATTTTCAAAGTCCCAACATTTTTAAAATCTTAATTTTTTAAAAAGTAATCTCTTTGTTTAAAATTACAACTTTTTCAAAAGTCGTGACTTTTTAAAAATCTCTAGTGTTTGAAAATCCTGACTTTTTTTAAATCCCAAGTTTTTCAAAATACCAACTTTTTCAAAATCTAACTATTTTAAGGTTTCTAAGTTGAGGGTTTAGGTGCTTTAGGGATTTAGGTTTAGGATTTAGGTTTTGGAATTTAGGGTTGGTTTAAAATTGATGGTTTAGTATTTAGTATTTAGGGTTTAGGGTTTTAGGTTTAATTTAGGTTAATTTACAAAAATTAGGGTTTATAGGGTTTGGAGTTTAGGTTTAGGGTTTAATGTTTATGGTCTAGGGTCCATGGTTTGGGTTTTATGGTTATGGGGTTATGAGCTTAGGGTTTACGGTTTTTTGACTTAGGGCTCAGGATTTAGGGTTTAGGTTTTAAGGTTTAGGGTTTAGGCTTATGGCATAGGGTTTAAGGGTTTAGGGGTTTATGGTTTAAGATTAGGGTTTATAGTTTAGGATTTAGATTTGGGTTTTGGTTTAATATTTATAGGTGATGGTTTAGGTTTAGGTTTAGGATTCAGGGTTAAGGGTTTATGGTTTATGATTTAGGTTTTTGGGCTTAGTATTTAAGATATTGGGGTTTAGGGTTTAGTGTTTATGACTCAGTTTTCAGGTTTTAGTGTTTAATTGTTGCGATTTTGAAAAATTCACAATTTTAAAAATATACCAATTTTGAAACAGTTAGTATTTCAAAAAAGTCATGATTTTCAAAAAGTCTGTAGTTTCAAAGATTTATAAACTGATAAAAAGTCACAATTTTTAAAAACTCGATGATTTTTTTAAAATTCTTAATTTTTGAAAAAGTCACAATTTTGAAAAAAGTTGGAATTTTGAAAAAGTAAAGATTTTAAAATGTTAGGATTTTCAAAAAATAATAGGATATTTAAAACAATTGGATTTAAAAATCACTTAAGTTTTGTTTAAAATTGCACCTTTTTCAAAATCTTGTCTTTTTCAAAATCCCAACTTTCTCAAACTTCTTCACTTTTTCAAAATCATGACTTTTTTGAAATCCCAACCTTTTCATATTCTTGAATTTTTTAAAAAATATAATTTTTTAAAAAAACCCTAAAATTTTTTAAAATTCAAACTCTTTTAGAATTATGAAATTGTGCCTTTTTCAAAAATTATGACATTAAAATATCAAGAATTTCTGGAAAATCTAAATTATTCAAACTCTGACTTTTTTTTTTAGAAAATCCTGATACTTTAAAAAAGTTGATATTTTTGAAACATTCGGTTTAAAAAAATGGACTCAAACAGACACCTAGAGCACAAGTTATGACATTTTCAAGTTCTTGCTAATTTTGGCGCATCACTACATTTTTGAAATCTTGACTCTTTTGAGATTATAAATTTTTTTGAAAATCACAACTATTATTAAAATCGCGACGTTTTCAAAAATATATTTATTTAAAATCCCTCCTTTTTTAAAAATCCTTTCTTTTTAAAAAATGATATTTTTTTTTAAAAATCACAAATATTAAAAATCATCATTTTTTTAATATCTTATTCAAAAATCTTGACGTTTTAAAAATCCCAACATTTTCCAAAATCTTGAATTTTTTAAAATCCTGACTTTTCAAAAATCCTGAATTTTTCAAAAATCTTCACTTTTAAAAAATCACTACTTTTTAGAAAATCTCATTTTTAAAAAAAAATATAGTCTTTTCAAAAATCCTAACTTTTTTGAAAATGTCAAGTTTTTCAAAATCTTGACTTTTTCAAAAATCTAGACTCTTCAAAAATGTGAAAAGCCCAACTCTTTCAAAAATCCCAACTTTTAAAAAATCTTGACTTTTTCAAAATATTCATTTTTGAAAACCCCAACTTGTTTGAAAATTTGAACATTTTCAAAGTCCCAACATTTTTAAATCTTGATGTTTTAAAAATAACAACTTTTTTAAAATTGCAACTTTTTCAAAATCATGACTTTTTTTAAAAATCTCAAAAATGTTTTGGAAAATCTTAACTTTTTTAAAAATCTTGACTTTTTAAATTCCCAAGCTTTTTTCAAAATACCAAATTTTTCATAATCGAACTATTTTAAGGTTTCTAGGATGAGGGTTTAGGGCTTAGGGTATTTAGTGTTTAGGCTTTAGGTTTTTTTAGGTTTGAGTTTTAGGATTCGAGGGATTTAGGGTATAGGGTTTTGGATTTAGGGTTAGGTTTTAGGGTTTGGGATTCAAGGTTTACGGTTGAGGGGTTTTACACTTAGGGTTTATGGCTCATGGTTTACGATTGAGGGTTTAGTATTTAGATTTAGCATTTAGGGTTTTAGGATTTAAGACTCAAAATTTAGGGTTTAGGAGTAATTAGAGCTTAAGGTTTAGGGTTTATAGGGTATAGGGCTCAAATTTTAGGGTTTAGGGCATAGGGGTCAGGGTTTAGGTTTAAGTATTCTTGGTTGAGGGTCCATGGCTTCAAAAAACTTGATATTTTTGAAACACGTGGTTTAAGAAAAATGGACTCAAATGGACACTTGGAGCACAAGTTATGACCTTTTCAAGTTCCTGTTAATTTTTGGCGTCACTAGATTTTTGAAATCTTGACTTTTTAAGATTATAACTATTTGAAAAATTACTATGTTTTCGAAAATCAGAACTCTTTCAGAAATCACAACTTTTTAAAAATTCTTGAATTTTCTAAAATCTCAACTTTATCAAAATGGCTGACTTTTTTGAATACCCTGACTTATTCAAAAATCTTGAGTTTTTAACAAATCCCAACATTTTATAAAATATTGACTTTTTTAAAAATCCTGAATTTTCAAAAATCTTGACTTTTTTTGAAAATCTCAAAATTTTTAAAATCTTGTCTTTTCAAAAATCCTAACTTTTTTCAAAATGTCGATTTTTTTAAAATCTTGACTTTTTAAAAATACAGACTCTTCAAAAATCCTGCCTCTTAAAATTGGATATGAAAAATCCCAACTCTTTCAAAATTCCAAACTTTCAAATATCCTAACTTTTTAAAAATATTCATTTTTCAAAAACCCCAACTTGTTTGAAAATATGAACATTTTCAAAGTCCCAACATTTTTAAATCTTGATGTTTTCAAAAATAACAACTTTATTTAAAATTTCAAATTTTTCAAAAGTCGTGACTTTTTTTTAAAATCTCAAGTTTTTGAAAATCCTAACTTTTTCAAAAATCTTGACTTTTTTAAAATCCCAAGTTTTTCAAAATACAAACTTTTTCCAAATCTAACTATTTTAAGGTTTCTAGGTTGAGGGTTTATATCTTAGGGGTTTAGTGTTTAGGGTTTAGGTTTTTGGGTTCAAGATTTGGGGTTTAGGGATTAGGGCTTTCAGGGCTAAGGGCTAAGGGTTTAGGGTTTTGGAGTTTAGGGTTAAGGATTCAAATTTAGGGCTTAGTTTTTAGGGTTTGGGGTTCGAGGTTTAAGGTTGAGGGTTTTTCACTTAGGGTTAATGGTTCATGGTTTATAATTAAGGGTTAGTATTTAGGATTTAAAATTTAGGGTTTAAGAGTAATTAGAGCTTAAGCTTTAGGGTTTTATATTGTATAGGACTCATAGTTTAAGGTTAAGGGCATAGGGGTTAGGGTTTTTAGGTCTCGGTGTTCATGGTTTTTAAGGTCCATCCCTTTGAGGTATTTGAGGGTCGGGGTTATGGGTTTAGGGTTTAGGGGTTAGGTCTCTTGCTAAAGGTTTGGGATTTAGGGTTTTGGCTTTGGGATTCATGGTTAAAGGTTAGGGTTTAGGGTTAGGCCTAAGGCTTTTAATTTTTAAGATTTTAGGATTTAGGATTAAGGCTTTAAGGTTAGGGGTTTAGGGTTTATTGTTTAGAGTTTAAGGTTTGGGGTTTCGAGTTAAAACTTTATGGCTTAGGGATCAGGGTTTAGGGTTTATGGTTTAAGGTTTAGGGTTTGGAGTTTAGGTTTTTATGATTTAGGGATTTAGGTTAATGTTTTATGCGTGAGGGTTTATGGTTGAAAAAGTAAAGATTTTGAAAATGTTAGGATTTTTAAAAAACTTTTTTCATTTTCAAAACAAATTGGGATTTAAAAAATTTTTGAAAATATTTTTAAAAATCTTGACTCTTTTGGGATTTTTAAAATTTCTTTTTAAAAATCTAAATTATTCAAACTCCTGACTCTTTTTTGAAAATCTTGATATTTTTAAAAGTTGAGATTTTTGAACATGTGGTTTAAGAGAAACAAACTCAAATGGACACACAGAGCACAAGTTATGACCTTTTCAAATTCCTACTAATTTTGGCACATCACTACATATTTGAAATCTTGATTTTTTGAGATTATAACTTTTTTAAAAATCCCAACTTTTTTGAAAATCAAAACTATTTCAAAAATTGCGACGTTTTCGTAAAACAAAACATTTTTAGAAATCCCTACTTTTTAAAAATTCTTGAATTTTCTAAAATGTTGGTTTTTTTAAAAATCCTTACTTTTTAAAAAATCATAAATATTAAAAATTGAGACTTTTTCAATATCCCGACTTATTCAAAAATCCCGACTTTTTTTCAAAATCCCAAAATTTTCCAAAATCTTGACTTTTTTCAAAAATCCTTACTTTTTCAAAAATCTTCACTTTTACAAAATCACAACTTTTTAGAAAATCTAAAGTTTTTAAAAATCCTGTCTTTTCAAAAATCCCAATTTTTTTAAAATGTCAAGTTTTTCAAAAATTTGAGGGTTTAAAATCATGTTTTTCAAATCCGACTTTCAAAAATCATGACTCTTGAAAAATTTAAAAAGCCCAAGTTCTTTTTCAAAATCAAGAAATTTTTAAAAACTTACTTTTAAAAATCCTGACTTTTTTTCAAATATTCATTTTTTTAGACCCAAATTTGTTTAAAATTGTAGCTTTTTCAAAAGTCATGGCTTTTTTTAAAATCTCAAGTTTTTGAAAATCTTGACTTTTTTAAAATCTTGACTTTTCAAAAATCCCAGGATTTTCAATATACCAACTTTTTCCAAATATAACTATTTTATGGTTTCTAGATCGAGGGTTTATGGCTCAGGGGATTTAGTTATCAAGGTTTAGGTTTTTAGGCTTAGGATTCAGGGTTTATTGTTTTGTGTTTAGGGATTGGAGGGTTTTGGGGCTCAGGGGTCAGGGTTATTTTAAGGTTCAGTGGTTTAAGGATCAAGGTTTAGGGTTTAAAAATTAGGTTTTAGGGTTTGGGGTTAGAGGTTTACGGTTTTTTTAAATCCTAAGTTTTCACTTTGGGTCTTACATCTCATGGTTTACAATTGAGGGTTTAGTATTTAGGATTTATCATTTAGGGTTTAGTAGTAATTAGAGCTTAAGTTTTAGGGCATAGGGGTTAAGGGTTAGGTCTTAGTGTTCATGGTTTAGGGTCCATTGCTTAGTGTTCAAGGTTTACGGTTTATGGTTTAGGGCTAGGGTTTAGGTCTCTAGTTAAAGGTTTAGGGTTTAGGGATTTGGCTTAGGGTTTAGGTTTTAGGCCTAAGGCTTTAGGGTTCACATTTTAGGCTTAGGGTTTAAGGCACAAGGTTAGGGTTTTAGGGTTTATTGTTTAGGGTTTAGGGTTTTGGGTTTAAGCTTTATGGCTTAGGGATCAAATAAATCAGATTTAGGCTTTATGGTTTAAGGTTTGGGGTTTATATTTTTTAGTTTTACGATTTAAGGATTTGGGTTTATGTTTTATGGCTGAGGGTTTATCATTGAAAAAGTAAAGATTTTCAAAATACTAGGATTTAAAAAAAGGATATTCAAAATAGTTGGGATTTAAAAATCTTTTCAGTTTTGTAATTTCGATTCTTTTTTGAAAATCCTAATTTTTGTTCCAAATCCCAACCTTTTCATAATCCTAACATTTTTAAAAAATCCTATTTTTAAAAAAAATTTGAAATTTTTAGAATTATTTTGAAATTTATATTTTTGTAAAATTTTGAGATTTTAAGTTGAGAATTTAAAAATAAAGGGACTCAAATGGACATATGGAGCACAAGTTATGACCTTTTCAAAATTCTTGCTAATTTTTAACATCACTACATTTTTCAAATCTTGACTTTTTTTCAAAAAACTTTTTTAAAAATTACATCTATTTTTTAAAATTTTTGAAATTTTCAAAAAATGAAAACTTTTTCAGAAATACAAACTTTTTAAAAATTCTTTTTAAATTTTTTAAAAAATAATCAATTTTATCAAAAATTATCGACATTTTTTTGAAAATCCATACATTTTTAAAAAATCTTATTTTTTCAAAAATCACAAATATTGAAAAATTCGAGACTTTTTTGAATATTCTGACTTTTCATTTAAAAATACCGACTTTTTTCAAAAATCCTAAATTTTTAAAAATCTTCAATTTTACAAAATCACGACTTTTCTAAAATCTCATTTTTTTAAAAAATCCAGTCTTTTTAAAATCCTAACTTTTTTGAAAATGTAGAGTTTTTCAAAAATCTTGACTTTTTACAAAATCCAGAAAATCTAGACTTTCAAAAATCCCGACTCTTCAAAAATACGAAAAGCCCAACTCTTTTGAAAATCCCAACTTTTAAAAAATCCTAACTTTTTTGAAATATTCATTTTTTGAAAACCCCAACTTGTTTAAAAATATGAACATTTTTAAAGTCCCAACATTTTTTAAATCTTAATTTTTTCAAAAATAACAACTTTGTTTAAAATTGTAACTTTTTCAAAAGTCGTGACTTTTAAAATCTTAAGTTTTTTAAAATCCTAACTTTTTCTAAAATCATGAATTTTTGAAAATCCTAAGTTTTTCAAAATACAAAATTTTTCCAAATCTAATTAATTTTAGGGCTTAAGGTTTCTAGGTTTTTGGGCTCAAGGGGGCTCAAGGTTTTAAGGGTTTAGTTTTTGGGCTCAGGATTTGGGGTTTAGGGTTTAAGAATTAGGTTTTAGGGTTTAGGGTTTTCAGGTTTGGAGCTCAGGTTTTAGGGTTTATAGCTCATGGTTTACGATTGAGCGTTTAGTATTTAGGATTTAGGATTTAGGGTTTTAAGATTTAAGACTCAAAACTTAGGGTTTAAGAGTAATTAGAGCTTAATGTTTAGGGTTTATAGGGTATAGGGCTAAGAGTTTAGGGTTTAGGGTATAGGGGTCAGGGTTTAGGTTTTAGTGTTCATGGTTGAGGGTCCATTTCTCAGTGTTTGAAGTTTGGGGTTATGTTTTTTAGGGTTTAGGTTTTAGGTCTCTAGGTTCTTTAGGTTTAGGGTTTAGGGTTTATGGTTCAAGGTTTAGGGTTTAGGGTTTAAGGTTTAAGGTTTAGGCAAGATTTAGTGTTTAGGGATTTTAGGATTTAAGTTTTAAGGATTTTAGGGGTTTAGGGTTTATTGTTTAGGTGCTTAGGGCTTAGAGTTTAGGGTTTAAGGTTTCATGGTTTAGGAATTAGGTTTTACAGTTTATGGTGTAAGGTTTTAGGGGTTTAGAGTTTAGGTTTAATGATTTAGGGATTTGGGTTTATGTTTTATGGCTAAGGGTTTATTTGAAAAGTAAATATTTTTTTAAAATATTATGATTTTAAAAAAAATTAGGATATTGAAAATAGTTTGGGATTTAAAAATCTCATCAGTTTGTAATTCCTCACTTATTTGAAAATTAGACCTTTTTTTTCAAAATCTTGTCTTTTTGAAAATCCTAACTTTTTCAAAATTCTTGGCTTTTTTGAAATCACAACTTTTTTTGAAATTCCAATTTTTTTTTGAAATCCCAACTTTTTCATAATCCTGACTTTTTTGAAAATCTCAACTTTTTCAAAAACCTAAAATTTTTGAAATTTGAACTTTTTAGAATTATGAAATTCTATCTTTTTTAAAATTGTAAATTTTTAAAATCCTTTTTTTTTAAATTCACAAATTTTTAGAAAATAATGACTTTTTCAAAAATCATGACATATTCAAAAATCCAAAATTTATGGAAAATCTAAATTATTCAAACTCTCAATTTTTTTTTTGAAAAAATTGTGATATTTTTTAAAATTTAAGATTTTTGAAACATGTGGTTTAAAAAAAAAATGGACTTAAATGGACACCTGAGCACAAGTTATGACCTTTTCAAGTTCCTACTAATTTTTGGCGCATCACTACATTTTTGAAATCTTGACTTTTTTGAGATTATAACTTTTTCAAAAATCCCAAGTTTTTTCAAAATCACAATTTTTCAAATTTTATTTTCAAAATCTTTTTTTTAAAATCCCAAATTTTTTTAAAAATCAAAACAATTTTTAAAATCCTAACTTATAAAAATGCTGACTTTTTTAAAAAATCCTTACTTTTTTTTTTTCAAATTATCTTTTTTTTTTTCAAAAATCTACAAATATTAAAAATCGGGACTTTTTCAAAATCTTGAATTTTCAAAAATCCTGACTTTTAAAAATCTCAAAAATTTTTTAAAATCCCCATTTTCAAAAATCCTAATTTTTTTTAAAATGTCAATTTTTTGAAAAATCTTGACTTTTTTAAAAGACTTTTCAAAATCACGACTTTTCAAAAAAAATTTCAAAATACCCAACTCTTTCAAAATCCCAACTTTTCAAAAAATCTTGACTTTTTAAATATTCATTTTTTAAAAACCCCAACTTGTTTGAAAATCTGAACATTTTCAAAGTCCCAACATTTTTTAAATCTTTGTTTTCAAAAATAACAACTTTTTTAAAATTGTGACTTTTTTGAAAATCTCAACTTTTTTAAAAAAGTTTTTTTGAAAATCCCAACTTTTTTAAAATCTTGACATTTTAAAATCCCAAGTTTTTAAAAATACCAACTTTTTCCAAATCTAACTATTTTAAGGTTTCTAGGTTGAGGGTTTAGGCTCAGGGGATTTAGTGTTTAGGGTTTAGGTTTTTGGGCTCAGGATTCAGGGTTTAGGGTTTAGTGTTTTTGAATTAGGTTTAGGGTTTAGGTTCAGGTTCAATGTTTAGTGTTTCAAGGTTTAGGTTTAGGGGTTATAGGGGTTTAGGGTTTTAGGGCTTGTGGTTTAGGGTTTTAGGGTTTAGGGTTTTTTTAGGGTTTTTGCACTTAGGGTTTATGGCTTATGGTTTACGATTGAGGGTTTAGTATTTAGGATTTAGCATTTAGGGTTTAAGGTTTAAGACTCAAAATTTAGGGTTTAGGAGTAATTAGAGCTTAAGGTTTATGATTTATAGGGTATAGGGCTTAGAGTTTAGGGTTTAGTGTTTAGGGCTTACGAGTCGGGGTTTAGGTTTCAGGTTTAGTTTTATGGTTGAAGGTCCATGGCTTAGTGTTCGAGGTTTGGGGTTATGAGTTTAGGGTTTAAGGTTTCATGGCTTTAGGGTTTAGGGTTTAGGGTTTATGGTTTAAGGTTTGGGGTTTAGAGTTTAGGTTTTATGATTTAGGTATTTGGGTTTATGGTTTATGGTTTAAGGGTTTAGGGTTTAGGATTTAGTTTGGGTTTATGGTTTATGGTTTATGATTTTAGGAATTTAGGGCTTAGTGTTTAGGATGTTGGTGTTGACGGTTTAGGTTTATGACTTTTGTTTGAGGCTTTAGGGTTTATAGGGTTTAGGGGTCTGGATTTTAAAAAAGTCAAAATTTCCAAAATATCTCAATTTTGAAACATTTAGGATTTCAAAAAAATTATAATTTTCAAAAAGTCCTTATTTTCAAATATTTTTAAAGTGATATAGTTCATGAATTTAAAAAGTTCACAATTTTGTAAAAACTCATGATTTTTAAAAAATTCATAATTTTTTCAAAAAAACAATTTTTAAAAAAGTTGGAATTTTAAAAAGTAAAGATTTTGAAAATATTAGGATTTTCAAAAAAATTAGGATATTCAAAACAGTTTGGATTTAAAAATCCCCTCAGCTTTTGTAATTCCTAAAATAGTTGAAAATCTGTTTTCAAAATCTTGTCTTTTTTTCAAAAATCCCAACTTTTTCAAATCAAATTTAAAATCCTAAATTTTTTTTTTCAAAACTCCTAAAATTTTTTTTTTTTTTTAAAATTCTTATATTTTTAAAAAAATTGAGATTTTTGAAACATGTAGTTTAAAAAAATGGTCTCAAAATCTTGAACAAACACCCGACCATAGATTATGACCTTTTCAAATTCCTGCTAATTTTGGTGCATAACTACATTTTTTGAAATCTTTACTTTTTTTTTATAACTTTTTCAAAATCCCAAAATATTTCAAAAATTGCAACATTTTCAAAATCTGCAATAAAAACATTTTCTGAAATCCAAAGTTTTTAAAAATCCTTGAATTTTCTAAAATATCAACTTTTTCAAAAATGTTGACTTTATTGAAAATCCTTACTTTTCTAAAAAATATATATTTTTTCAAAAATTGCAGATATTAATAATTGGGACTTTTTCAAATATTCTTACTTACTTTTCAGAGGTCAAAAATCCTGACTTTTTCAAAAAAATCTTAACATTTTAAAAATCCTAACATTTTCCAAAATCTTGACTTTTTGAAAATCCCAAGTTTTTAAAAATCCTAACTTTTTTGAAAATCTTCAAAATCTTTTTTAAAATCATGAATTTTTTCGAAAAATCTCATTTTTTTTTAAAAAATCTCGTTTTTTTAAAAAATCCTAACTTTTTCAAAAATCCAGATTTTAAAAATGCGTAAAAGCCCAACTCTTTTGAAAATCCCAACTTTTCAAAAATCTTGAATTTTTTTGAAATATTCATTTTTTGAAAACCCCAACTTGTTTGAAAATCTGAACATTTTCAAAGTCCCAACATTTTTTAAATCTTGATGTTTTCAAAAATAACAACTTTGTTTAAAATTGCAACTTTTTCAAAAATCTTGACTTTTTTAAAATCTCAAGTTTTTAAAAATCTTGATTTTTAAAAATCTTTAACTTTTTCAAAATTTAAAATACAACTTTTTTCCAAATTTAAGTTTTCCAAATTTTAAGGTTTCTAGGTTGAGGGTTTAGAGCTCGAGGTTTAGATTTAGTCTTTAGGGTTTAGGTTTTTGTGCTCATGGGTTTAGGGTTTAGGTTTAGGTTTATGGTTTTTAGGGATTAGGGCTTAGGGCTTCAGGGTTTAGGGCTTAGGGTTTAAAATTTAAGGTTCAGGTTCATGGTTCATGGGTTTAGGTTTAGGGTTTTGGGGTTTAGGGTTTAGGGTTAGGATTTTTAGAGCTTAGGGTTTTGGGGTTTGGGTTTGATTTTTATGATTTAATGTTTAGTTTTAGGGTTTTAGGGTTTAGGAGTTTAATTAGAGCTTAAGGTTTATGGTTTATAGGGTATAGGGCTAAATTTTTTAGGGTTTAAGGTGTTTGGGTTTAGGGTTTAGGTCTCGTTCAAGTGGTTTAGGGTTTTAGGGTTTAGGGTTTGGGGTTTAAGGTTTGGGGTTAGGGTTTAGGGTTTAGGGTTTTAGGTTTTTTTAGGGTTTAAGGATCGGGGTTAAGGGTTTAGACTTCATGGCTTTTAAGGATTTTGGGTTTAGGGTTTATGGTTTAAGGGTTTGGGTTTATAGTTTAGGTTTTTTTTAGGGATTTGGTTTTAGGTTTATGGTTTAGGCTTTAGGGTTTAGGGTTTAGGATTCAGGTTTAGTTTTAATTATTTTTAGGAATTTTGTTTTTGGCTTAGTTTTAGGATTTGGGGTTTAGTGTTTATGAAATTTAGGTTTTTTAAAATCAAGTTTAAAAAAAAGATTTTGAAACATTTAATTTAGGATTTTTAAAAATTAATGATTTTCAAAGATTTTTAAAATTATAAATGTTTTTAAAATTTATAATTTTAAAAAGTCACAATTTTATAAAACGTTGGAATTTTTAAAATGTTAGGATTTTAAAAAAATTAGATATTCAAAATATTTGTGATTTTGAAAAATCTTTTCAATTTTATAATTCCCACTTATTTGAAAATTGCTTTTTGAAAATCCTTTTTTTCAAAAATCCTTGTCTTTTTTAAAATCCCAACTTTTTCAAAATCTTGTCTTTTTTTTAAAAATCTCCCAATCTTTTCATAATCCTAACTTTTTTTGAAAACCCTAAATTTTTTTTTAAAAAAATTCAAACTTTTTTTTCTAGAATTATGAAATTTTAAAAATTTTTCTAAAATTGCAAATTCTTTAAAATGTTAATTTTTATGTGCAAATGTCAAGTTATTCAAAATCTTGACTTTTTCAAAAATTTAGACTTTTCAAAAATCCTGACTTTTGAAAATCTTAAAACTTTCAAAATCCAAATCTTTTTTAAAATCCCTACTTTTCAAAAAAATCTTTAGTTTTTGAAAATATTTATTTTTTAAAAAACCCCAAACAAAATCTAAAATTTTGAACATTTTTAAAGTCCCAACATTTTTTAAATCTTAATGTTTTAAAAAATAACTTTGTTTAAACTTTCAACTTTTTTAAAAGTCGTGATTTTTTTTTAGAATCTTAAGTTTTTGAAAATCCTGACTTTTTAAAAATCCCAATTTTTTCAAAAAGCAAACTTCTTCCAAATCTAATTGTTTTAAGGTTTCTAGGTTGAGGGTTTAGGGCATAGGGGATTTAGTGTTTAGGGTTTAAGTTTTTGGGCTCATGATTCAGGGTTTAGGTTTTAGCAATTAGGGCTCAAAAAGGCTTAGGGTTTAAGAATTAGATTTTAGGCTTTAGGGTTTGAGATTTAGGGTTTAGGGTTAGGATTTAGGGCTCATGTTTTAGGGTTTGGGGTTTAAGTTTTACGGGTTTATTTTAAAAATTTAGGTTTAGAGTTTTGGGTTCATGGTTTACGATTTTAGGACTTAGTTTAAGGTTTAGGATTTAGGGTTTAACATTTTTAGGGTTTTAGGGTTTAGGTTCAGTTTAGTTCGTGGTTTTAGGGTCCATGGCTCAATTTTCGAGGTTTATGGGGTTATGAGTTTAGGGTTTAAATTTCTTAATTAAAGGTTTAGGGTTTATGGTTTTTGCTTAGGGTTCATAGTTTAAGGTTTATTTAGGGTTTAGGGTTTAGGACTAAGGCTTTAGGGTTTAGCATTTGGAACTTTAATTTAGGATTTATAGTTTAAGGTTAGGGGGGTTTAGCGATTTTGAAAAAGTCACGATTTAGAAAAGTCACGATGTAAAATGTATATTTTTGAAATAGTTTTAGGATTTTTTAAAATCATGATTTTCAAAAAGTCTTAGTATTTAAAAAAAAAAGAAATTAATAAAGTCATGAGTTTAAAAGTTCACAATTTTTAAAAAAACTCGTGATTTTTTTAAAATTTAATTTTTTTGAAAAAGTCACAATTTTATTAAAATTATGAATTTTGGAAAAGTAAAGATTTTGTTAAAATCATTAGGATTTAAAAAAAAAAGGATTTAAAAATCTCTTACATTTTGTGATTCCTGACTTATTTAAAAATTGCACCTTTTTTCAAAATCTTCCTTTTTTTTGAAAATCCCAACTTTCTCAAAATTCTTGGCTTTTTTGAAATCATGACTTTTTTGAAATCCCAATTTTTTTTGAAATCCCAACCTTTTCATAATCTTGACTTTTTGAAAATCTCAACTTTTTTTCAAAACTCCTAAAAATTTGAAATTCAAACTTTTTAGAATTATGAAATTCTATCTTTTTCTAAAATTGAAAATTCTTTAAAATCCTAAATTTTTTTTGAAATTCACAACTTTTTGGAAAATAATGACTTTTTCAAAAATCATGACATATTCAAAAATCCAAAATTTCTAGAAAATCTAAATTATTCAAAATCCCGATATTTTTTGAAAATCTGGATATTTTTAAAAAGTTGAGATTTTTGAAACATGTTTTTTAAAAAAAATGGACTCAAATGGACTATCGTAACACAAGTTATGACCTTTTCAAATTCTTGCTAATTTTGGCGCATCACTACATTTTTTAAATCTTGACTTTTTTGAGATTATAACTTTTTTTTAAATTTTTTTCAAATCTCTACATTTTTAAAATCAATTTTTTTAGAAAATCAAAACTTTTTTAAAATCCCAAAAAATTTCTAAAAATTTTTGAATTTTCTAAACTCTTTAAAAAATTTGATTTTTAAAATGTCAACTTTTATGAAATTACTTTTTTTTTTTTTTAAAAAATCCATATTTTTTTCAAAATCAAAAATATTAAAAATCCTGAATTTTTTGAATATGTTGACTTTTTTTTTTTCAAAATCGAAACTCTTCAAAAATCACAACTCTTGAAAAATATGAAAAAAGCCCAACTATTTTGCAAATCCCAACTTTTAAAAATCTTGACTTTTTCAAAATATTCATTTTTTTAAAAAAACCCCAACTTGTTTTTTTGAAAATCAAAATTTTCAAAGTCCCAACATTTTTAAAATCTTGATGTTTTTAAAAATAACAACTTTGTTTAAAATTGTAACTTTTTCAAAAGTTGTGACTTTTTTGAAATTCTCAAGTTTACTTTTCTTGACTTTTTCAAAAAAAAAATCCCAAAAAAATTTTTCAAAATACCAACTTTTTCCAAATCTAAATATTTTAAGGTTTTATGGTTGAGGGTTTAGGGCTCAGGGTATTTAGCGTTTAGGGTTTAGGTTTTTGGGCTCAGGATTCAGGGTTTAGGGTTTTGGGTTAGGATTAGGGCTCAAGTTTTAGGTTTTTTAGGGGTTTTAGGGTTTAGAGGTTTAGGGTTTTTAGTTAGGGTTTATAGGTTCATGGTTTATAATTTAGGGTTTATAGTTTAGTATTTAGTTTTAGATTTAGGGTTTAGGGTTTTAGGGTTTCAAAGCTATTAAAGCTTAAGGTTTAGGGTTTATTTAGGCTATATAGGGCTCATATTTTAGGGTTTAGGGCGTATGAGTTAGGGTTTAGGTCTAAGTGTTCATGGTTGAGGGTTCATGGCTCAGGGTTTAAGGTTCAGGGTTAGGTTTAGTTTTATGGTTTAGGGTTTTTCCTTTTAGGGCTTTTAGGGTTTATAAGTTCATGAGTTTAGGGTTAGGCCTAAGGCTTTAGGGTTCACATTTTTAGGATTTAGGGTTTTTGCTCAAGGTTAGGGCTTTAGGTTTATTGTTTAGGGTTTATGGTTTAAGCTTCATGTCTTAGGGATCATGGTTTAGGGTTTAGGGTTTAAAAAATCATGTTTGGGGTTTAGAGTTTAGGTTTTAAAAATCGATTTAGGGATTTGGGTTTATGGTTGAATAAGGAAAGATTTTTTTGAAAATGTTAGGATTTTCAAAAATAGTAGGATATTAAAAACAATTGGGATTTAAAAATCTCTTTTTTTGTAATTTGAAAAAAAATTGCATCTTTTTTCAAAATCTTGTCTTTTTTGAAATCCCAACTTTCTCAAAATTCTTGGCTTTTTCAAAATCACAACTTTTTTAAATCCTAATTTTTGTTTGAAATCCCAACCTTTTCTTAATCTTGACTTTTTTTTTAAAAATCTCAAATTTTTGAAAAACCTAAAAATTTGAAATTTGCACTTTTTTAGAATTATAAAATCTATCTCTTTGTTAAAATTGCAAATTATTAAAATCCTATTTTTTTAAATTCACAAATTTTTCAAAAAATAATTCATGACATATTCAAAAATCAAGAATTTATGGAAAATCTAAATTATTTAAACTCCCGATTTTTTTTTAAAATCTTGATATTTTAAAAAAGTTCAGATTTTTGAAACATGTGGTTTAAAAATAAAACGGACTCAAATGGACACCCCTAGAGCACAAGTTATCACCTTTTCAAGATCTTGCTAATTTTGGTGCATCACTACATTTTTGAAATCTTAACTTTAATGAGATTATAACTTTTTTTAAAATCCTAACTTTTTAAAAATTCTTGAATTTCTAAAATTCAAAAAATTATCAAAAATGCCACCATTTTTTTAAAATACTTACTTATTAAAAAAAAATTTTTGAAAATCTTTTTTTTTTCAAAAATCCTGACTTTTCAAAATCTTCATGTTTTAAAAATCCTAATATTTTCCAAAATCTTGACTTTTTTAAAAATCCCACTTTTCAAAATTCCTTACTTTTACAAAATCTCAAAAATTTTAAAATCCCATTTTTCAAAAATCCCAACTTTTTTTAAAATGTCGAGTTTTTCAAAAATCTTGACTTTTTCAAAAATCTAGATTCTTCAAAAATACGAAAAGTCTAACTGTTTAGCAAACCCCAACTTTTTAAAAATCCTGAATTTTTGGAAATATTAATTTTTTTAAAAAATCCCAACTTGTTTGAAAATTTGAAAATTTTTGAAGTCTGAATATTTTCTAAATCTTAATTTTTAAATAAAAAATTTGTTTAAAATTGTAACTTTTTCAAAAGTCGTGAATTTTTGAAAATCTCAAGTTTTTTAAAATCCTAACTTTTTTAAATATCTTGACTTTTTAAAAATCTCAAGTTTTTCCAAATCTTATTATTTTAAGGTTTCTAGGTTTAGAGGTTTAGGGCTCAGGGTTAAGGATTTAGGGCTCATTTTTAGGGTTTGGTTTCCTTTTATGGTTTAGGGGTTTTAGAGAATTTTTGGATTAAGCATTTAGGGTTTTGGTGTTTAAGAGTTTAGAGCTTTAAGGTTTAGGGTTTTAGGGTTTATGGCTTAGAGGTTTAGAGTTTAAGGCATAGGGGTCGGGTTTAGGTTTCGGGTTTGATGGTTTCAGAGGGTTTATGAATTTATTTTTATGACATTCAAGTTATGAGTTTAGGTTTTAGGGTTTAGGTTTTTGGCTTAAGGTTTAGGGTTTAGGCTTAGGCTCACAGTTTAAGGTATAGGTTTTAGGCTTTAGGGTTGAGGACTTTAGGAAGGATTTAGGGTTTACATATTTTTGATTTAGGGTTTTAAGGCTTTGGGTTTAGGGGTTTAGATTTTATTGTTTAGGGTTTACAGTTTAAGCTTCATGTTCAAGGATTAAGGTTTATGGTTCATGGTTTAAAAATTTGGGGTTTAGAGTTTAGGATTTTATGATTTAAGGATTTGGGTTTATGTTTTATGGCTGAGGATTTATGGTTTAAAAAGTTAGGTTTAAAAAAGTTAGGAATTTTAAAAATAAAGGTTTTGAAAATGTTAAGATTTTAAAACAATAGGATATTTAAAAATGTTGGGGTTTAAAATTCTCTTTAGTTTTGTAATTCCCACTTATTTTAAAATTGCACCTTTTTCAAAATCTTGGTTTTTTTAAAATTCAAACTTTCTCAAAAATTTTGGCTTTTTTTAAAATCAAAACGCTTTTGAAACCCCAATTTTTGTTTGAAATCCCAACCTTTTTATAATCTTGACTTTTGTCAAAATCTCAACTTTTTTAAAAACCCTAAAATTTGTGAAATTCGAGCTTTTTTAGAATTATGAAATTCTATCTTTTTATAAAATTACAAATTCTTTAAAATCCTAAATTTTTTTAAATTCACAACTTTTTTAAAAATAATGACATTTTCAAAAATAATGACATATTCAAGATTCCAGAACTTTTGGAAAATGTAAATTATTTAAACTACTAATTTTTTTTAAAATCTTGATATTTTAAAAAAGTTGAGATTTTTGAAATATGTGGTTTAAAAAAAAGCGGACTTTTGAAACGGACACTTTTTCGGAGCACAAATTTTTTTTATGAACCTTTAATTTTGTTCTTTAATTTTGGTGAATCACTACATTTTTGAAATCTTGACTTTTTTGATATTATAAATTTTTCAAAAATCACAACTATTTCAAAATTGTGACGTTTTCGAAAATCAAAACATTTTCAGAAATCCCAACTTTATAAAAATTCTTGAATTTTCTAAAATCTGAAATTTATCAAAAATGACGACTTTTGAAAATTTTTAAAATCCTTAATTTTTTTTTAAAATTATTATTTTTTTCAAAATCACAATCATTAAAAATTGTGACTTTTTCAAAATCTTGACTTATTAAAAATCCTAACTTTTTCAAAAATCTTCATGTTTTAAAAATCCCAACATTTTCAAAAATAAAATTTTGAAAAATCTTTTTTGAAAATCCTGACTTTTTCAAAAATCTTAACATTTACAAAATAACAAATTTTTGGAAAATCTCAATTTTTTTAAAAATCCCATCTTTTCAAAAATCCTAATTTTTTAAAAAATGTCAAGTTTTTAAAAAATCTTGACTTTTTTAAAAAATCTAGACTCTTCAAAAATGTAAAAAGCCTAACTCTTTAGAAAATCCCAACTTTTCAAAAATCATGAATTTTTTTGAAATATTAATCTTTCAAAAACCCCAACTTGTTTGAAAATCTGAACATTTTCAAAATCCCAACATTTTTAAAATCTTGATGTTTTCAAAAATTTCAATTTTTTTTAAAAGTCATGACATTTTTGAAAATATCAAGTTTTTGAAATCCTAACTTTTTAAAAATCTAGACTTTTTTTTAAATCCCATGTTTTTTAAAATACCAACTTTTTCCAAATCTAACTATTTTAAGGTTTCTATGTTTAGGGTTTAGGGCTCGGGGATTTAGGTTTATGTTTATGAAATTTTGAGGGATTAGGGCTTCAAAATCTTAGGGCTCGAGGATCGGGTTTAGGGTTTAGGGTTGAGGTTCATGGTTTGAAGATCAAGGTTTACGGTTTAAGAATTAGGTTTTAGGTTTTTCGTTTTTAAAACCTTAGGATTTAAAAAATTAGGTTTTTAGGGTTTGGGGTTTGAGTTTTACGGTTAAGTTTTTGTACTTAAGGTTTATGGCTCATGGTTTACGTTTGAAATTTTAATATTTAGGATTTAACATTTAGGGTTCAAAACCTAGCCCAGAGCCCTAAACCCTGAATCCTTAGCCCAAAAACCTAAACCCTAAACACTAAATCCCCTAAGCCCTGAACCTCAATCTAGAAACCTTAAAATAAAATAGTAGATAGGAAAAAAAATTATGATTTTGAAAAATTTGGGATTTTCAAAAGTCAAGTTTTTTAAAAAGTCAACATTTTCAAAAACTTGAGATTTTTAAAAGAGTTTGGCTTTTTTGCAAAAGTTTTTTAAAAGCATGGATTTTCAAAAATGCAAGATTTTGTAAAACTCGAAATTTTCAAAAAAATTAGGATATTTGAAAAACGGAATTTTAAAAAAATTTAAGACATTTTCAAAAAAGTCACGATTTTGTAAAAGTGAAGATTTTTGAAAAATTCAAGATTTTAGAAATTTTAAAATGATTTTTTCAAAATGTCAAGATTTTTGAAAATGTTGAGATTTTTTTAAAACATCAAGATTATTGAAAAATTCAAGATTTTTGAAAATAAGATTTTTAAAAATTCAGGGATATTTTTAAAAGTCTTTATTTTTAAAAAGTCTTGATTTTTAATTATTTTTTTAAATATATATTTTTTTAAAAGTAAGGATTTTAAAAAAGTCAGCAATTTTTTGAAAAGTTGAGATTTTAGAAAATTCATTTTAGAAAATTTTTTTTTTTAAAAGTTGGGATTTCTAAAAAAGTTTTGATTTTTGAAAATGTTTTTTTTTTTGAAATAGTTTCGATTTTTTTTAAAAAATTAATTTTTGAAAAAGTTATAATCTCAAAAGAGTCAAGATTTCAAAAATGTAGTGATGTACCAAAATTAGCAAGAACTTGAAAAAAAGTCATAACTTGTGCTCTGGTTTCCATTTGAATCCTTTTTTTTTAAACCACATGTTTCAAAAATCTCAACTTTTTTAAAATATTAAGATTTTAAAAAAAATCAGGGTTTGAATAATTTAGATTTTCTAGAAATTCTAGATTTTTAATATATCATGATTTTTGAAAAAGTCATTATTTTAGAAAAAATTTTGAATTTAAAAAAATAGGATTTTAAAGAATTTGAAAATTTAGAAAATGATATAATTTCATAATTCTAAAAAGTTTGAATTTCAAAATTTTTAGGGTTTTGAAAGTAATTGAGATTTTCAAAAATGTTAGGATTATGAAAAGATGGGATTTCGAACAAAAATTGGGATTTCAAAAAGTTGTGATTTTGAAAAAGCCAAGAATTTTGAGAAAGTTGGGATTTTCAAAAAAGACAAGATTTTAAAAAAGGTGCAATTTTCAAATAAGTCAGGATTTACAAAAAAAAGAGATTTTTAAATCCCAACTGTTTTGAATATCCTATTTTTTTAAAATCCTTTTAAAATTTTTTTTTTAATATTTACTTTTTCAAAATTCAAAATTTTTTTTAAAATCGTTAAACTTTTTTGAAAATTACTTAATTTTTAAAATTCACAATTTTTTAAAAAAAACCTTTAAAATTTTTTAAATTTATGACTTTAAAACTTACAAAATCTATGAAAATCATAAAATTGAAAAAAATAAACCCTAAACCTAAAAATCAAATTTTTTCATAAAATCAAAATCCCTAAACCCTAAAATTAAACCTAAACCAAAATGGTAAACTCTAAACCCAAAACCTAAAATAAAATCCTAAACCCTAAACCAACTAAAAACCTAAACCAAAACTAAAACCTAACCTAAACCATAAACCAATAAACACAAATAAAAAAATCCTAAACTTAAACCTAAACCCCAAAAACCCTAAAAATTAAACCCTTAAACCCTAAACCTAATAATCCCTAAAGCCTAATGCCTAAACCTTAAACCCTAAACCCTAAACTTGAAACCTAAAACCCTAAACCCAAAATCAAACCCTAAACCTAAAGCAAAAACTAAACCAAAATTAAAACCTAAACCTAAACCCTAAACCCTAAACCCTAAAACCCTAAACCCTAAATGCTAAACCATAATCTCTAATTGCTAAACCCTAAAAATTTTAAACCTAAAAAATCCTAAACCCTTAAACCCTAAAACCCTAAAACCTAAACCCTAAAACCTAAAACCAAACCTAAACCTAAAACCTTTTGAAACCCTAAAAACCCTAAACCCCGAAAACCTTTTAAACTTAATTTTAATTTTAAACAAACTAAATCCCATTTTTAAAAACTAAACACTAAACCTAAAAAAACCTTAAAATATTTAGATTTGGAAAAATTGGTATTTTGAAAAACTTCAGATTTTGAAAAAGTTAAGATTTTTTAAAAAGTCAGGATTTTAAAAACTGAAAATTGTTATTTTTTAAAACATTGGGACTTTGAAAAATGTTCATATTTTCAAAAAGTTTTAGATTTTTGAAAAAAAATATTTTTGAAAAAGTAAGAATTTTTGAAAAAATTGGGATTTTGAAAAGTTTTAAAAAGTCTGGTTTTGTGAAAGTCATTTTTTAAAAATTTAAGATTTTTAAAAAGTCTTGACATTTTTTGAAAAGTTAGTATTTTTTTAAAAAGTTGCAAGATTTTAAAAAATTGAGATTTTTAAAAAGTCAAGATTTTTGAAAAAAGTTTTTAAAAAATTGAAAATTTTTGAAAAATTTGCATTTTTTTTAAATTAATTTTTTTTTAAAAAGTTAAGGATTTAATTTTAAAAAGTAAGATTTTTTGAAAAAGTTTAGATTTTAGAAAAATTAAAAATTTTAAAAAAATTGGGAAAAGTTAGGATTTTTTGAAAAAAGTTGATTTTTTAAAAAAAAAATTTTTTTAAAAAGTTTTAAATTTATATTCAAAGTAGGGATTTTTGAAAAAATAATTTCAAAAAAGTCAAGATTTCAAAAATGTAGTGAAGCACCAAAATTAGCAAGAATTTTAAAAAAAGTGCTTGAGTTTTTTTTGAAAATCTTTTTTTTTGAAACGACAAATTTTTGAAAATCTCAACTTTTTTAAAATATCATTTTCAAAAAAGTTTGAATTTGAATTTTAGAAAAAAATTTGAATTTCATAAAAAAAAAAGTTTTGAAAAATTTAAAATTTTTTTTTTTTAAAAGGATTTTTAAAAAATTTTAGATTTTAAAAAAAATTTGATTTTTCAAAAAGTTAGATTATGAAAAAAATTAATTTTCAAAAAAAAATTTGTTTCAAAATTGATTTTGAAAAAAAGCCAAGAATTTTGAGAAAGTTGGGATTTTGAAAAAGATAGATTTTTAAAAAGGTGCAATTTTCAAATAAGTCAGAATTACAAAACTGAAGAGATTTTTAAATCCCAATTATTTTGAATATCCTAATTTTTTTTAAAATCCTAACATTTTCAAAATCTTTACTTTTTCAAAATTCCAACTTTTTATAAAATCGTGACTTTTTCAAAAATTAATAAATTTTAAAAAAATCATGAGTTTTTTAAAAATTGTGAAATTTTTAAATTCATGACTTTATCACTTTAAAATCTTTGAAAATAAAGACTTTTTTAAAATCATGAAATTTTTTTAAAATCCTAAAAATCTATTTTTAATCAGATTTTTTTTTAAATCATTACTTTTTCAAAATCGCAAACCTCTAACCCTAAAACCCTAAAACTAAAACTAAAACCCTAAAAATTAAACCCTAAACCCCAACATCCTAAACACTAAGCCCAAAACCCTAAAACCTAAACCATAAAACATAAACCCTAAACCCTAAACTAAAACCCTAAACCCCTAAATCTATAAACCATAAACCCAAATCCCTAAATCATAAACCTAAAAACTAAACCTAAACCAAACCTAAAAACCATAAACCTTAAACCCCTAAAATGAATCCTAAACCCTAAACCCTAAAGCCCAACACCTAAACAAAACCCTAAAACCTAAAAAAACTAAAACCCTAAAAACCTAAACCCTAAACCATATACCTTGAACCTAAACCCTAAACCAAAACCTAAACCTAAACCCTAAATTTCCCAAACCTAAAAACCCTAAACCTAAAACATAACCTAAACCCTAAACCTAAACCCTAAACCCTAAACCCCTCCTAACCTAAACCCTAAAAGCCCTAAACCTATGAAAATAAACCCTAAACCCTAAATTTTAAACCTAAACTAAATAATAAACCTAAATTTTTAACCATTAAACCCTAAAACCCTAAATTCTAAATCCTAAATACTAAAACCTAAATCTTAAAACCAAACCCTAAAACCCTAAACCCTAAATCCTAAAACCTAAAACCTAAAACCTAAACCTAAAACCTAAACCTAAATCCTAAACTAAAAAAACTTCAAACCCTAAACCTAAAACCTTTGAAAACCCTAAACCCTAAAACCTAAAAACCTAAACCTAAAACTTAAACCCAAACCCAACCTTTAAAAAAAAAATCTAAACCTAAACCTAAACACTAAAAATCCCTAACCCCTAAACCCTAAACCCAAAAAACCTTAAAATAGTTAGATTTGGAAAATTTTGGTATTTTAAAAAACTTGGGATTTTAAAAAAGTCAAGATTTTTGAAAAAGTCAGGATTTTAAAAAACTTGAGATTTTCAAAAAAAGTCATGACTTTAAAAAATTTACAATTTTAAACAAAGTTGTTATTTTTGAAAACATCAAGATTTTAAAAATGTTGGGACTTTGAAAATGTTCAAATTTTCAAACAAGTTGGGTTTTTTTAAATGAATATTTCAAAAAGTCAATTTTTTGAAAAGTTGGGATTTTCAAAGAGTTTTATTTTCAGGATTTTTCACATTTTTTTGAAGAGTTAGGATTTTTTTGAAAGTCAATTTTTTTGAAAAAATCAATTTTTTTGAAATTTTTTTTTAAAAAAACTTCAACATTTTTCAAAAAAGTTAGGATTTTTGAAAAAACAAGATTTTCAAAAAATGAGATTTTTTGAAAAAGTCAAGATTTTTTTGAAAAGTCCATTTTTTAAAAGTCGAGATTTTTTGAAAAAAAGTTAAGATTTTGGAAAATTTTTTAAATTTTTTTTGAAATGTTAAGATTTTTTAAAAAGTTAGGATTTTGAAAAAGTCTAGATTTTTAAAATTTGATTTTTTTAAATTATTTTTTTTAAAAAATATAATTTTTTTAAAAAGTTAAGGATTTTTTTGAAAAATTGGTTTTATTTTTTTTAAAATTGAGAATTTTAGAAAAATTGGAATTTTTTAAAAAGTTGATTTTTGAAAAAATTAGGATTTTTTAAAAAGTTAAAATTTTTTAAAAAAGTTGGGATTTTTGAAAAAGTTATAATCTCAAAAATCAAGATTTCAAAAATGTAGTGATGCGCCAAAATTAGTAGGAACTTGAAAAGGTCATAACTTGTGCTCCGAGTGTCCATTTGAGTCCTGTTTTTTTAAACCACATGTTTTTTAAAATCTCAACTTTTTAAAATATCAAGATTTTCAAAAAAAAAGTCTTAAGTTTGAATAATTTAGATTTTCAAAAATTTTGGATTTTTTAATATCTCATGATTTTTTAAAAAATTCATTATTTTCCAAAAAGTTGTGAATTTCAAAAAAATTTTTTAGGATTTTAAAGAATTTGTAATTTTAGAAAAAGATAGAATTTCATAATTCTAAAAAGTTTAAATTTAAAAATTTTAAAAAATTAGTTTTGAAAAAGTTGAAATTTTCAAAAAGTCAGTGATTATGAAAAGGTTGGGATTTCTAAAAAAATTGGGATTTCAAAAAAGTCAATTTTGAAAAAGTTTTTGAAAAGTTGGGATTTTCAAAAAAGACAAGATTTTAAAAAAGGTGTAATTTTCAAATAAGTTGAGAATTACAAAACTGAAGAGATTTTTTAAATCCCAAATGTTTTGAATATCCTAATTTTTTTAAAAATCCTAACATTTTAAAAATATTTAATTTTAAAAAATTCAACTTTTTATAAAATCGTACTTTTTTTTTAAAATTATGAATTTTTAAAAATCATGAGTTTTTAAAAAATTGTGAACTTTTTAAATTCATGACTTTATCATTTTCAAAATTTTGAAAATATAAAATTTTTTTAAAAATCATGACTTTTTTTAAAATCCTAACTTTTTAAAATCGAGATATTTTTAAATCGTGACTTTTTCAAAATAAACCCCTAAACCCTAAAAAAATAAAACCTAAACCTAAAAACTAAACCCTAAAAACCTAAACTAAAATCCTAAAAAAACCTAAAACCTAAACCAAATCCCTAAACCCTAAACTTAAAACCCTAAACCATAAACCCTAAAAACCTAAAATCCTAAAACCTAAAACCTAAACCTAAAACCCTAAACCTAAAATCCTAAACCAAAACCTTAAACCCTAAACCCTAAAACCTAAACCCTAAACCCTAAAACCCTAAACCTAAACCCTAAACCCATAAACCTTAAACCCTAAACCTTAAACCTAAACCTAAAACCCTAAACCCTAAACCTAAAACCCTAAACCCTTAAACCCTAAACCATGAAACCTAAACCCTAAACCTAAACCTTGAACCATGAAACCCTAAACCAAACCCTAAAAACCTAATTCCTAAATAAATTTATTAAGCCCTAAACCCTAAACCCTAAAATTTCTTAAAACTAAACCAATTGCTCTTAAAAACCTAAATTCTAAACCCTCTTAAACCATAAATTAAAACCCTAAATACTAAACCCTAAATTAAACCTAAACAAAACCTAAACCCTAAACCCTAAATCCTAAACCTAAATTCCTTAAACCTAAAAACTAAAAATCTTAAAACCTTTAAACCTCAAACCCTAAAAACCTAACCCTAAAAACCTAAAACCTAAACCTAAAACCTAAAATCCCTAAACCCTAAAACTTTTGAACCCTAAACCTGAATCCCTAAAACCTTAAAACCTAAAACCTAAACCCTAAACTAAAACCCTTGAAAAACCTAAACCCTCAACCTAAAAACCTTAAAATAGTTAGATTTGGAAAAAATTGGTATTTTGAAAAACTTAGGATTTTTAAAATGTCAAGATTTTTTAAAAAGTCAGGATTTTAAAAAACTTGAGATTTTTAAAAAAGTCACGACTTTTGAAAAAGTTGTAATTTTAAAAAAAGTTTTTTTTTGAAAACATCAAATTTAAAAAATATTTTGGGACTTTGAAAATGTTCAAATTTTAAAAAAGTTGGGATTTTTTAAAAATGAATATTTCAAAAATCAGATTTTTGAAAAATTGGGATTTTTAAAAGTTTTAGATTTTTTTTGGATTTTTTGAAAAAAGTTGGATTTTTTTAAAAAATTTTTTGAAGATTTTTTAAAAAAGTCAAGATTTTTGAAAAATTTGACATTTTCAAAAAATTTTTTTAAAAAAATTTTTTAAAAACTCAGATTTTTAAAAAGAAATTTTTAAAAAATTTTGAGATTTTTCAAAAAAAGTCATGATTTTTAAAAGTTGAATTTTTTTGAAAAATTTAAGATTTTTTAAAAGTCAGATTTTTTTTTTTTTTAATTTTTTTTAAAATGTTGGATTTTTAAAAATGTTGGGATTTTTGAAAAATTTTAAAATTTTGAATAAGTCAAGATATTTTTAAAAGTTTGATTTTTAATATTTATGATTTTTTGTCCAATTTTTTGAATTTTAATTAAAAGTTTTTTTAAAAAAGGATTTTTTTTTTAAAAGTCTACAAATTTTTTTGATTTTAAAATTCAAGATTTTAGAAAATTCAAGAATTTTTAAAAGTTGGGATTTTTTGAAAAAAAATTGATTTTTTTTTTAAAATCATTGCGATTTTTAAAAAGTTGCAATTTTTGAAAAAAGTTAGGATTTTTTTAAAAAATTATAATCTCAAAAAGTCAAGATTTCAAAAATGTAGTGATGCGCCAAAATTAGTAGAAACTTGAAAAGGTCATAACTTGTGCTCTAGGTGTCCATTTGAGTCTGATTTTTTTTAAACCACATGTTTCAAAAATCTCAACTTTTTTTAAAATCATTAGGATTTTAAAAAAAAAAGTCGGGAGTTTGAATAATTTAGATTTTCTAGAAATTTAGATTTTTGAATATGTCATGATTTTTTTTAAAAGTCATTATTTTCCAAAAAGTTGTGAATTTTAAAAAAATTAGGATTTTAAAGAATTTGCAATTTTAGAAAAAGATAGAATTTTTATAAATTCTAAAAAGTTTGAAATTCAAAAAAATTTTTAGGTTTTTAAAAAAAAGTTGAGATTTTCAAAAAAGTTAAGATTATGAAAAGGTTGGGATTTTGAAAAAAATTGGGATTTAAAAAAATTCATGATTTTGAAAAAGCCAAGAATTTTGAAAAAGTTAAGATTTTCAAAAAAACATTAAGATTTTGAAAAAAATGTGTAAATTTCAAATAAGTCAAATTACAAAACTGAAGAGATTTTTAAATCCCAATTTTTTGAAATACTAATATTTTTAAATCCTAATATTTTCAAAATCTTTACTTTTTCAAAATTCAACTTTTTAAAAATTCAACTTTTATAAAATCATGACTTTTTCAAAAATTACAAATTTTTAAAAAATCATGAGTTTTTTAAAATTGTGAACTTTTTAAATTCATGACTTTATCACTTTCAAAATCTTTTTTGAAAATATAGGTTTTTTTGAAAATCATGACTTTTTCAAAAAACCCTAACTGTTTAAAAATGAGATTTTTTGAAATCGTGAAATTAAAAAAAATAAAAACCCCTAAACCTAAAAAAAAATCCATAAACCATTAAAAAAAATCCTAAACCCTAAACCTAAACCATAAACCTAAACCCAAATCCCTAAATCCTAAAAACCTAAAACCTAAAACCTAAATCTAAACCTTAAACCCTAAACCCTAAACCCTAAACCCTAAAACCTTAAACCCTAAACCCTAAACCCTAAACCTAAACCTAAAACCTAAACCCTAACCCTAAAACTAAACCTAAACCTAACCTAAACCCTAAACCTAAAACCCTAAACCCTAAACCTAAACCCTAAACTAAGAAACCCAAACCTAAAAACCTTAAACCCTAAACCTTAACCCAAAAAAACCTAGAACCTAAACCTAAACCTAAAAAAAACCCTAACCCAAATCCCAAAAACCTAAACCCTAAACCTTAAACCTAAAAAATCCCTAAATTAAACCTAAATAAAACCCTCAATCAAAACCATGAAACCCTAAACCCTAAATGTAAAACCCTCAACCTAAACCCTAAAACCCTAAACCTCAAACCCAAAACCCTAAACCCTAGCCAACTAAACTAAAAACCTAAACCCCAAACCCTAAACCCTAAATCTAAAACCCTAAACCCTAAAACTAAAACCCAAAACCCTAAAACCCTAAAACCGTAAAACCCTAAACCATAAACCCCAAACCCTAAAACCTTAAACCCTAAACCCTAAACCCTAAACCCTAAACCTTGAAAAACCTTAAATCCTAAACCCTAAAACCTAAACCTAAACACCCTAAATCCTAAACCTAAAACCTTAACCCTCAAACCTCAACCTTAAAAACTTTAAAATAGTTAGATTTGGAAAAAATTGTTGAACCCTTAAAAACTTGGGATTTTTAAAAAGTCAATATTTTTGAAAAAGTCAAGATTTTAAAAAACTTGAGATTTTTTAAAAAGTCACGAATTTTTGAAAAAGATTTAAATTTTAAACAAAGTTATTATTTTTGAAAATATCAAGATTTAAAAAATGTTGGGACTTTGAAAATGATCAAATTTTCAAACAAGTTAGTGTTTTTGAAAAATTTTGATTTTTTGAAAAAAGTCAATTTTTTGAAATTGGGATTTTTTTTTTGCATTTTTGAAAGTTTGGATTTTTAAAAAGACAGATTTTTTAAAATCTGAGATTTTCCAAAAATTTGAATTTTTGAAAAAATTCAGATTTTAAAAAAATATTTTTAAAAAATTTTAAAAATTTTTTCAAAAGTTAAAATTTTTAAAAATTCAAGATTTTTAAAAAAGTTGGGATTTTTAAAAATTTGATTTTTGAAAAAGTCAAATTTTTTTAGATTTTGAAATTTTGAATTTTTTTTAAAAAGTTGTTTTTTTAAAAAAAATTTTTTTTTAAAAAAGTCATTTTTTTAAAATTTGAGCATTTTTGAAAAAGTTGAGATTTTTGAGAAAATTCAAGAATTTTTTAAAATTTGGGATTTCTAAAAAAAGTTTTTTAAAAAATTTTTTTTGAAATGTTGGATTTTTGAAAAATTTATAATTTTTGAAAAAGTTTTAATTTTTAAAAAAAGTCAAGATTTCAAAAATGTAATGATGCACTAAAATTAGGAGGAACTTCAAAAGGTCATAACTTGTGCTCTGGTGTCCGTTTGAGTCATTTTTTTAAAACCACATGTTTTTAAAAATCTCAACTTTTTTAAAATATCAATATTTTCAAAAAAAAGTTTTTGGAATTTTGAATAATTTAGATTTTCAAAAAATTTGGATTTTTTTGAATATGTCATGATTTTTTTGAAAAATTCATTATTTTTCCAAAAAGTTGTGAATTTCAAAAAAATTAGGATTTTAAAAAAAAAATTTTAAAAAAAAAAAAAAATCAAAAATTTCATTTTCTAAAAAAAGTAAATTTCAAAAAAGTTTAGGGATTTTGAAAATCCTAATTTTTCAAAAAATTTAGATTTTTTAAAAAAAAAAATTTTGAAAATTTTAAAAAAATTTTTTAAAAATTTTTTTAAAAATCTCAAGAATTTTTTTTAAATTAAACTTTTTAAAAAATCATTTAGTTTTTTAAAAAAAATTTGAAAATTTTAAAATCAAAAGGACTTTTTCAAAATTCAAAAAATCTTTTAAAAAATCCTAACTTTTTTAAAAATCATTTTAAAAATTTTTTTTTCAAAATTTTTTTTCAAAAATCTAACTTTAAAATTATTATTTTTTAAAATCATGATGACTTTTTCAAAATCATTTTTAATCCCTAAAAGCCTTAAAAAATTGAAAACCTTTAAACCTAAACTATGCTTTAAATCTAAACCCTAAATCCCAAAATTTTTTAAAACAACTCTAAAATTCAAACCCTAAACCCTAAACCTAAAATAAACCAAAACCCTTAACACTAAATCCTAAACCCTAAACCTCAAACATAAAACCTAAACCCATAAACCCTAAAACCATAAAACTAAAAACCTAAACCCTAAACCCTTAAACCTTAAACCATAAACCCTAAACCTAAATCCCTAAACCTAAAAGCCTAAACCCTAAACCCTAAACTAAACCCTAAACCTAAACCCTAATAAAAACTCTAAACCCTAAAAAGTGGAACCCTAAAGCCAAACCTAAAAACTAAACCCTAAACCTTAACTTAACCTTAAACCCTAAACCTAAAAACCTAAACCCATAACCCTAACCTCAAAATGAAACCAACCATGGAAACTCAAACCATGAACCTAAACCATGAACCCTAAACCTAACCTAAACCCTAAATCTAAACCTAAACCCTAAATAAAACTCTAAACCTTAAGCTCTAATTACTAAACCTTAAAAAAATAAATTTTTTTTAAACCCTAAAAACCCTAAATGCTAAATACTAAAAAAAAAACCCTCAAAAAAATCTAAAACCCTAAATTGTAAAACCTCCCTAAATGGAAAACCTCAAACCCAAAACCTCAAAACCCAAACCCTAAACCCTAAAACCCTAAAACCTAAAAACTCTAAAACCCTAAACCTAAACCCTAAAACCTAAAACCTAAAAAACCCAAACCCTAAACCCTAAACCCTAAACCCTAAAAAACCCTAAACCCTAAACCTTAAACCCAAAAATCCTAAAATAGTAAAAAAAGTTAAATTTTTAAAACCCTTTTAAAAAATCTTAAATTTTTAAAAAGTCCTAAATTTTTAAAAAATCCCTTAGAAATTTAAAAAAGTTAAAAAAAAAAAATGAATTTTAAAAAAAGTTTTTTTTTTAGATTTTTAAAAAAATTTGGATTTTAAAAATTTTTTGAAAAACATGGGATTTTTAAAAAAATGTTGGATTTTTTAAAAAGTTAAGATTTTTAAAAAAGTCAAGATTTTTAAATTTTTTTAAAAAAGTTAGATTTTTGAAAAGTCAAGATTTTTTAAAAAGTTTTTGAAAAATTTTTTAAAAAAGTTTTTAAAAAGATTTTTAAAAATTTGACATTTTTTTGGAAAAGTTAGATTTTTGAAAAAATTTGAATTTTTGAAAAATTTAGATTTTTGAAAAAATTTTTAATTTTTTTTTAAAAAGTTGAATTTTTTGAAAATTTAAGTCGATTTTTAAAAAATTAATTTTTTCAAAAAAGTCAAATTTTCAAAAAAGTTTGATTTTTTAAAAAAAATTGATTTTTTAAAAATTTAAGATTTTTTTAAAAAAATAGATTTTTGAAAAAAAAAGTCAGAGATTTTAAAAATTTGGAATTTTTTTAAAAAGTTGGAATTTTTGAAAAAAGTTTTGATTTTCAAAAATTTTGATTTTTTTAAAAATTGATTTTTGAAAATTTGAAAAAAAGTTGGGATTTTCAAAAAAAAGTTATAATTTCAAAAAGTCAAGATTTCAAAAATGTAGTGATGCACCAAAATTAGCAAGAACTTGAAAAGGTCATAACTTGTGCTCCAGTTTTTGTTTGAGTCCATTTTTTTTTTAAAACCAACATGTTTCAAAAATCTCAACTTTTTTAAAATATCAGATTTTTAAAAAAAAGTCAGATTTTGAAAATTTAGATTTTAAAATTATGGATTTTTTAATATGTCATGATTTTTAAAAAGTCATTTTTTTTCAAAAAAGTTGTGATTTTTAAAAAAATTTAGGATTTTAAAAAAATTTAGAATTTTAAAAAATTTTTTAAAAAATTAAACATTTTTAAAAAAAAAATTTTGAAAAAAAAAATTTTTTTGAAAAAGTTGAGATTTTTTTAAAAAGTTTGAGATTTTTAAAAAGGTTGGATTTTTTTAAAAAAGTTGGGATTTTAAAAACTCAAATTTTTAAAAAAAAATTTTTTTAAAAAAATTTTGAAAATTTTAAAACTTTTTTTTGAAAAAGGTCTAACCTGAAAAACCTTGAATTTTTTAATTTTTTTAAATTGAGATTTTTTAAACTTTTAAAAAAATTTTTTTAAAAAATTTTATTTTTTTAAAAATTCCATCATTTTAAAAATCACAACTTTTTTGAAAATTTTTTAAAATTGTAAAAAAAAATTTAACAAAATTTAAAAATTGTGAAATTTTTTTTTAAATTCATGACTTTAAAATCACTTTCAAAAAATTGAAAATAAAAAATTTTTTTTAAAAATGTTTTTTTCAAAATCCTAAAAACTGTAAATTCAAAAAAGTCAATAATTTTAAATCATTTAAAATTTTTCAAACTTTGAAACCTAAAAAAAATTTAAACCCTAAACCTAAACAAAACCTAAATGCTAAAACCTAAATCAAATTTAAAACAAACAAACCTAAACACTAAACCCAAAACCTTTAAAATCCTAAACCATAAACCCAAATCCCTAAATAAACCCTAAAATTAAAAAAATCTAAACTTTAAACCCTAAACCTTAAACCAAACCCTAAACCCTAAACCCTAAATCCTTTAAATCCATAACCCTAAACCCTAAACCCCCTAAATAAACCTTAAAAAAACCCCAAAAGCTAAACCATAAACCCTAAACCCTAAAATCATAAAAACCCTAAAACCTAAACCCTAAAAAACCTAAACCTTTAAAACCTAAACCTTTTGAACCCTAAAAAATAGTTTTAAAAACTAAAACCCTAAGCCTAAATTAAACCCTAAACATTATACCCTTAAAAATCTAAACCCTAAAAAATTTTCTAAACCTTTTTAACCTAAGCCCTAAACAAAAACACTTTTTAAACCCTAAACTCATAAACCTCAAACCTTGAACACCTAAAAATTAACCCTTTGAAACATAATGTAATCCCAAACCCAATTTTCAAAAAACCCTAAAAAAGGTAATTAAAAAATTGATTTCTCTAAAATGTTTTTAAAAATTTAAACCATAAAGGGTTAAAAACTAAATTGTTTTAAAACCCAAACCTAAATTCCTTTGAAAATTCATCATAAAATCATAACCTCAAACCTCTAAAAATGGATTTAAAAAGTGAAACCTTAAAACCCTAAACCATCCCCTCTCTTAAAAGTAAAACTCTAAACCAGCGTTTTAAAAAAAACTAAAAAAAAACCTTTAAAAAAACCTAAACCTAAACCTTAAAACTAAAAATAAAACCCTTTTTTGAAAAAAAACCTAAACCCTAAACCCTAAATACTAAACCCTAATCAAAACCTAAACCCTAAACCTTTAAACCCTAAACCTAAAACCCTAAATTTAAATAAACCTTGAACCCCAAAAACAAACTCTTAAACCCTAAATTAAATCCTAAAACCTAAACCCAAAAAACTCAAACCTAAACCCTAAACCTAAAAACCTTTGAAAAACCTTGGAACCTAAACCCTTAAAAATCCTAAACCTAAACCCTAAATCCTAAACCCTAAATCCTTTGAACCAAAACCTAAACCCTAAAAACCCTAAACCTTAACCCTAAACCTTCAAACCTAAAAATTAAAAACCAAATTTAAAAAATTTAAATTTTTTTTTTTAAAAATTGGATTTTCAAAAAAAAACTGGATTTTTTGAAAAGTCAAGATTTTTTTTTTAAAACTTGATTTTTCAAAAAAAAGTCACGACTTTTAAAGTTGCAATTTTAAACAAAGTTGTTATTTTTGAAAACATCAAGATTTTTAAAAAATGTTGACTTTGAAAAATTTAATTTTTCAAACAAGTTGGGGTTTTCAAAAATGAATTTTCAAAAAGTTAAGATTTTTGAAAAGTTGGGATTTTTAAAAGTTGGGATTTTCAAAAATTTTTTTTTGAAAGTCTCAGATTTTTAAAAAGTCAAGATTTTTTTAAAAAGTTGAAGATTTTTTAAAAAGTCTTTAGATTTTGAAAAGAGTTTTTTAAAAAATTTGAGATTTTGAAAAAGTTTGATTTTGAAAAAGTCATGAATTTTTTTGAAAATTGTTATTTTTTTAAAAATTTTTTTTAAAATTTCAAATTTTTGAAAAAAAAAGTTGATTTTTAAAATCAAGATTTTTGAAAAAGTTTTATTTTTGAAAATTTTTTGAAAAAAAGTCTGATTTTTTTAAAAATTTGTGATTTTTAAAAAAAATAGATTTTTTTAAAAAGTAAGAGATTTTTGAAAAAAGTTGGATTTTTAAAAAGTTGAGATTTTAAAATTTTTTTTTAAAAGTTTAATTTTTTTTTTTTTTTTGAAAAAAGTCACGATTTTTTAAAATGTTGCAATTTTTTGAAAAAGTTGGGATTTTAAAAAAGTTATAATCTTTAAAAAAGTCAAGATTTCAAAAATGTAGTGATGCACCAAAATTAAAAGGAACTTGAAAAGGTCATAACTTGTGCTCCAAAATCCATTTGAGTCTATTTTTTTAAACCACATGTTTCAAAAATCTCAAATTTTTAAAATATCAGGATTTTCAAAAAAATTTAAGAGTTTGAATAATTTAGATTTTCTAAAATTTTAAAATTTTTAATATGTCATGATTTTTGAAAAAGTCATTATTTTCAAAAAGTTGAATTTTAAAAAATGTGAATTTTAAAAAATTTAAATTTTAAAAAAAAAATTTTTTTCAAAAAAAAAAAATTTAAAATTTTAAAAAAATTGAATTTTAAAAATTTAGGATTTTAAAAAAGTTGAGATTTTTTTAAAAAAGTTGGGATTTTGAAAAGGTTGGAAATTTTAAAAAATTTGGGATTTCAAAAAAAATTTGATTTCAAAAAAGCCAAGAATTTTGAGAAGTTGGGATTTTTTTGAAAAAAGACAAGATTTTGAAAAAGATGTAATTTTCAAATAAGTAAATTACAAAACTTAAATTGAGATTTTTAAAAATCCCAATTTTTTGAATATCCTAAAAATTTTTTAAAAATCCTAAATTTTTTCAATTCCTTTTTTTTAAAATTCAAATTTTTAAAAATCTTTTTTTAAAAATTACAAATTTTTTTAAAAATCATGAGTTTTTTTAAAAAATTTTTAAAATTTTTTAATACAAAATTTATTTTAAAATTTTTTAAAATCAAAATTTTTGAAAATCATGAATTTTTTAAATCCTAACTTTTCAAAATCATGATATTTTTTAAATCGTGACTTTTTTTTAAATCGAAACCCTAAACCTAAAACCTAAACCCTAAACCCTTAAACACCTAAACCCTAAACACTAAAACCTAAACCAAAATCCAAATCCTAAACCCTAAACACAAAAAACCTAAATCCTAAACCTAAACCAAACCCTAAACCCTAAATCAAACTAAAACCTAAATTGTTAACCCCAAAACCTTAAACCCTAAACCCTAAACCCCGAAACCCTAAACCATGAACCCTAAAAACCTAAACTAATTAACCTAAACCCTAAACCCTAAACCTAAACCCTAAACCCTAAAAAAATGAAAACCCTAAACCCTAAAGCCTAAACCCTAAAACCTAAACCCTAAACTCAAAACCAAACCTTGAACCCTAAACCATGAACCCTAAACCATGAACCCTAAACCTAAACCTAAACCTTAAACCCTAAAAACCTAAAACCCTAAACCCTAAACCCTAAACCCTAAACCCTATAAACCCTAAAAACCTTAAACCTTAAACCCTAAAACCCTAAATGCTAAATCCTAAATACCTAAACCCTAATCCCCTAAACCCTAAACCCTAAATGCAAAACCTAACCTAAAACCTCAAACATAAACCTAAACCCTAAATCCTAAACCTAAACCCTAAACCCTAAAACCTAAACCTAACCTCAAACCTAAACCCTAAACCTAAAAACCAAAAACCCTAAACCTAAACCCCTAAAACCTAAACCCTAAACCCTAAAACCAAAAACCTAAACCCTAAACCCTAAATCTAAAATATAGATTAAACCCTAAAACTAAACCCTAAAATTTAAAAAAAGTTAGATTTGGAAAAAAAAGATTTTAAAAACTTGGGATTTTTAAAAAGATTTTTAAAAAGTTGAATTTTTTGAAAAAATTTCAAAAGTTAATTTTTTGAAAAAAATTTTAAAAAGTTGAAAACAAAGTTGTTATTTTTTTAAAACATCAAGATTTAAAAATGTTGGGACTTTTAAAATGTTCAAATTTTCAAAAAGTTGGGGAATTTTTAAAAATGAATTTTTGAAAAAAGTTGGGATTTTCAAAAAGTTGGGATTTTTTTTTTTGAAAAAAGATTTTTTTGAAAAGTTTTTTAAAAAAGTTTGAAAAAGTTATTTTTGAAAAAAGTTGACATTTTTAAAAAGTTAGGATTTTTGAAAAAAGTTGATTTTTTAAAAATTTGAGATTTTTAAAAAAGTTTTTTTTAAAAGTCAAGAATTTTTTTTTAAAAAAGTGAAGATTTTTAAAAAAGTAGATTTTTTGAAAAATGTTGATGATTTTTTTAAAAAATGTCAAGAATTTTTTTAAAATTCAGATTTTTAAAAGTCATAGATTTTTAAAAAGTCTTGATTTTTAATATTTGCAATTTTTTTGAAAAAAAATAATATTTTTTTTTAATAAAAATAAAGGATTTTTTTTGAAAAAAGTTGCATTTTTTAAAAAAGTTGAGATTTTTAAAAAATTCAGAATTTTTAAAAAGTTGAAAGATTTTGAAAAAGTTTTGATTTTTTTAAAAAATTTGACAATTTTTGAAATAGTTGTGATTTTTTTAAAAGTTGGGATTTTTAAAAAATTATAATCTCAAAAAAGTCAAGATTTCAAAAATGTAGTGATGTGCCAAAATTAGCAAGAACTTGAAAAGGTCATAACTTGTGTGTCCAGGTGTCTTTTTTGAGTCCATTTTTTTAAACCAAATGTTTCAAAAATCTCAACTTTTTTAAAATATCAAGATTTTCAAAAAAATTCAAGAGTTTGAATAATTTAGATTTTCAAAAATTCTAGATTTTTAATATGTCATGATTTTTGAAAAGTCATTATTTTCCAAAAAGTTGTGAATTTCAAAAAAATTAGGATTTTAAAGAATTTGTAAAAAATTTTTAAAAAAGATAGAATTTCATAATTCTAAAAAAGTTTGAATTTCAAAAAAATAGGGTTTTTGAAAAAGTTGAGATTTTTTTAAAAAGTCAAGGATTATTTAAAAAAATTGGGATTTTGAAAAAAATTAAATTTTTCAAAAAGTCATGATTTTTAAAAAAAAGCCAAGAATTTTGAAAAGTTGGGATTTTGAAAAAAAAAATAAAAAAAAAAAAAAAGTTTTTTTTTTAAAAATCAAAATTAAAAAAATTTTTTTTAAAAATCCCAATTTTTAAAATCCTAATTTTTTTTTTAAAATCTAACATTTTTTAAAATTTGAAAATTTTTTAAAATTATGATTTTTAAAATTGAAAATTTTAAAAATTTAGACTTTTTAAAAATTTAAACAAATTTTTTTTTCAAAATCCTAAAATTTTTAAAATCATGATATTTTTAAATTTCGAAATCAAACTTTTTAAAATCATCAACTTTTTAAAATCTTTTAAAATCCCTAAAAAATTAAACCTAAAAAAAAAAAACCTAAATCCCTAAATTATTAAAATCCTAAACCTAAACCCTAAAACCCTAAACCCTAAATCACCAAAAAACCCTTAAACCCAAAACTAAAAACCCTAAACCCTAAAACCATAAAACCCAAAACCTAAACCTAAACCTAAAATCCTAAACCCTAAACCCTAAACACTAAACCCTAAACCTAAACTAAACCCTAAACCTAAACCCTAAACCTAAACAACCCTAAACCCTAAACCCTAACATCTAAAATCCTAAAACCCTAAAAATAAACCATAAACCCCAAAAACCCTAAACCCTAAAAACCTAAAAATAAACCCTAAAAAACCTAAAACCTAAACCCTAAAAAACCTAAACTTGAATAAACCAAAACCTTGAATCTTGAAAAAACCCTTGAACCTTTAACCCTAAACCCTTTTTTACCTAAACCTAACCCTAAACCCCAAACCCTAACCCTTAAAAAATAAACCTAAAAAAACCTTTAAAATCTAAATAAAACCTTAAAACCTAAACCCTAAACCTAAAAACTTTGAGATTTTTTCAAACCCTAAAACCTAAATTAAAAAGTAAAACCCTTAAATATCAATTTTAAAAACCCTAAACCCTAAACTTTTTAACTTTTTAAAATTTTAGAAACCAAAAAGTTAATTTTTTAAATTAAAAAATTTGAAAAAATAAAAAAAAACCTAAGGATTTTTAAAAGTGAAACCTTTAAAAAACCTCAAGATCTTTGAAAACTCTAAATAAAACCTTAAAAAGTTAGATTTTTTGAAAAACCTAAACCTTTTAAAAAATTGGGATTTTAAAAAAATTTGAGATTTTCCAAAAACTCGTGATTTTTGAAAAGTTGAATTTTTAAAAAGTTAGATTTTCAAAAATTTCAAGATTTTGAAAAATTTTTTTGAAAAAGTCAAGATTTTTAAAAAATTTTAAAATTTTTAAAAAATTTTAAAGGATTTTTAAAAGTCAATTTTTTTTTAAAAAGTTTAATTTTTGAAAAAAAAAATTTTTTGAAAAAGTTGTGATTTTTTAAAAAGATTTTTTTTTTGATTTTAAAAAAAGTTTTAAAAAAAATTTAAATTTTTTTTTGAAAAGTCAGGGATTTTAAAAAACTTGACCTTTTTAAAATCTAATTTTTGAAAATCAAATTTTTGAAAAATTTGATTTTTTAAAAAAATTTGATGATTTTTGAAAAAATTTTCAAAAATTGAAGATTTTTTGAAATTTGGGATTTTTGAAAAATGTTGGATTTTTTTTAAAAATCAAGATTTTTGAAAAAGTCAAGGATATTTTAAAAAGTCCCATTTTTAATATTTGTGATTTTTGAAAAAAATAAATTTTTAAAATTGAAATTTTCAAAAAAGTCAAACATTTTTAAAAGTTGATTTTAGAAAATTTTAGAAAATTTTAAAATTTTTTTTTGAAAAAGTTTTGATTTTTTTAAAATTTGATTTTTGAAAAGTTGTTTTTGATTTTTGAAAAAGTTTGTGATTTTTTTCAAAAAAGTTAAATTCATCTCAAAAAGTCAAGATTTTTAAAAATGTAATGATGATGCAAAAATTAGCAAGAACTTTGAAAAGGTCATAACTTGTGCTCCAGGTGTCCATTTGAGTTCCATTTTTTTTTTTAACCACATTTTTTCAAATCTCAACTTTTTTTAATAAAATATAGGATTTTCAAAAAAAAGTTGGGAGTTTGAATAATTTAGATTTTCCAAAATTCTAGATTTTTGAATATGTCATGATTTTTGAAAAAGTCATTATTTTTTAAAAATTGTGAATTTTTAAAAAAAAAGGATTTTTAAAGAATTTGCAATTTTAGAAAAAGATAAAATTTCATAATTCTAAAAAAAATTGAATTTCAAAAATTTTAGGGTTTTTGAAAAAGTTGAGATTTTCAAAAAAGTCAGGATTATGAAAAAAGGTTGGGATTTCAAAAAAATTGGATTTTAAAAAAGTCGTGATTTCAAAAAAAAACCAAGAATTTTGAGAAAGTTGGGATTTTCAAAAAGACAAGATTTTGAAAAAAGGTGCAATTTTCAAATAAGTCAAATTACAAAAAAAAAAGATTTTTAAATCCCAACTATTTTGAATATCCTAATTTTTTTAAAAAAATCCTAACATTTTCAAAAAATTTACTTTTTTTTTCCAACTTTTATAAAATCGTGAACTTTTTTCAAAATGAATTTTTTAAAAATTTAATTTTTAAAAAAAATATGAAGATTTTAAAATTTTGAAACTTTAAATTCATGACTTTATCACTTTCAAAATATTTGAAAATAAACTTTTTTAAAATCATAATTTTTCAAAATCCTAAACTTTTCAAAATCGAAAATAAACCCTAAATCCTGACTTTTTAAAAATCCCTAAACCCTAAACCTAAACCCTAAAAACCCTAAAACCCTAAACCTTAAATACCTAAACCTAAACCTAAACTAAACCCTAAAAACCCTAAAACCTAAATCCCTAAACCCTAAAACCTTAAATAAAAACCCTAAACCTAAACCTAAACCTAAAACCTAAATCAAAAACCCCAAACCCTAAACCCTAAACCCTAAACCTAAAAAAAAACCTAAACCTAAAACCATAAACCTTGAACCCTAAACCTAACCTTGAACCCTATTGAACCCTAAAACCCTAAAAAACCCTAAAACCTTTAACCTTTAAAAACCTCAAAACCCTAAACCCTAAACCTATAAACCCAAACCCAAAACCTAAACCCTATGAACTCCTTAAAACCTAAACAAACCCTACCCTAAACCCTAAACCTAAATCCTAAATCCTAAATACCTAAACCCTTAACCTAAAACCTAAACCTTAAAAAATTTAAACCCAAAAACCCTCAAAATCCTAACCCTAAAAACCTTGAAAAAGCCCCAAACCCTAAAAAATAAAACCCTAAACCCTAAACCTAAAACCTAAACCCTAAAACCTAAGCCCCTAAATAACCCTAAAACCTAAAAAAACCTAAAACCTAAACCCTTTTAAACCCTAAACCTTGATCCCTAAACCCTAAACCCAAAAAAACCCTAAACCTAAACCCTAAACCCTTGAATCCTTAAACCCTAAAACCTAAACCCTAAAACCTAAATCCCTTTGAAACCCTAAAACCTCAAACCTAAAAAACCTTAAAATAGTTAGATTTGGAAAAAAATTGGTATTTTTTGAAAAACTTGGGATTTTAAAAAAGTTTTAAATTTTTAAAAAGTCAGATTTTCAAAAACTTGAGATTTTTAAAAAGTCACAACTTTTGAAAAAAGTTACAATTTTAAAAAATTTGTTATTTTTGAAAAATATCAAGATTTTTAAAATGTTAGACTTTGAAAATTTTTAGATTTTCAAAAAAGTTGGGGTTTTTTTTAAAAATAAATATTTCAAAAAGTCGGGATTTTTGAAAAGTTGGGATTTTTTAAAAAGTTTTTTTTGAAAAGTCTGGATTTTTTTTCAAAAAAACTAAGATTTTTTGAAAAATTTTGAAAATTTTAAAAAAATTTTTTTCCAAAAAATTCATGATTTTTTAAAAAAGTGAAGATTTTTGGAAAAGTCAAGATTTTTTAAAAAAAAGTCAGATTTTCAAAAAAGTCAAATTTTGGAAAATGTTGGGATTTTTAAAAATCTCAAGATTTTTGAAAAATTCAAGATTTTTTAAAAAGTCAAAATTTTCAAAAAAGTCATTAATTTTAATATTTTTAAAAATTTTTTTAAAAAAAAATTTTTTAAAAAAGTAAGGATTTTTTAAAAAGTCAACATTTTTTTAAAAAAGTTGAGATTTTAGAAAATTCAAGAATTTTTTAAAAGTTGGGATTTTGAAAAAAAGTTTTTTGAAAAAGTCAAATTTTTGAAAATAGTTGCCAAAAAAGTTGGATTTTTGAAAAGTTATAATCTCAAAAGAGTTAAAATTTCAAAAATGTAGTGATGATGCCAAAATTAACAAGAACCTTGAAAAAGTCATAACTTGTGCTCTGGTGTCCGTTTGTGTCCATTTTTTATTTTTTTACCACATGTTTCAAAAATCTCAACTTTTTTTTAAAATATCAAGATTTTTTTAAAAAAAATTTTGAAATTTGAATAATTTAGATTTTCCAAAAATTCTTAATTTTTTAATATGTCATGATTTTTTAAAAAGTCATTATTTTCAAAAAAAATGAATTTTTTTAAAAATTTTAATTTTAAAAAAATTTGCAATTTTAAAAAGATAGAATTTCATAATTTTAAAAAAAAAAGTTTGAATTTAAAAATTTTAGGGTTTTTGAAAAAGTTGAGATTTTAAAAAAGTCCAAGATTATGAAAAAAGTTGGGATTTCAAAAAAAAATTTGGGATTTTCAAAAAAGTCATATTTTGAAAAAAAAGTTTGAAGAATTTTGAAAAGTTGGGATTTTAAAAAAACAAGATTTTGAAAAAAAGTGCAATTTTCAAATAAGTCAGAATTACAAAACTAAAGAGATTTTTAAATCCCAACTATTTTGAATATCCTAATTTTTTTTTTTTTTTACTAACATTTTTCAAAATCTTTACTTTTTCAAAATTCCAACTTTTATAAAATCGAATTTTTTTGAAAATTATGAATTTTTAAAAAATCAAATTTTTTTTTTAAAATTGTAAACTTTTTAAATTCATGACTTTATCACTTTCAAAAATCTTTGAAAATACAAACTTTTTGAAAATCATGACTTTTTTGAAATCCTAACTATTTTAAAATCATGATTTTTTAAATCATGTAAATTTTCAAAAATTGTAAACCCTAAAACCTAAAAACCCTAAACCCAAAAAATGCTAAACCCTAAACCCCAAAATCCCTAAAACACTAAACCCAAAAACCCTAAACCCTAAAAACCAAAACCAAAACCCTAAACCTAAAACCCAAATGCAAAACCCTAAACCTACCATAAACCATAAGCCTAAATCCTAAAACCTAAACTCTAAACCCCAAACCTAAACCATAAACCCTAAACCCCTAAACCCTAAGCCATGAAGCCTAAACCCTAAACCCTAACCCTAAACCTAAACCCTAACCTAAAATAAAAACCTAAACCCTAAACCTAACCTTGAATTGTGAGGCCCTAAGACATAAATCCTAAACCCTAAACCTAAACCTCTAGAACCCTAAACCATAAACTCATAACCCCGAACCTCGAACCCTACACCCTAAACCCTAAACCCCCTAAACCCTAAACCTAAACCTAAACTCTAAACCTATACCATAAACCCTAAACCCTAAACCTTATCTAAAACCCTAAACCCTAAATTTTAAAAATCTTAAACCCTAAAACCCTAAATGTTAAATCCTCAATCCTAAACCTAAACCCTAAACCTAAAACCCTCAACCGTAAACCTCAAACCCCAAACCCTAAAACCTAACCCTATAACCCTAAACCCCAAAACCCTAAACCCTTAAAACCTAATTCTTAAACCCTAAACCTTGAATCCTGAACCCTAAACCTTGAGCCCTAATCCCTAAACCCTAAACCTACACCCTAAACCTTAATCTTGAGGCTAAAACCTAAACCCTAAACACTAAATCCCCTGAGCCCTAAACACCTCAAACTAGAAACCTTAAAATAGTTAGATTTGGAAAAAGTTGGTATTTTAAAAAACTTGGGATTTTTAAAAAGTCAAGATTTTTTAAAAAGTTAAGATTTTCAAAAACTTTTTTAAAAAAATGTCACGATTTTGAAAAAGTTATTTCATTTTAAACAAAGTTGTTATTTTTGAAAACATCAAGATTTTAAAAATGTTGGGACTTTGAAAATGTTTAGATTTTCAAACAAGTTAGGGTTTTTAAAATATGAATATTTTGAAAAAGTCAGGATTTTTGAAAAGTTGGATTTTCAAAAGTTTGGGCTTTTTTTCAAAAAAAAGTTAGGGATTTTTGAAAAAATCTGATTTTTTGAAAAAGTTTTTGAAAATTTTGAAAAAAGTTATATTTTTGAAAAAAAAAATTAGATTTTCAAAAAGTCGTGATTTTTTAAAAAATTTTTAAAAAGTCAAATTTTCAAAAATTTTTTCAAAAAAAGTCAAGATTTTGGAAAATGTTAGGATTTTTAAAAATCAATATTTTTGAAAAAGTCAAGATTTTTAAAAATTAAGTATTTTGAAAAAGTTTTAATTAATTTGTGATTTTTTTTGAAAAAATTTTTTAAAATTTTTTAAAAAAATAAGGATTTTCAAAAAGTTGACATTTTTGATAAAGTTGAGATTTTAGAAAATTCAGGAATTTTTAAAAAGTTGGGATTTCTGAAAAAATTTGATTTTCAAAAACGTCACAATTTTTTAAATAGTTGCGATTTTCAAAAAGTTGGGATTTTCAAAAAAGTTATAATCTCAAAAAGTCAAGATTTCAAAAATGTAGTGATGCGTACCAAAATTAGCAGGAACTTGAAAAGGTCATAACTTGTGCTCCGGTGTCCATTTGAGTCCATTTTTTTAAACCACATGTTTCAAAAATCTCAACTTTTTTAAAATATCAGATTTTCAAAAAAATTAGGAGTTTGAATAATTTAGATTTTCCAGAAATTCTAGATTTTTGAATATGTCATTATTTTTTAAATTTGAATATTTTTCAAAAAGTTGTGAATTTTTAAAAAAATTAGGATTTTAAAGAATTTGCAATTTTAGAAAAGATAGAATTTTATAATTCTAAAAAAGTTTGAATTTTAAAAAATTTAGGTTTTTGAAAAAAATTTGATTTTCAAAAAAGGATTCAAAAGGTTTTGAAAAAATTGGGATTTCAAAAAAAAGTCGTGATTTCAAAAAGCCAAGAATTTTGAAAAGTTGGGATTTTCAAAAAAGACAAGATTTTGAAAAAAGGTGCAATTTTCAAATAAGTCAGAATTACAAAACAAAAAGATTTTTTAAATCCCAACTATTTTGAATATCCTTTTTTTTTTAAAATCCTAACATTTTCAAAATCTTTACTTTTTCAAAACTTTTTATAAAATTTTTTTTTTGAAAATTAGTGAATTTTTCAAAAATTGTGAACTTTTTTAAATTCATTACTTTTAAATTCACTTTCAAAATCTTTAAAAAATTCAAACTTTTTGAAAATCATGACTTTTTTTCAAAATCCTAACTATTTCAAAATCAAGATATTTTTAAAATCATGAATTTTTCAAAATCACCTTACCTCTAAACCCTAAACCCTAAACATCCTAAACCCTAAACTAAGTCCCAAAACCCCTAAATCCTAAAACCCATAAACTTAACACTAAATCCTAAACCTAAACCCTAAACCATAAACCATAAACCCAAATCCCTAAATCCTAAAAATAAACTCTAAACTCTAAACCCCAAAACCTTAAACCATAAACCCTAAACCCTAAACCCTAAATAAGCCATAAACCCTAAACCCTAAACAATAAACCATAAACCCTAACCCTAAGCCTTAAACCCTAAACCCTAAACCCTAATGTGAACCTAAACCCTAAACCCTAAACCCTAAACCTTTAACTAAGCCTAAAGCCTAAACCCAAACCCTAAACCCTAAACCCTATAAACCCTAAACCTTGAAACCTCACCCTAAAGCCATGAACCTCAAACCATGAACCCGAGACCTAAACCCTAAACCATGAACCTAAACCCTAAACCCTAAACCCTAAAACCCTGAGCCCTATACCCCCTAAAACCGTAAACCTTAAGCTCTAATTGCTCCTAAACCCTAAATTCTAAGTCTTAAACCCTAAAACCCTAAATGCTAAATCTAAATAAACCTAAACCCTAAATCTAAACCCCTAAACCCATGAGCCCTAACCCTAAATGTAAAACCCTTTAAAACTAAACCCTAAAAAACCTAAACCTAAACCTCTAAACCCCAAACCCTTAACCAATTTGAGCCCTAAACCCTAAACCTAAAACCTAAAACCTAAACCCTTAAACCCTAAACCCTAAACCCTAAACCCTAAATCCTAAAACCCTAAACCTTAAAACCTTAAAATAGAAACCTTAAAAAAAAAAAATTAAATTTTGAAAAAATGGTATTTTGAAAAACTTAGGATTTTTGAAAAAGTTAGGAATTTTTTGAAAACTTTGAGATTTTAAAAAAAAACGACTTTTGAAAAAGTTACAATTTTAAAACAAAGTAGTTTATTTTTGAAAACATCAAATTTTTAAAAAAAAGTTGGGACTTTGAAAAATTCATTTTTTAAAAAAGTTGAGGTTTTTGAAAAATGAATATTTTTTGAAAAGTCGGGATTTTTAAAAAGTTGGGATTTTCAAAGAGTTGAAGGATTTTTGAATTTTTTTAAATGAGTTGGGATTTTTGAAAAATTCAAGATTTTTTGAAACACTTGACATTTTCAAAAAAGTTAGGATTTTTAAAAACAAGATTTTATGAAAATTGAGATTTTCAGAAAGGTCGCAATTTTATAAAAGTGAAGATTTTCAAAAAGTCAGGATTTTAGAAAATATTAGAATTTTTAAAACGTCAAGATTTTTGAAAAAGTTAAGATTTTAATAAGTCAGGATATTCAAAAAGTCCCAATTTTTAATAATTTGTGATTTTTGAAAAAAAAAAAAAATTTAAAAAAAAAGTTTTTAAAGTCGGCATTTTCGATAAAGTTGAGATTTTAGAAAATTTAGGAATTTTTAAAAGTTGGGATTTCTGAAAAGTTTTGATTTTTGAAAACATCATGATTTTTAAAAAGTTGGGATTTTCAAAAAAGTTGGGATTTTCAAAAAGTTATAATCTCAAAAGATTCAAGATTTCAAAAAATGTAGTGATGCCCAAAATTAATAGGAACTTGAAAAGGTCATAACTTGTGCTTCTGGGTGTCTATTTGAGTCCTTTTTTTTAAACCACATGTTTCAAAAATCTCAACTTTTTTAAAATATCAGGATTTTCAAAAAAAGTTGGGAGTTTGAATAATTTAGATTTTCCAAAATTCTAGATTTTTGAATATGTCATGATTTTTGAAAAAGTCATTATTTTCCAAAAAGTTGTGAATTTAAAAAAATTAGGATTTTAAAGAATTTTCAATTTTAGAAAAAGATAGAATTTCATAATTCTAAAAATTTCAAATTTCAAAAAATTTAGGGTTTTTGAAAAATTTGAGATTTTTAAAAAGTCAAGATTATGAAAAGGTTGAGATTTTGAAAAAAATTTGGATTTCAAAAAGTCATGATTTCAAAAAAGCCAAGAATTTTAGAAAGTTGGGATTTTCAAAAAAGAAAAGATTTTTAAAAAAGGTGAAATTTTCAAATTAGTCAAGAATTACAAAACTTAAGAGATTTTTAAATACCAACTGTTTTGAATATCCTATTTTTTTAAAAAAATCCTAACATTTTCAAATCTTTACTTTTAAAAATTCCAACTTTTATAAAATTCTGACTTTTTTGAAAATTATGAATTTTTTAAAAATCACGAGTTTTTTTAAAAAATGTGAACTTTTTAAATTCATGACTTTATCACTTTAAAAATCTTTGAAAATACAAACTTTTTGAAAATCATGAATTTTTCAAAATCAAATCCTAGATATTTTTAAATCGTGACTTTTTTTTCAAAAAAACCCCTAAAACCTAAACCCTAAAGCTTGAACCCTGATTCATCAAAATCTAAACCCTTAAAGCCCTAACCCTAAATAAATAAACCATAAACCTTAAAAATTTTAAAAATTTAAATCCTAAACCCTAAACCCTCAAACCATAAACCATAAACCCAAAAACCTAATCCTAAAACCTAAAATCTAACCCCAAACATTAAACCATAAACCCTAAACCCTAAAAAGTTGAACCCCTTAACCATGAAGCCCTATACCCTAAACCATAAGCCTTAAAACCTAAACAATAAAAACCTAAACCTTAAATAGTGAACCGTAAAACCTTAGGCCTAAAACCCTAAACCCTATACCTTGAACTTTAAGCCCCTAAAATCCAAAACCCTAAACTCATAAACCTTGAAACAAATATAAACCCTAAACTTTTTAAACTTAAAACCTTTAGGGTTTTGGCTTAGAACCATTTATGGTTCAAGGTTTTATAGGGTTTTAGGGTTAGGCCTAAGGCTTTAGGGTTTAGGGTTGAGGGATTAAGGATCAGGGTTAGGAGTTTAGGTTTAAAAATCTAAACTTTAAAATTTTAGGACTTTTTTAAATGGCTAAGGGATCATGGTTTAGGGTTTATTGTTTTTTGAAAATTTGGGGTTTTAGAAAAATTTAGGTTTTTACGATTTAAGGATTTGGGTTTATAGATTATGGTTGAGGTTTAGGGTTTATAATTTATTATTAAAAATTCTTAAGGTTTAAAATTTAGGGCTTTTCTTAGTTTTAGTTTGTTGGGGTTTAGAGCTTAAAATTTATGACTCAGGTTTCAAAAAATTTCAAGATTTAAAGGGTTTAGGGTCTTGATTTTGAAAAAGTTTCGATTTCAAAAATATCTTGATTTTGGAAAAGTTAGAATTTTGAAAAATTCATTATTTTCAAAAAGCCTTTATTTTCAAAGAATTTGAAAGTGATAAAGTCATGAATTTAAAAAGTTCACAATTTAAAAAAAAACTTGATTTTTTAAAAATTCATAATTTTCAAAAAAGTCACGATTTTATAAAAAGAATTGGAATTTTCAAAAAATTATAGATTTTTAAAATGGTAGATTTTTAAAATATAGAATATTAAAAAAATTGGGATTTAAAAATCTCTTCAATTTTTTAATCCTCGACTTATTTGAAAATTGCACCTTTTTTCAAAATCTTTTCTTTTTTTTTTAAATCCCAACTTTCTCAAAATTATTGGCCTTTTTGAAATCATGACTTTTTGAAATCCCAACCTTTTTGATAATCTTGAATATTTTGTAAAATATCAAAATTTTTTTTTCAAAAACTCTAAATTTTTTTAAAATTAAACTTTTTGAGAATTATGAAATTCTATATTTTCTAAAATTGAAAATTAAAATTAAAATCCTAATTTTTTTCTAAAATTCGCAAACTTTTTTCGAATAATAACTTTTTCAAAAATCATGACATATTAAAAAATTCAGAATTTCTAGAATATTTAAATTATTCAAACTCTCCCACTATTTTTTGAATATCTTCATAATTTTAAAAGTTGAGATTTTTTTAAATATGTGGTTTAAAAAAATTTACTCAAATGGACACCTGGAGCACAAGTTATATGACCTTTTCAAATTCCTGCTAATTTTGGCACATCACTACACTTTTGAAATCTTAACTTTTTGAGATTATAATTTTTCAAAAATCCCAATTTTTTTATAAAAATCGAAACTATTTCTAAAATTGGAAATTTTGAAAATATTTCAAAACTTTTTTAGAAAACCCAACTTTTTAAAAATTCATGAATATTCTAAAATTTAAACTTTATCAAAAATGCTGATATTTTTTCAAAATCTTACTTTTTAAAAAATTATATTGTTTTAAAAATCGGGACTTTTTTAATATCCTAACTTATGTTTTTTTAAGGGCTTAGGGTTTAAGGTTAGGCTTTATGGTTCAGGGATTTTAGAATTTAGGGTTTAGGGGTCTGAAACTTTTGAAAAAGTCACAATTTCATAAATATCTTGATTTTGAAAAAAACCCTAGGATTTCAAAAAAAAAATCTCATTTTTTCAAAAAGTCTGTATTTTCAAAGATTTTGAAAGTGATAAAGTCATGAATTTAAAAAAGTTCACAATTTTTTTAAAACTCGTGATTTTTTAAAAATTGCAATTTTTGAAAAAGTCATGATTTTATAAAAAGTTGGAATTTTGAAAAAGTAAAGATTTTTAAAATGTTAGGATTTTCAAAAAAATGAAGATATTCAAAAAAGTTGGGATTTAAAAATCTCTTTAGTTTTGTAATTCCCAATAATGTGAAAATTTAACATTTTTTTAAAAATCTTGTCTCTTTTGAAAATCCCAACTTTCTCAAAATTCTTGATTTTTTTTAAATCCCACTTTTTTGAAATCCCAATTTTTGTTCAAAATCCTAACTTTTTCAAATCCTAATTCATTTAATTCAAGCTTTTTTAGAATTATGAAATTCTATTTTTTTAAAATTGTAATTTTTAAAAATCCTTATTTTTAAAAATTCACAAATTTTTGGAAAATCATGACATATTAAAAATCCATAATTTTTGGAAAATCTAAAATTTCAAATTCCTGACTTTTTTTTTTAAATCCTAATATTTTTAAAAAGTCAAGATTTTTGAAATATGTGGTTTAAAAAAAAACAGACTCAAATGGACACCTGGAGCACAAGTTATGACCTTTTCAAGTTCTTGTTAATTTTGACACATCACTACATTTTTAAAATCTTGACTCTTTTGAGATTATAATTTTGTCGAAAATTCCAACTCTTTTAAAAATTGAGATGTTTTCAAAAATCTTGACTTTTTCAAAAATCTGAACTTTTCAAAAAAGCGAGATTTTTCAAAAATAAAAACTTTTTAAAATCCCAACTTTTTAAAATTCTTGAATTTTCTAAATTCTCAATTTTATAAAAACTAATCAAAGACTTTTTTTTTAATATCCCGACTTATTGAAAAATCTTGACTTTTTCAAAAATCTTGATGTTTTAAAAATCCCAATATTTTCAAAAATCTTAACTTTTTAAAATCTTCACTTTTAAAAATCACGACTTTTCAAAAATTTGTCTTTTAAAAATGTTTTTTTGAAAATCCCAACCAACTCTTTCAAAAATCTTAAATTTTCCAAAATCTTGACTTTTTTGATATATTCATTTATAAAAAAATTTTTCAAACTTGTTTGAAAATTTAAACATTTTCAAAGTCCCAACATTTTTTAAATCTTGATGTTTTCAAAAATAACAACTTTTTCAAAAGTTCTCGACTTTTTGAAAATTTCAAGTTTTTAAAAATCCTGACTTTTTCAAAAATCTCAATATTTTTAAAATCTCAAGTTTTTCAAAATACCAACTTTTTCCAAATCTAAATATTTTAAGGTTTTTCTTGGTTGAGGGTTTAGGGCTCAAGGGATTTAGGTTTTAGGGTTTAGGTTTTTTGGGCTCGTGATTTAGGGTTTATGGATTAGGGCTCAAGGCTTGGGGGGTTCAGGGTTTAGGGTTTAGGGTCGAGGTTTATGGTTTGGGGATCAAGGTTTAGGGTTTAAGGTTCAAATTTAGAGTTTGGGGTTTTTGAAATTCACAACTCTTTGTATCATGACATATTAAAAAATCTAGAATTTCAAGAAAATCTAAATTATTAAAACACTTGATTTTTTTTTTAAAATCCTTATATTTTTAAAAATTTGAGTTTTAGATTTTTGAAATTGAGGTTTAAAAAAAAAACTCAAAGATACACTTTTAGCACAAGTTATGACCTTTTTAAGTTCTTGTTAATTTTGATGCATCACTACATTTTTGAAATCTTGACTTTTTTGAGATTATAACTTTTTCAAAAATCCCATATTTTTTCAAAAATTGTAACTATTTGAAAAATAGCAACGTTTTCAAACATAAAAAAATTTTCAGAATACCCACCTTTTTAAAAATTCCTGAATTTTCTAAAATCTCAACTTTATCAAAAAATGCTGACTTTTTTTGAAAATCCTTACTTTTTTAAAAAATTATATTTTTCCAAAAATTGCAAATATTAAAAATCGGGACTTTTTCAAATATCTTGACTTATTCAAAAATCTTGACTTTTTCAAAAATCCTGATGTTTTAAAAATCCCAACATTTTCCAAAATTCTGACTTTTTCTTGAAAATCTTGACTTTTTTAAAAAATATTCACTTTTTGGAAAATCTCAAATTTATGAAAATACCATATTTTCAAAAATCCTAACTTTTTTGAAAATATCGAGTTTTTTTAAAAAATATTGAATTGTTCAAAATTCTTAACTCTTAAAAAATGTAAGTTTTTAAAGCCCAACTTTTTGAAATATTTATATTTTGAAAACCCTAACTTGTTTTTAAAAAATCTAAACATTTTCAAAGTCCCAACATTTTTAAATTCTTGATGTTTACAAAACTAATAGCTTTATTTAAAATTGCAACTTTTTCAAAATCGTGACTTTTTTTTTGAATCCTTTTTTGAAAATCTTGACTTTTTCCAAAATCTTGACTTTTTGAAAATCCCAAGTTTTTCAAAATACCATCTTTTTCCAAATCTAAATATTTTAGGTTTTAGTGTTTAGCTTTATGGTTCAGGGCTTAGGGTTTAGGGTTTATGGTTTAAATTTTGTGGTTTAGAGTTTAGGTTTTACGATTTAGGTTTATTTGGGTTTATGGTTTATGGTTTTAAGGGTTTATTTTTATGGTTTCAGGCTTTAGGGTTTAGGGGTCAAATTTTTGAAAAAGTTTACAATTTCAAAATATCCTGATTTTTAAAAATCTTTATTTTTAAAATTTTAAAAGTGATAAAGTCACGAATTTTAAAGTTCATAATTTTTTAAAAAAGTTCACAATTTTTAAAAATTTGAAATTGTTTTAAAAATTTTTTTTCAAAAGTCATGATTTTATAAAATATTGGAATTTTGAAAAATTAGAGGTTTAGAAAATGTTAGGATTTTTATAAAAATTAGGATATTCAAAACAATTGGGATTTAAAAATATTTTTTTTTTCCAACTTATTTGAAAATTCACTTATTTGAAAATTACACCTTTTTCAAAATCTTGTAACTTTTTTTTTGAAATCCCAACTTTCTCAAAATTCTTGGCTTTTTTAAATCGCGACTTTTTCAAAATCCCAATTTTATTGAAAATCCCAACCTTTTCATAATCCCGACTTTTTTTGAAAATCTCAACTTTTTCTAAAACTGCAAATTCTTTAAAATCCTAATTTTTTGAAATTTAGAAATTTTTGGAAAATAATGACTTTTTCAAAAATCATAACATATTTGAAAATTCAAATTTTACAAAATCTAAATTACTCAAACTCTCAATTTTTTTTAAAAATCCTGATATTTTCCAAACTCTTGACTTTTAAAAAATCCTGACTTTTTCAAAATTTTCACTTTTTAAAAATTTTGACGAATTTTTTTTTTGAAAATCTCAATTTTTTTAAAATCTCATCTTTTCAAAAATGCCAACTTTTTTAAAATGTCAATTTTTTCATAAATATTGAATTTTTCAAAAATTTTGAAAAAATTTTTTGAAAATCTTTTTAAATTTTGTTCAAAATAAAGCTCAATTCTTTCAAAAATCCCAACTTTTCACAAATCTATTTTTTTTTGAAATGTTCATTTTTCAAAAACCCCAACTTTTTAAAAATATGAACATTTTAAAAGTCCCACATTTTTGAATCTTTATGTTTTCAAAAATAACAACTTTCTTTAAAATTGAAACTTTTTGAAAAGTCATGATTTTTTTGTAAATCTTAATAAAGTTTTTTAAAATCCTCGACTGTTTGAAAATCCCAAGTTTTTCAAAATAATAACTTTGTTAATCTAACTATTTTAAGGTTTCTTTTTAGATTTTAGGGCTCAGGGATTTAGTGTTTAGGGTTTAGGTGTTTGGGCTGTATATTTGGTGTTTAGGGTTTAGGGATTAGGGCTCAAGGCTCAAGGTTTGGGGATCAAGGTTTAGGGTTTAAATTTTAGGTTTTAAGGTTTTAGGGTTTAGGGTTTAGGATTTAGGGCTCAAGTTTTAGGGTTTGGGGTTTGAGTTTTATGGTTTTATGGTTGAGAGTTTAGTATTGAGCATTTAGCATTCAGGTTTTTAGGGTTTAAGACTCAAAATTTATGGTTTAGGAGTAATTAGAGCTTAAGGTTTAGGGTTTATATGGTTATTTTATTAGAGTTTAGGGTTTAGGATGTAGGTTAAGGTTTAGGTTTAGTGTTCATGGTTGAGGGTCCATGGCTCGGGTTTCATTTTTAGGTTTGGGGTTACGGGTTTAGTTTAAATTTATTTTTAAAGTTTAGGTTCTAAAAAAAATTTAGGTTTTACAGTTTTTATTTGGTTTTGCTTTTTAGGGCTCATGGTTTTTTAAAAATAGGGTTTTGGGCTTAAGGCTTTAGGGTTCACTTTTTTTTGGTTTAGGGTTTAAAATTCAAGTTTTCGAAATCCCAACCTTTTCATAATCTCAACTTTTTTGAAAATCTCAAGTTTTTTAAAATCCCTAATTTTTTTGAAATTTGAACTTTTTTAGAAAAATGAAATTATGTCTTTTACTAAAATTATAAATTTTTAAAATCCTAATTTTTCATAAATTCACAACTTTTGCGAAAATAATTACTTTTTCAAAAATCTTGAGTTTCTAGAAAATCTAAATTATTCAAACTCCTTAGTTTTTTTTGAAAATCCTGATATTTTAAAAAAGTTGAAATTTTTGAAACATGTGGTTTTTAAAAAATAGACTCAAACAGACAACCTTTAGAATAATTTATGACATTTTTCAAATTCCTGATAATTTTGGCGCATCACTACATTTTTGAAATCTTGACTTTTTTTAAATTATAACTTTTTTAAAAATCCCAACTTTTTCAAAAATTTTTAAAACTTTTTCACAAATCCGTACTTTTTTAAAATTCTTGAATTTTCTAAAATCTCAACTTTATCAAAAATGCTGATTTTAATGAAAATCCTTAATTTTTTTTTTCAAAATTAATTTTTTTCAAAAATAGCAAAATATTGAAAATACAGACTTTTTCAAATATCCCGACTTATTCAAAAATCTTGACTTTTTTAAAAATACAAACTTTTTTGAAAATCTTCACTTTTACAAAATCACGAATTTTTGGAAAATCTAAAATTTTAAAAAATCCCATGTTTTAAAAATTCTAACTTTTTTGAAAATGTGGATTTTTTTTTACTTTTTTAAATGAATTTTTAAAAATCCAGACTCTTCAAAAATGTGAAAAGTCCAACTCTTTCAAAAATCCCAACTTTTCAAAAATTTTGACTTTTTCAAAATATTCATTTTTTAAAAACCCCAACTTGTTTGAAAATCTAAACATTTTCAAAGTCCCAACATTTTTAAAATCTTGATGTTTTCAAAAATAATAACTTTGTTTAAAATTGCAACTTTTTCAAAAGTCGTGACTTTTTTAAAATCTCAAGTTTTTGAAAATCTAGACTTTTTCAAAAATCTTTAATTTTTAAAAATCCAAAGTTTTTTAAAATACCAACTTTTTCAAATCTAACTATTTTAAGGTTTCTAGGTTGAGGGTTTAGGGGTTCGTTTAGGATTCAGGGTTTAGGGTTTAGGGCCAAGGCTCGGGGCTCGAGAGCTTCGAGTTTAAGGTTGAGATTCAAGGTTCAAGGATCAAGGTTTAGGGTTTAAGAATTAGGTTTTAGGGTTTTACACTTTAGGGTTTGTAGTTCATGTTTACAATTGAGGGTTTAGAAGTAATTAGAGCTTAAGGTTTAGGGTTTATAGGGTTTAGGGTGTACGGGTTAGGGTTAAGGGTCCATGGCTAAGTGTTTGAGGTTCAGGGTTATGAGTTTAGGGTTTTGGGTTAGGGCTCTTGGTTATAGGTTTATTTAGGGTTTAGGGTTTAGGATTAGAGTTTAGGCCTAAGGCTTTAGGGTTCACTAGCTTCATGGCTAAGGGATTAGGGTTTAGGGTATATGGTTTAGAGTTTATGGTTTATGAATGAGGGGGTTTAGGGTTTAGGATTCAGATGTTAATGGTTTATTTATTAGGAATCAGGGCTTTGTGCTTAGTGTTTAGGATGTCGGGGTTTAGGGTTTAGCATTTATGACTTAGGTTTCAGGATTTAGTGTTTAGGATTTAGGGATCACGATTTTGAAAAGTCACAATTTCAAAAATATCTTGATTTTGAAACAGTTACGATTTCAAAAAATTCATGATTTTAAAAAGTTAAAGTTAGATTTAGCAAATAATTATAGCTTAAGGTTTAGGGTTTAGGTTTTTTTGAAATCACGACTTTTTTTGAAATCCCAACCTTTTCATAATCCTGACTTTTTTGAAAATCTCAACTTTTCAAAAACCCTAAAAAAATTTTTTGAAATTCAACTTTTTTAGAATTATGAAATTCTATCTTTTTCTAAAATGCAAATTCTTTAAAATCCTTTTTTAAATTCATAACTTTTTGGAAAATAATGACTTTTAAAAAAATCATGACATATTCAAAAATCCAAAATTTCTAGAAAATCTAAATTATTCAAACTCTCGACTTTTTTTTTTAAATCCTAATATTTTAAAAAAGTTGATATTTTTTGAAACATGTGGTTTCAAAAAAATGGACTCAAATGGACACATGAAGTACAAGTTATTATCTTTTCAAATTCCAATTTAATTTTGGCGCATTTCTACATTTTATAAATCTTGAATTTTTTTGAGATTATAACTTTTTCAAAAATCCCAATTTTTTTCAAAAATCACAACTATTTCAAAAATTGTGATGTTTTCTTAAAATAAAACTTTTTCAAAAATCCCAACTTTTTAAAAATCTTGAAATTTCTAAAATCTCAACTTTATCAAAAATGTTGACTTTTTGAAAATCCTTTCTTTTTAAAAAATTACATTTTATCAAAAATCACAAATATTAAAGATTGAGACTTTTTCACATATCCTGAATTTTTCAAAAATCTGGAGTTTTTCAAAAATCTTGACATTTTAAAAATCCAAACATTTTCCAAAATCTTGAGTTTTTTTTTAAATCTTGACTTTTTTTTTAAATCTTCACTTTTAGAAAAATGACAATTTTTTGGAAAATCTCAATTTTTTTCAAATCCCAATCGTTAAAAACGCAACTCTTTCAAAAATCCTGACTTTTTAAAAATATTCATTTTTTTGAATACCCTAACTAGTTTGAAAATGTGAACATTTTTAAAGTCCCAACATTTTTTATATCTTGATGTTCTCAAAAATAACAACTTTGTTTAAAATCGCAACTTTTTTAAAATCTCAAGTTTTTAAAAATCCTGAATTTTTCAAAAATCTTGACTTTTTGAAAATCCCAAAATTTTCAAAATACCATTTTTTCCCAAATATATATTAAGGTTTCTAAGTTTAGTGTTTAGGGCTCAAAGGATTTAGATTTTAGGGTTTAGGTTTTGGGCTCAAAGGATTTAGATTTTAGGGTTTAGGTTTTTGGGCTCAAAGGATTTAGATTTTAGGGTTTATGTTTTGGGCTCGGGATTTAGGGTTTAGGGTTTAGGTTTAGGTTTAGGTTGAGGGATCAAGGTTAAGGGCTTGAGAATTAGGTTTTAGGGTTTAGGGTTAGGATTTAGGGCTCATGTGTTAGGGTTTGAAGTTCAAGTTTTACGATTGAGGGTTTTCCACTTAGGGTTTACGACTCATGGTTTACAATTGAGGGTTTAATATTTAGGATTTAGTATTTAGGGTTTTAGGGTTTAGGAGTAATTAGATCTTAAGGTTTAGCATTTATAGGGTATAGGTTCAAAGTTTAGGGTTTAGGTCTCAGTGTTCATGGTTGAGGGTCCATGGCTCAATGTTCGAGGTTCGGGGTTATGAGTTTTAGGGTTTAGGGTTAGGCCTAAGGCTTTAGGGTTCACTATTTAGGGTTTAGGGTTTATAGTTTAGGTTTTAGGGCTTAGGGTTTATGGATTAGGCTTCATGGCTCAGGGATCAGGGTTTAGGGTTTATGGTTTAAGGTTTTGTGTTTAGGTTTCAGGTTTTTATGCAATTTACGGATTTGGGTTTTTTTATTTATTGATGAGGGTTTAAGGTTTAGGATTCAGTGTTAAGGGTTTATGGTTTATGGTTTATGATTTAGGTTTTTGGGCTTAGTGTTTAGGATGTTGGGGTTTAAGGTTTAGCATTTATGACTCAGGTTTCAAGCTTTAGGGTTTAGTGGTCACAATTTTGAAAAAGTCAAGATTTAAAAATATTCTGAGTTTAAAACAGTTAGGATTTCAAAGCATTCTTGATTTTCAAAAAGTTCTATATTTTCTACAAAGTTGGAATTTAAAAATATCTTTAGTTTTGTAATTCTGAACTTATTTTAAAATTACACCTTTTTTCAAAAAAAAAAATTGTTTTAAAATCCCAACTTTCTAAAAATTCTTGGCTTTTTTAAAATCACGACTTTTTTGAAATCCTAACCTTTTCATAATCTTGACTTTTATCAAAATCTTAACTTTTTCAAAAACCCTAATTTTTTGAAATTCAAACTTTTTAGAATTATGAAATACGATCTTTTTCTAAAATTGCAAATTCTTTAAAATCCTAAAAAATTTAAATTCACAACTTTTTGGAAAATAATGACTTTTTCAAAATCATGACATATTCAAAAATCCAGAATATCAAGAAAATATAAATAATTCAAACTACCGATTTTTTAATTTGAAAATCCTGATATTTTAAAAAAGTTGAGATTTTTGAAACATGCGTGGTTTAAAAAAAAACAAACTCAAACGGACACTCGGAACACAAGTTATGACATTTTCAAATTATTGCTAATTTTGGTGCATCACTATTTTTTTGAAATCTTGACTTTTTTGAGGTTATAAATTTTTGAAAATCCCAAAATTTTAAAAATCGCAACTATTTCAAAAATCGCGACGTTTTTGAAAATCAAAACTTTTTCAGAAATCCCAACTTTTAAAAAATTCTTGAATTTTCTAAAATCTCAACTTTATCAAAAATGCCAACTTTTTCAAAATTCTAACATTTTCCAAAATCTTGACTTTTCTAAAAGTCCTGAATTGTTTGAAAATCTTCACTTTTACAAATTCACGACTTTTTGGAAAATCTCAAATTTTTTAAACAACTATCATTTCAAAAATCATAACTTTTTTGAAAATGTCGATGGGAATTTTAGTTAGAGCTAGGAAACCTTGAGATTTTTAGGTAGTTATCTCCATTGGAGTGAAGCAATAGAAAAACATTTCTGAGATCCATGCTTGAAAAGGTGAAGGTAATTTCATGCATGTGCAAAGGTTGATCTAGAATCCCAAACAAATCCCGTATGCAGCAAAGAAGGTGAAATTCCACATAGCTATTAGTTTCTTTTGTTTTTTGTTAATTTGTGCAGTAGCTAGAAGCTAGTCAAGATCCTTCACGTAGCCTTTAGGCAGAGAATAATCTTTCCATGCAAACCCAAGGTTAGTCCCCATGCACCAGGATGATATATCTACCCATAACCAAGCTCACTCATTGTATTTTTCTCTCAAATTCAACACAATCAAGAAGATCCATTCCAGGTAATCCTTGTAGGTAAGAAAGAAAGAAAAATAAGTTTTCACACATTCTTAAAAATGAGGAATAATATCAAATGAATATTTAGGAGGAATCCACGCAGCCAAAACAATAGTCCATGCATGCCATAATTAGATTAATCTAAAATCTCATTCCCTGAAGGTGAAAGACCATCTGATTAATTTGTTTTTGTAAGTTGTTCATTTCAGAGTTATCCACGTAGGATTGAAGACAAATTTCAATGCACCAGATGAGGATAATGCCCACGTAGCCTGCAGAAAAGACAAAAGTAAAATGCCAAAATAGAGGCCCATGTTTTAACTGTTGTTCATTGTCAAGTTTCCACGCAAGTTGAAGGTGTCTCACGCCTGCAAAAGAAAGAACAAACAAGCTTTCCACGCAGCATGTGTTTCGTGCCCAAACAAATCCACGCATCTATTTGGATGTCCACGCAGCCTCCAAAGAGAAACAAAACATTAGTTAAAGTAAATTTCCAAGAATATTTTTGAGTGAGGAATAAGATTAAAATATAACCAAAAATGGAAATCCACACATGCACAATTGATGGAAGTTCAACGCAGTTTTCTTTTTATTATTTATTATTTTAAAAAGAAGATATTCATGGTGCTACGCATGCTGAGGAGACAACAACTTTCTCATTCAAGTTATCCACACATCATCTTAAGAATGTTGAGGAGATATTCACGCACACCGTGAATATTTTAAAAAATAATAATAATAAGTTTCGAAGATTCAATGCATTACTAAAAGTGTAAAAGTGATCTAAAATTGTATTATTTTTTGGATGGTGATTTGATCTTTGCCTCAATATTTTTGTGTGGTTGTTTTGAATTCAGCATTCACTAAAACTCTTTTTATTTTTGATACAAAGAGTTGTATTATTCTTGCGGCAACGGTGGTCCAGAGACTTAGACCCGACACCTTTCTAGTGTCTTTTTTTCTTTTGGCTTTCCATGTTTCTTTAAAAAAGAAAAATAATAAATAAATAATGGGTGAACGTTCCAATAAGTCGGTGTTAAAATACGCATATCAAGGGTTAGTTCCAGCATCATCCTTAAATTCAACATATGATAATATTTTGGATACCGATATGGGTCACGTAGATATGGTTCAATTTTGTGATAGGGTAAGACGGGAAGGGAGGACTGTTTTCTCAAAAAGGCTTTATCATTGTGGCTTACCTCAAGCGAAAGCATTTCCCATTGCCATACAATGCCCTGAATTTTTCCTAGCTTGTGCTGAACATTATGACCTTGAGCGTCGAGGAATTTTTAATGACAGAAATGAACCTTTCTTGCTCAATTCTCCAAATCATATGGAAGATTTTTTAAGAGTGCCACTCCATGAAGAAAATGCTGACATTACACAAGAATTGACACAACAATTTTGGGATGAAAATCCTTTGAGATGGTCGAAGATGGTTGGTAAAAACTAGTTGGTCAAACCAAAAACTCACACTTCAAGAATTCCCAAAGAGTTGTTTCAGGTAGAATTTCATGAAGAAATAGGGGATATGATTACTCTCCTCAGCAGGGTTTTTGGTCTTCCTTCTGCCAGAAATTTTCATCCTTGGATGTACAAGTTCATTTGTATCATTCTTGATGCAAAGATGTTTATTGATTGGGAAAGTATCGTTAGCAATACTCTCCATAAGAAATTGATTGAGGTAAGGATGACATGTCATTTTTATATGACCTCTTATTTGATTTATGTTGTAGCAAGAAGGAGGATATTTTTAGGGCTAACAACTAGAGGTATAATGGGTCCTGGCAAGAATAGTGTTTTTCACTTTTACCCATAGTTGGAGTTCAAGAATGGTTCTCACCATTTCCGAAGGGTAAACGATGCTTTCCTATTCTATATAATCCAGTCACTAAGGAGAAACCTAGAGGAAATATTTTCAGAAGATGCCAAGGTGGTGATAAAACAATGGGGAACTTGGTTTATCCAGTTTCCCTCTTACTCCTATATATGAGTTGATGGATTTGTGGGAGCTCCTTACAAACTTCCTAAATATGTCAGTGATAAAATAACATTGATGGAACTTTCACGTCATATTTTCAAAATCCATTGCCTACTGGTGGATAAATGTAAAGGAGGTATTCATTTCCCAATTCAGATTGGGGAATACAAATGTCCAAATTCCCACAGTGTAGAACTTATGGAAAAAGAATTTTCTCTCATAACTATACATCCTTTCACAAGCAAGGCTCAATTTGATATTAAAGGATCCATGGAAAAAGCCCTAGGAGCAAGATATAAGCACAAGGAAAACATAGAAGACTATTGGGTAGAATGTGTGGATGACAGGGAGGTAAGACGACGACAATTTTCTCATCTCACACTGGCTCAGATAGAAAATTATGGATTGAGGGATCCTCCCTTGACTTTTGCTGATAATGGGATTGATCTTATAGATCCTACCTATGATCAAATAGTTTTCACTCCACTCCCTGGTATTGATTGGAGTAGAGGAGATGAAACTTCTCTAGATGTCATGAATCAACTTGTGTTAAAAAGGAATATGATGTGGTATGAGAATTAGATAGCCAATCCTCTCCCATTTCAAGAACATATGTCAGAAATATAGAGTTTTCCAATGAAAGGAAGATTTACATAGAAAGAGGTGGTGTAAACTTCTTCGCGCCAGTCTCCACTGACATCATCAAACACATCTCAGAGGAAAAGTTGGTGGTTACCCAAACCTGTCTCTAATAAAGAAGCTGTGTCTCAAGGATTGGTAAAGAGTGTGCATCTTCGGGAAGGAAAAGAATGTGTTTCAGGTATTTCTACCCCAAAACTCATCTATTCACATCACTAAGAGTTCTAATAGACCTACCAAAGATCCAAATCATCAATGTCATACACCAGAGTCTAAGAAAATCCCATTATCACAGATATATAACTCTTCTAAACATCCAGGTGATAAGGATATTCCACAAGAACATGAGGATAATCAAGAATGTGTTATAGATGCTACTTCACCAAGGATTGAGGCCACAGAACAACTGCCTACTGGTTTTAGTCATGAGAAAGGTAAAGATGATTTTTTTGAGTTCTCGACTTTTTGTGTCGATATAATGAATGAAACACCAACCTGGGTTGAGTCTGAAATAAAAAAGAGAAAGATATTGGTCAAAGTGGCCAACATTGATTTGGAGTCTCTTTCTGCCCTCTCTAATAAAGTTGTGCCCAAAAATCCTAAGGTCTTCTCTAGAGTAGTGATTGATGATAGCGGAGATAAGTTTACAAAAATTGTAGTTCCTACTACTGAGAAGGATCATGGGGACATGACAGCCACTGACTATGAAGTATCCAAGATAGCCCTTAGTAAGACCACTTTTGAAAGTGATGTTGCTATGGCAAAGGATTCAATGAATAGTGTGCTTAAAAGGTTGGAGAGATACAAATCTCAAATTTCCCAACTCAAGGAAGAAAAGAATCAGTTGATTTCATATGTTCAACATTTGATCAGCCCAATTGAGTCTTCTTTTCCTGTTCCAGAGATGGTGGCTATTTCGGATCAAGAAATTATCAATCAATCGAAGGATGTGATCACTCTAGGGCACACTCTAAGGTCATGGGTTTCTGAGATAGAAAGTGGTGGGTTGAAAACAATTGCTGAGGTGATAAAAATATCTAAGAATATTTATGCCTACCTTGATCCAGTGTTTCCATTCAAGGAGTGCCTCATTACAAAATCAATCACCCTGGATCATATTTTTACAAGTCTTCAGGATCTTGCTCGCATGAAATCTATATTGCTAGCCTCGAGAAGGGATACTTGAGTTTGATCATCATATGACACAAATTCTATGGCTAAATCATGTTAATGCCAGGAAAATGATTCTAGAAGACTTGGTAATTCAATTTGATAGTTTGTACAATGAAGCCTATACCACACTCTCTTCCATTCAAGTCTTCATCGAAGATATTCCTTGCACCTTTGTCAACAAACATAGCCAAAGGAATTTAGTACAACATCTGTGGATCGGTTTACAAAATTGATACATGAAATGTATACATACTACTTTTGATGTTTTTTCCACTTCTATAGATCAATATTTTAGGATCAAACACATGTGTAAGGATATCCAATCTAAAGTTACAAACCTATATAACATACCAGGTAAGATTCTCAAAATGTAGGTATGTAAAAGCTCAAAACTTTTGAATTGGTAAAGAATCGGGATCCTTGTTTTGCCAAAGCAACATGGTAGGATGATTTCCTATATTTTCTCGGGGTGGGAGAGTCCATTTCTCATACGATTGAGATAGGAGGAACCCAACCCCAAATGGATAAGGTATTGGTTTTTGTTGAATATTTTGAAAGTGGTATTTTAAATGATGTTATTGTTAAATCCACTTTTGAGGAAACTTATGAAATTTCTATTTTTAGTTGTTTTTTTAATAAAGTTGGTTGAAAAAGTCAAAGTCACTTAAGTTCCCTATTTAATGTGCATTTAAAATCCTAACTACTTCATAACCAACTTTTGGGTTATAAAAGGAAGTCAGGGGCTTATTTGTAAGGGTGAATTTGAGAGAGGAGAAGAAAATACTTTTGTGTGCAAGCTTTGTTTTTGGAAGAAACTTTGTGTTATTTTGTGAAGACACTTTGGAGTTAATGGAATATGAACTTTGTGTCCCATTCATTATCTCTTTTAGCATTTGATGTTCTTATGTTCATTAGATGTTAGTGTTTTAAATCTTGCATGCAAATATTGTCTTGGATCTTATTGTCAATGTTATTAATATGTTGTTCTTGTTCATAGTGATCAAGCTCTGCTATTTACTTGCTCATGTGTGTTCCCTTTACTCATTCTTGTTTAGCTAACTCAAACTCTGTTTTATTTGTGTTGGTTATTTATCATTCTTCTTCATGTAATATTAAGCTCTGTTTTACCTAACTCTTGCATGTTCCTTCTATTCATTCCTTTCCATTTCTTTCTTTCATTCCATTCCATCTCCCTCATTCACTTTTCTTTCCATTGATGTTCTAAAACACCCCCACATACAATTTTGAATATATAGGTGTAAATACAATTTTGGTTTTCAATAAAGGTAGCCTCACCTTCATTGAGGAGGGACTTCATTCCCAAATTGTTGCATGTCATTTGCATGCGTGCAAATCCATATGCCAACTATTTTTGGTGATTCTATTGGGGAATCAGGAATAGTTAACTAGTGCTTGGTTAAATCTTTATGACTATCCCCTCTGCTAAGCTCCAGTTCTTCAACCAAACCTTGTTCTCAATGAAGATTTTAAAGGAGACATTTCTACCAACCTTCGAACAGTAGCTTGGGAAAATAGTGAAAGCTTGCAGCAATATTATGTTGTTGATAGATCCATTGATAGAGAAATCTACATTGAATACCTTAGAAGAAGAGCACCCACACTTGTGGTGTGAAGACCTCCTGGACACGTGTTCATCGTTGTTCACCGACGTGGCCCTCTTCCACCAAGGTAATAATTTGTATGACTATTACAGGTAACCCACCTATCTTGCAACCGAATCTTCTTTTTGCAGATACTCAAGAAGATATATCATTAGATCTAAGGCAAGATATTTGGGAAAAGTGCATGAGCAACTATCTCGCTACATCAGTACTAGATAACGAAGAAGATCAAGCTGTGAGAGTTTCTAGAGTTATTCAGGTGTAAATAGCTCAAGAAAGAGAGTGAAGAGAAAAGGCTAGAGCTGATCAGAACATGCCAGTGATCTCTTCATAGTAAATTTTTCAAATTGGCAGGAAACAGGTTTACGTCAGGATAAAAAGCTAAAGTTCAATCTGATCCTATTTTTTATTTTCAAGGAAAGTTTGGTTTCGAGTTATCTCCTCCAAAGAAGAACACAACTTGTAGATCTGTAAGTCTTGCATCAAATCTTGAAAAGTGAGCAAGGAAGGAATGACTACAAGTCAAGCACTTGTCCTTGCTCATGTTGTTTTTCCTTTGCATACTACCTTTCCCAAGATGGTAGTTAACGTACCATGGGGAAATGCCATAGACCCATTGGCCTTACTAACTTGACATGCCCTCCCACGAGGATCGATAAAGATTCTTCCCAAGTTTGACGAAGATGGGAAGACGTCACCAGATGATCATATTTTTCCTTCTTTGCTACATGTGTTTTTTTGTCGGTGACATATAAAGATGTTGTTATTCACCTCTTCGTCGAAACATTGCATGATGTTTACTGCAGATTAGTTTCATCATCTACCAAATGGATGCATTACAAATTAGAATGATATGAAAACTAAGTTTTAAGATTTGATTAAAGATGGCAGGAGATGAACATGCTCTTCTTCTTGCCCCACTATCTCAGTGAAGAAAGAGCCAATAAAACCCATGATGAATTTCGTCGCTAAGTTCAACAAAATGGTCAACAAAGTTCCTGCCAGATTAGTCCAAAACTTGATGGGAAAAAATGTTTCTTTATTAACACACAACAGCAAGAAGTGTGCTATCAGCTGAGAAGGGATAGAATGGCTACTTTAGAACTTGCTTAATCCTTGGCCATAAAAATTGAGGATGACTAAATCATGGCAGGAAAATTTAAGAAAGTGACCCTCAATGGAAAGAGTCAAGAAACCCCTAATGCTTCGAAGCTATACTTACTAAGTTAGCCAATGAGGAAAGTGTCATGATGGTCTTGCCATATTTGATCATGAAGCACAAATACATACCTTGAAAAAATGTTAGATTCCATCGAAAATGCATCTGTAAGGAAATTTTTTTAAAAAAATTAATTTATTTTTTATTTTACAATATTTTGACTCTGACTCAAATAACTTTGTTAATTTAGACTTAAAGAAAATGACCATGAATTAGACAAACTTGACAATAATGACTGACTTTTTTTTACGATAAGAGTATTGACAAAACTTACAAGTAATGAAAATAACTAAAACTTTTGACATAAAATGACAATGACACTAAAAATACCTTGACTCTTAATGATAATGTACTGATAATTTAAACAAGTATGGCACTAAAATCAAGGATTATATTGAGGGAAATGGCAACAGAAAGAAATGGAAAAAACTTTCTGTGGAGAGAGATGATCTGATCCAAAATATTTCCTCCCTTCAAGATCAGTTAGATCTTATTCCCTTAAGTCAGCTGGATACTAAGGATGAATTGGTCTAGAATAATTCTATTGATGGGGACTACTCTGTCAAAATTGGATATAATACTTTCTTCGACAGTATTCAAATTGAGTTCAAATGGAGCAGGATTCTTACCACCTAAAATAAATTTCTTCCTTTGGCTGGCTCTCAGAGGTAGGATTCTTACCACTGACAACCTGATGAGAAAAGGTTTCATAATGCCTAATAGATGTCATCTATGTAAAAAAGACTCTGAGGATATCAGTCATTTGTTTATCCATTGTGATTATGCTACCAGAATATGGAGTTTTTCCCTCTCTAAATTTGAAGCTTTCTGGGTGGTGCCGAAGGATTTCAATCAGCTATGGACTCAATGGAGCCCACCCTATAAGCATTGTGTTGTCAGAAGGATCTGGAAGCTGGTTATTCCTCATATTATTTGGAGGATATGGAAAGATAGAAATGATATTATCTTTAGAAATAAAAATCAAAACTACAAGCTCAGTATTGGTAAAATTTCTAATGATATCAAAGAGAATATTGCTAGATTTAAACCCCCCAAGAACAAGAGTTATCCAGAAAATGAAGAACATATCTTATCCCACTGGCAGATAGGAGCTGACAATAGCCATAGTAATTCTGGTAATAGTATTGACAGATCTTTGATTAAATGGCATCCTCCTGATTTTAACTGGTATAAGTTAAACTTTGATGGGGCCTCTAAGGGTAACCCTGGGATTGCGGTAGGGGAGGAGTGATCCGGGATCATAAAGGCAGTCTGATTGCTGCGTATGCTGGAAAAATGGGAATTCAAACCAACCATTTCACCAAAGCATTATCTGCTTTATGGGGCTTGAGAATTGCTAAGACTCATAATATCCAAAACCTCATCCTTGAAGGGGACTCACTTAATATCATTAATCATCTTAATCAGTGCTCACCTCCAAGTTGGAACATCAAGGATTTCATCTTGGAATCCATAAGTATTTGCCAAACCTTCAATAACATTCGGATCATGCATACTTACCGGGAGGGTAACAAGGTGGCAGATGCTTTGGCTAATTATGGCATTAATGTCAACCACATTGTTTGGGATAATAATAACATTCCTGAATAGCTTCAAAGTAGCATTCAAGTGGATATCTATGTACATGCAAATTCAAGATTTGGGATATGAGCATTGGGAGTGGATTTGTATTAATAAAACTCTCACACGTGCTGACCTTAAAACAACACTCATACAAATCTTGATGGACAATCAAGATTGTATGAAATATAATGGGAAATTCAAGTGGATTTATATGGAAATGAAAGTCGTGCATGTGGGCAATATTGAGCTCTCAACAACTTGTATTCAAGGTATTACGGATTACCAAGATAGAAATAAAGATAATGATGATCTGGAGTGGGCTAACAAAAGGATTGTAGTTCTCACATGTGGGCTTTCACAGGGACATAACAGCAGTCACTCAGGTATTTGTGGGAAAAGCAACGGCTATTCTAATCAGCAATCTCACTGCATGGATAATAATAGTGAAAGGCGGACTGATATTAGCGCTTTTAAGGATTCTGAAATTTTTATTTGCAAGCAGTTAAGCACGGGGAGAATGGGGAGCCCCTTGCCAGATTGAGCCCAGTGTGGATCCAGAATGGAAGGATAATGAGGAGCTCTGGAATATTCTCAGCCAGGGAGGCATCACCAATTTTATGGAGAAGATTCAAGGCCATGACCAAATTATTTCAGTGCATTTTGCGAAGGAGTGGAAGGATCGCACTGTGGATTATGGAGGGTAAAAGATTTTGATCAACGATGAGTTAACTGCTGAAGCAACAGGCCTTAGCATGGAGGGGTACCACTTTTTCAATAAAAGGGTCGACAGAGAAGCTGAGGAGAGGAAATTTGTTGAGGGAACTGAGAAGTTGGTCTTTGTCACGGCGGGCCTGCAAGTTAGTTCGATCCCTTCACCTTTTGACAAGGTTACCCGTATGATGGTGTGTTTCATTTCTTTGGAGGGGAGGTTTGTCACTATGCCCGCTAAGCATCTTGTGTTCCTCAACCACTTCCATAGGAGTCACACGGTATGTTTCCCCCACTATCTGCTTAACTCTCTTGAGCACTCCATTTTGGAGTTTCAAAAGCATGCTCATGTGGTTCCATTGCACCAGGGACTCATTTTCTTGCTGCATAAGTTATGTCTTCTTCGGTCTCCTAGTATCCCTTCCTCCCCTGGCTCTGTTCCTCCTCTGCCCAGCACCACAGCCGCTAGCCCCATCTCTCCACCTTCTATACCCACCACTACTGTTGTCACCCCTCTGCCAGCCTTCTCGGCTCCATCTTCCATTCCCCCCACCTCTGCTCCCACCCCTTTCACTTCCACTTTGGCCAGACCAGTTACCAGGTCTTCTAGAAGACTAAACCTTGATACCCCTACTGGGGGGAAGGTTCCTCAAGAGATTGAAATTGCCCATAACCTCCTTCATATTAGTAGTGCTAGTTCTCAGGAAGTACATATTGAGAGCTCCACAAAAAGACTGAAGCCTTAGAATCTGACATGAAGCTGTTGAAGGAAGAGGTCAAAAACTTGGCAAAGCAAAAAGGTATACAAGAAGCTGAACTCCTTAGACAACTGTTTAGGGAAGTCCAAGACTCACCATGATTATAATATGGCCATTTTTAATGTAATTGAAGAGTTTATTAAACAACATGTCCGCAGCATCTCCAATCTCAGCGGAGTTCGCAACCCTTTGGGGCACTGATAAGGAAAGCAAAAGGACCATTGAATAGCTGGATGTTACTGACTCTGCCCACATGACGACATTGGCTATGTTCACCTCTTGGCAGAATATCAAGTCCAGCATTGACAAATCCGCCAAGAAGTAATTGTGGGTGCTTTTGTTGCACTTCTTTGTAATTATTGTTGTTTTTTGTCTGTCTTTTTGCTGCTTTCCTGCAGTGTTCGTGCTATTTTTGTTTTGATGGGGTAGCTGCTCTTGAGCTACTTTGGGTTACATTGTCCCATTTGGATTTTGATCTGTTTGTTCTGGTTATCATTCCTATTCTAGCTTCTAGGCCCTCTTTTGTTCTCAAGGGTATAGTCCCTTTCAAAAAACTATTTGCCAATAATAAAAAAATGTACTTGATAATTTACAATTGACTCAATTTTCCATTATTTTGATTTTGACAATCTACCAATATAATAAAAACTACATTGACATGACTTTATAAAAATGAAACGTAAATGGGTGTATATTGCGGTGTTATAATGATCGAGACATGAAAAATACTAGATGTTAGATCAGATTGACTGCGATTAGAATGGATGTCAAAACTAACGAGATAAACTGATGTACAGACCAAACACTAAACTAAACAACAAAAAACAACACAATTACCTTTCAATGAATAGACCAAAATACGTTATGACTGGTTATACAAACAAGGAGTTACATGTAGGCCGTAAGGTAGAAGAAGGGAATCATTGAGTTGAAGATGATCTCGTGAGAATCACAGGTCCCAAAACAAGCATGTGTTTTGCCAATCATAAAAGTGGAGGATGATAATATTTAAGGTTTGGAAAGAACTAATGAAACCGTTAAAATAAAATCACCTCGTATTGATTTTTTTGCACTTGGGAATCATGATTCACAATCCAAATGGTTTCAGAGTCTCAGGGTGACGTGTTTCCTCCAAACAGTACTTGATCCTTCATATATATACGAGACTGTTGCAAGATATAGCTATGTATAGCCAGGATCACTATGTTATCTAGTTAGGGCATGAGGAGTCTACAACTTAGGAAAAAATGTTGGATATTTCCAGGTGGCAAGACCATCATGATATTGACAGTAGTCAATTTACCATATGCCAATCTGATCAGCTATCAGATTTCCCACCAATGCACGAGAATTAAACACAACTTCTAAAATAATGTTGAGTGGAAGGGAGCTTGTGAAGGTGCTTCTAGCTAGGTGGTTGTAGGCGTGACAGGGAGAATCCAAACAATCCAATGTTGGAGACTGAACTACTTGCTAGAGGCTAAAATAGATATAAAACTGACACCGCCACGGATTCAATGTACATAAGCTTATTGCATTGAGTTTGAATCCACTGAGGTTGATCTCATCATACCAAGAAAAGAATAATCCGATGCAAATTTGAAAGACTTCGACTCCAATATATGGAAAAGCTTGATCCAATAGATAGGTGCACAATATTTTGATAGTACGACCATACCAAGTCTTTCAAACAAAATCTGACAGAACATCCAACATAGTAGACAGATAATCACACAAAATTATCCTTCAAAAAATATTTTTAGAAAATTTAAATATGCATAGAAGTCATTCACCGGGCAACCAAATGAAAATTGAAATTGCCCCTCGACTGATATCAAACCTCAATTACAAGCATTCTTCCAAATCTGATTTATATGCTCTGATACCAGATGATAGTTTAAGACCGGATGTACACACGAATAATGATGTTCAATAATCTCATGGGATTATACATTACATTCGGCTATTATATATCCATGATAATAGATGAACAAACTTCATAGAAAATAGGAAGTGAGAATAACAATTAACCCAATAATAGCTACGGGTATAAAAACTAACCACAAACTTAATAATGTGAGTTTTCTTAACAACTTGTATAACAATATTTATCTATATTATATTATTATTAATGAGTTACCAAACTCATATAATAATATAATGAATTAATAATGTTTACAACAATTAATTCCTAACAATACTTACAAAGTTAGCTAATGATGTGTGAGCTTTGAAAAAGTAAGTTGCTCAAAGTAGTAAACCTTCTCCTTACAAAGACATCCCAAGGAAATGATACATTCCCAACAAATCTAGAATTGCAGGTGCTCCGACAAGGCTTGCTATTGAAGCAGCCCCGCAACTAACTCAAAGTGTGATATCGTTGAAGAAAGCGATGATGAAGTTGAGGTCGTTGAAGTTGATGAAGAAGAGCCTGACTCTGTAACATCTGAACTTGAAGTTGAAGATCCTGAAGGAGAAAGTAATAATCATTTCTTCAAGTACCATTCAGAAGAAGAAGATGAATACGAAGAAATTATAGAAGATATGAATAGTCAATCCTTTGTTGTCTTCACATGCTCTCAGAAAAAGGAGCAGAATACCACTAAGGTAGGAGATAAAGAGGTTTCCAAGGAACTTCCAAAAGAATCTAAGACTAAGGAAACTTCCAAAGAATCCAAGACAAATGAGACTCCTAAAGAGTCCAAGGTGACTGAGGTTTCTAAGGTCAAAACTATCTTAAAGAAAGGAGGGCCTTTGTCAAGTCAATCAGTTGATAAATCAGCTACAAAGAAAGTTTCTTCTTCCACATCCGTATCAACCAAGCCCGAAGCAAAGGTCAAAAGTGTGCCATCATCAAGTTTGAAAGAACTAGTATCTGAGACATCAAGTATGGTTACTTTTCCCAAATTTGATATCATTGATCATATCAATAAAAAAATTCCATGTCACGGTAGAGTACTTGAAGTTCAATAAGGATTAACTCGAGAAATTGGTCTAGTTTATCAAAGGTGACTCTACTGATCATTCCTCCAAAGGAATTCTGAAAAATCCCAAATATGGGAAGACTCAAAATATTTTGGTGGCCACTACACCTTCAAATGAAAAGATTAAACCTTTCTTTGTGTCCTTTCTGATCAACAAATGCAAATTAAGTAATTGCATTATAGATTTTGGAGCCTCGGATAATGTGATGCCTACAAAAGTAGCACATGCTCTTGGGTTGACTTGTACGAGAACATTCAGATCTTGTTACTCAATGGAGACAAGACAAGTTCCTCTGATCGGGTAGATTAAAGATGCTCAAATGGTTTTAGCCCAATTTCCTCATAAGCGAGTTAAGGTAACCATTCTAGTTGCTTGACATTCCTGCTTCATATGGTATGTTGTTGAGAAGGAAATTTTGCAAAGATTTGGGTGGTGAGATTCAAATGGACTGGTCTCATGCCATGATCCCTATCAATGGAGAAATGAAGAAGCTAATGCCAAAAACTCAGGAAAAATTCATGGTGATGAAAACTAATGATCCCTGCACAGGTCTTGTTTCAAAACTCAAGTATGGGTAATTATATGATGACTACAAAGGTTCATGCACCTGAGGTCACTTTCCAAGACTCTAATGAGATATGGACTCTTGAGTTTGATGGAAGTTGTTGCTCAACAGGTTCCGGCGCAGGAGTAGTGCTCATATCTTTGAATGGTAAAATATTTCCTTTTTCTTACAAACTCCAATTTTCAAATACTAACAACACTATAGAGTACGAGGCATTAATCCTTAGCCTTCAAGTTGTAGAAGAGAAAGAGATAAAAAAATTTGAAAGTATTTGGAGATGCAGAATTGATCATGAAACAAGTAAGAAATCAGTTTTAGGCAAAGAATGATCATTTGAGACACTACAGAAATAAAGTGTTGGACACGATTGAAACCTTTGATGATTTTTCCATAAAATTTGTCCCTCGTGAAAAGAATGAAAAAGAAAATTCTCTAGCAGTCTTAGTGTCATTAATGATTACTCATTCAGAGTTTGATCATGAAATAAACACCATCAAAATGGTAAATGGATAATTTTGAACAATTGTGCTTTAAAGGAAGTGATTTTGCATTTCACGAATCGATGACCTCACCCATTCAAGGAGTTGAGAATGATTATCTTGGTGATGGCATCATTCAACTCAAAGGAAATAAAATTCCAAAAGGATTGGTTTCGCTTGAAGAACTTTTTGATAAACATGACAGGTTTATCAAAGAAAAGAGCAGTAGGACATGTGAATTTTTCTGACTATGAGAAATTTAACATCGTTACTAAGGATAAACCTCACTGGTCAACCGGTAAGTGTTTCTCACCTGAGGAGTGCAAGAAATTCATAAGCCTCCTTACCAAATATTCTGACGTTTTGGCTTACTCATATGAAGACTTGAAGTCTTTCCAACCTAGGGAAATGGAGCATGCCATACCCTTAAAACCTAGTGCAACTCCAAAAAGGTAGAAGCAAAGACAATATAATCCCAAGATAATGGGCACAATATTCCATAAAGTTCAAAATATATTAGATGCGTGGATATTTTTTCCTATTCGACATTCAAATTGGATAGCTAATATTGTACCGGTTCACAAGAAAAATGGAGAAATTAGGATTTTTGTGGATTTCCACAATCTTAATCAAGCTTCCTTAAAAGATAATTATCCACTTTCAGTCATGGACCATATTTTGTAGGTAGTAACTGGATCAAAAATTCTATCCATGCTAGATGGTTTCTTTGGTTATAATCAGATTGAAGTGGCTAGAGAAGACCAACATAAAACCACGTTCACCACCCCCTAGGGTATGTTCACGTATAGAAGAATGCCTTTTGGTTTGATCAATGTCGGCGTAAATTTTTAAAGGGATATGGATATGGAATTCACAGATTATAAATACAAGATCATCATGATATACCTAGATGACTTGACACTGTTCTCAAAGAAATGAGAACCTAAGAGACTTAGAAAAAATATTACAAAGGTGACGACTTCATAAGATTTATCCGAATCCAAAAAGTCTATGTTCAGAGTTATGGAAGGGAAACTCTTAGGTCATATTGTTTCTAAAAAGGAAATAAGATCGATCATGAGCGTGTTCAAGCGATCAAGAATATTTACTTTCCTACGAGTAACCATGGAGTCCACTCATTCTTTGGGAAGGTAAATTTTTTGAGAAGGTTCATGCCAGATTTTGCTGAGATAACCAAAGAAATTATTGATATGATGAAAGGAAAATAATCCTTCAAATGGTCGAAGGAAGGTAGAGAATCATTTGAGAAAATCAAGGGCACTATTGTGAAAGCTCCTACATTAGTGTGCCCCAATTTTAAAAAGGATTTTATAATCTATTGCTATGCTTTGCCACACATAATCTCTACCATCTTGACTCAACACAATCAAGAGGGAATCAAATCTCCTATTGCATTCATGAGTTCTGGATTCAAGAAACATGAACTCAATTATACTCCCCTTGAGAGACATGTATACACAGTGATGAGAGCTTTAAAACATTTCAGATACTATGTATTGAATTCGCATACCAAATTTTTAGTTCCAGACACCACAGTTAAATCGATGCTAACACAACAGGATTCAGGATCTAAAAGAGGTAACTAGGTGTCTAAGATTTAGGAGTATGATTTGGATATCAAGCCTACCAATTTAGTTTATAGAAGAGGAATCTTCCAACTCATCGTGGATAATGAGCCATGAGATGACTCTGAAGAACCAGTTGAAGAAGGTTTACCATTAGTAGTTTTTGTCAGTACCATAGATGAATGGTATTCTGATATAGCCTACTTTCTCACATATGGCGAATTTCCTGAGAATATAACAGCTAAGGAAAAGAGATCTATCAAATTAAGAGCTTCTAGATATGTCATTTGGGACAACACTTTGTTCAAGAAAGGAATTGATGGCATGTTCCTTAGATGTGTCGATAAGGAACAATAACCAAGGTTGCTTGAAGCCTTTCATAATCATGCTTGCGGTGGTCATTTCTCTGCCCAATTACAACTCATAAAATTTTGTGAGCACATTATTACTAGCCCACTATGTTTTTCGATGCTCATAAATGGGTAGCAAAATGTGAATCTTGTCAACAATTTGTTGGAAGACCAAAATTGGCAGCTTTTCCTTTGAAGCCAATTGTCATTGAAGAGCCCTTTCAATAATGGGGTTTAGATTTCATCGGGGTTTTGAATCCTAATTCTAGTTTTGGTCATACTCACGTGCTCACTACAACTGACTACTTTACAAAGTGGGTAGAAGCTATACCAGTGAAACAAACATCTACTGCGGTAATCTGTGACTTCATCAAAGAAAATATATTGGTTCATTATGGAATTCCACACAAGATCATGATGGATAATTCCTTAAATTTTTCTTCTGCAGAGATGATAGGTTTTTTTATGGGTATGGGATATCTTTATCTCATTCATCATATTACTACCCTCAGGGAAACGGTCAAGCAGAATCCAGTAATAAAAACATCATTACTATCGTGCACAAGTTAGTCAAGAAAATCAAATAACTTGGCACAAAAAGTTATATGATGCATTGTGGGCTGACCACATAACTCCCAAAAGAGAAATCAGGATGTCTCCATTCCAAATCTTGTATGGAACGCAATGCTCAAATTCCCATCACATTGGAGTTACCAGCATTATGATTGGCTCAGGCAGTTGACGATGAATGCTTCACCAATGCATTAGATAAAAGGATCATGTTCATAAGCAAGCTTGAAGAGTAAAGAAGTCAAGTGGAAAATAGGATCAAGGAACATCAATCCAAGGTAAAGAAATTATTCGACAGAAAACTAGGGAAAGATAATTTCAAATCAATGACTTAGTTCTTCTCTAGGACAAAAGACGTGAACCAAAAGGAAAGCACAAGAAGTTTGATTCACTTTGTGGCTAGGCCCGTTCAAGATCAAAAATTTCTATGGAGATAACACTTATTACTTGGCGTATCCTGATGGAACTCATTTGCCTTTTCCTACAATGGGCAATATCTCAAGCACTATCAAAATTGAAAACAGGTTGTCCCCTGTATGTACATAGGTAATTAGGTTTTTTTTGGTTTGTTTGTTTTCCCTATTTTTCAGTTTCCTCTCTTTCTGTCATCTCATTTTTGTGCTCCATTATTTTTGGGATCGTGTTCATTGAATATTTGGGTCTGGGTCCATTGCTGCATCTGTGAAGTCCTTGTCCCCAATAAGATCCTCACATGTTATCGGGTAATTTTGAGTTCTCAATTTTTTTAAAATATATTATATATATATATATATATATATATATAATATATATATATATTTCAAAGTGTTCTTTCACATAATTTTTATCCTTCATCACCATCATCTTATTCTCATGGTCATTCTAGCTTTTGTTTCATTCATTTTGAATAAGCCATTCTCCCATTATGCCACAAACCGTGTTTTAATTATTTAATTAATATTCATCCTGAAATTTAATAAAATTAATATTTATTAAATTTTATGGGTTTTTAATTAATAAATATTAATTTAATACTCATGGAAGTTTTTGAAAAACTTGGGAGAATTTTTCTTCTTTTTATTAATTGTCGTAACTGCCATGAGCAAGTGTCGGGGCAATTTTTCTTCCGCTTCCAATTTCCATAGACAATTTTAATTTTGCTTCTATCATCCGGGAATTGATGAGGAGATAGTTACAAGAGGTTGCAAAAGTAGAGGAAATTGGGAAGAAGGAGAAACAAGGAGATATTGTAGATATCCAGAGCCAGAAGAAGAAGAGATTATTTTAAAGATACTACCCAAATTTCACATGGAAACCTGACATAGGAATTAGCTAGATCTAGGCAACCTTGAGAGTTTTAGGTAGTTGTCTCCATTGGAGGGAAGAAATAGCAAGAAATTTCTGAGATCCATGCTTACAAAGGTGAAGGCAATTTCATGCACGTGCAAAGGTTGATCTGGAATCCCAAACAAATCCCATATGCAACAAAGAAGTGAAATTACACATAGTTAGTTTTTTTAATTTGTTGTTCATTTATGCAACAACTAGAAGCCAGTCAAGATGCTTCACGCAGCCTTAAAATAGAGAACAATCTTTCCATGCAGACCCAAGGATAGTTTCCACGCACCAGGAGGAGATATCTGCCCATAACCAAGCTCACTCATTGCATTTTTCTCTCAAATTCCACGCAATATTCAGGAAGATCCATGCCAGAAAATCCATGCAGGTAAGGAAGAAAGAAAAAAGTTTTCACGCATTCTTAAAGAGGAGGAATAATATCAAATGAATATTCAGGAGGAATCCATGCATGCCATAGTTAGGTTGATCTGAAATCTCATTCCCTGAAGGTGAAAGACCACGTGATTAATTTTTTTTAGAAGTTGTTCACTGCAAAGTTATCCACACAAGATTGAAGAAAATTTCAATGCACTAGATGAGGATAATGCCCACGTAGCCTACAAAAAAGACAAAAGTAAAATGCCAAAATAGAGGCCCACATTTTAACTGTTGTTCATTGTCAAGTTTCCACGCAAGTTGAAGGTGTCTCAAGCCTGCAAAAGAAAGAACAAACAAGCTTTCCATGCAGCATGTGTTTCGAGCCCAAACAAATCCACGCATCTATTTGGATGTCCACGTAGCCTGCAAAGAGAAACAAAACATCAGTTAAAGCCAATTTCCACGCATATTTTTGAGTGAGGAATAAGATTAAAATATAACCAAAAATGGAAATCCACGCATGAATAATTAATGGAAGTTCAACGTAGTTTTCTTTTTATTATTTATTATTTTAAAAAGAAGATATTCATGGTGCTACACATCTTGAGGAGACAACAAATTTCTCGCGTCAAGGGTGGATGGAGATATTCATGCACATAGTGAATATTTTAAAAAATAATAATAAGGAGCTTGAAGATTCAACGTGTTGCTGAAAGTGTAAAAGTGATCTAAAATTGTATTATTTTTTGGATGGTGATTTGAGCTTTGCCTCAATATTTTTGTGTGGTCATTTTGAATTCAGCATTCGCTAAATCTCTTATTATTTTTTAATACAAAGAGTTGAAATATTCTTAAGGAAATGGTGGTCCAAATACTTAGACCCGACACCTTTCCAGTGTCTTTGTTTTCTTTTGGCTTTTTGTGTTTCTTTTTAAAAAATAAGAAAAATGATATTTGGGTGAATTCAAAGTCGTGTTAAAATACACACATCAAGGGTTAGTTCCAACATCATCCTTAAATTCAACATATGATAATATTTTGGATACCGATATGGGTCACGTAGATATGGTTCAGTTTTGTGATAGGGTAAGACGGGAAGGGAGGAATGTTTTCTCAAAAAGATTTATCATTGTGGCTTACCTCAAGCAACAACATTTCCCATTGCCATACAATGCCCCGAATTTGTCCTAGCTTGTGCTGAAAATTATGACCCTGAGCATCGGGGAATTTTTAATGACATAAATGAACCTTTCCTACTCAATTCTCCAAATCATATGGAATATTTGTTAAGAGTGCTACTCCATGAAGAAAATGCTGACATTATATAAGAATTAACACAACTATTTTGTGATGAAAATCCTTTGAGATGGTTGATAAAAACTGGTTGGTCAAGCCAAAAACTCACACTTCAAGAATTCCCAAAGAGTTGTTTCGGGTAGAATTTCATAAATAAATAGGGGATATGATTACTCTCCTCAGCAAGGTTTTTGGTCTTCCTTCTGCCAGAAATTTTCATCCTTGGATGTACAAGTTCATTTGTATCATTCTTGATGTAAAGATGTTTATTGATTGGGAAAGTATCATTAGCAATAATCTCCATAAGAAATTGATTGAGGTAAGGATGACAGGTCATTTTTATATGACCTCTTATTTGATTTATGCTATAGCAAGAAGGAGGATATTTTCAAGGCTAACAACTAGAGGTACAATGGGTCCTAGAAAGAATAGTGTTTTTCACTTTTACCCATAGTTGGAGTTCAAGAATGGTTCTCACCATTTCCGAAGGGTAAATGATGCTTTCCTATTCTATATAATCCGGTCACTAAGGAGAAACCTAGAGGAAATATTTTCAGAAGATGCCAAGGCGGTGATAAAACAATGGGGAACTTGGTTTATCCAGTTTCCCTTTTACTCCTATATACGAGTTGATGGATTTTGGGAGCTCGTTACAAACTTCCTAAATATGTTGGTGATAAAATAGAATTGATGGAACTTTCACATCAGCTTTTCAAAATCCATTACCTACTGGTAGATAAATGCAAAGGAGGTATTCATTTCCCAATTTAGATTAGGGAATACAAATGTCTAAATTCCCACAGTGCAGAACTTATGGAAAAAGAATTTTCTCTCATAACTATACATCCTTTCACAAGCAAGGCTCAATTTGATATTAATGGATCCATGGAAAAATCCCTAGGAGCAATATATAAGCACAAGGAAAACATAGAAGACTATTGGGTAGAATGTACGCATGACAGGGAGGTAAGATGACGACACTTTTCTCGTCTCACACTGGCTTAGATAGAAAATTATAGATTGAGGGATCCTCCCTTGACTTTTGTTGATAATGGGATTGATCTTATAGATCCTACCTATGATCAAATAGTTTTCACTCCACTCCCTGGTATTGATTGGAGTAGAGGAGATGAAACTTCTCTAGATGTCATGAATCAACTTGTGTTAAAAAGGACTATGATGTGGTATGAGAATCAAATAGCCAATCCTCTCCCATTTCAAGAACATATGTTAGAAATACAGAGTTTTCCAACAAAAGGAAGATTTACACAAAAAGAGTGGTGTAAACTTCTTCGTGTCAGTCTCTACTTGACATCATCACATGCATCTCAGAGGAAAATCTAGTGGTTACCCAAACTTGTCTCTAATAAAGAAGTGGTGTCTCAAGGATCGGTAAAGAGTGTGCATCTTCGGGAAGGAAAAGAACGTGTTTTGGGTATTTCTACCCCAAACTCATCTATTCACATCATTGAGAGTTCCAATAGACCTACCAAAGATCCAAATCATCAATGTCATACACCAGAGTCCAAGCAAATCCCAGTGGTACAAATATCTAATTCTTCGAACATCCAGGTGATAAGGATATTCCACAAGAACATGAGGATAATCAAGAATGTGTTGTAGATGCTACTTCACCAAGGATTGAGGCCACAGAACAACTACCTACTAGTTTTAGTCATGAGAAAGGCAAATATGATTTTTCTTCTAGTTCTCAACTTTTTTGTGTCGAATTAATGAATGAAACACCGACCTAGGTTGACTCTGAAATAAAAAAGAAAGAGATTGGTCAAAGTGGCCAACATTGATTTGGAGTCTCTTTTTCCCTCTCTAATAAAGTTGTACCCAAAAAGCCTAACATCTTTTCCAGAGTAGTGATTGATGATAGTGGAGATAAGTTTGCAGAAATTACAGTTCCTACTACTGAGAAGGATCATGGGGACATGACAGCCATTGACTATGAAGTATCCAAGATAGCCCTTGGTAAGACCACTTTTGAAAGTAATGTTGCTATGGAAAAGGATTCAATGAATAATGTGCTCAAAAGGTTAGAGAGATACAAATATCAAATTTCTCAACTCAAGGAAGAAAAGAATCAGTTGATTTCATATGTTCAACATTTGATCAGCCCAATTGAGTCTTCTTTTCCTGTTCTAGAGATGGTGGCTATTCCAGATCAAGAAATTCTCAATCAATCGAAGGATGTGATCACTCTAGGGAACACTCTAAGGTCATGGGTTTCTGAGATAGAAATTGGTGGGTTGAAAACAATTGTTGAGGTGATAAAAATATCTGAGAATATTTATGCCTACCTTGATCCAATGTTTCCATTCAAGGAGTGCCTCATTACAGAATTAATCACACTGGATCAGATTTTTCCAAGTCTTCAGGATCTTGCTCGCATGGAATCTACATTCTTAGCCTCAGAGGGGATACTTGAGTTTGATCATTGTATGACACGAATTATATGGCTAAATCATGTTAAGGCCAGGAAAATGATTATAGAAGACTTGGTAATTCAGTTTGATAGTTTGTACAATGAAGCCTATACCGCACTCTCTTCCATTCAAGTCTTCATCGAAGAGATTCCTTACACCTTCATCAATGAACATAGCCAAAGGAATTTAGTACAACATCTAGTGGAGAAATTTACAAAATTGATACATGAAATGTATACTCCTGTAGATGTTTTTTCCACTTCTTCTATGGATCAATATTTTAGGTTCAAACACCTGTGCGAGGATATCAAATCTATAGTTTCAGACCTGCATACCATACCAGCTAAGATTCTCAAAATGCATGTACTTTGTGAGGCTAGTCTTCTCCTGATTTTTTTCGAAAGAAGAAAAGATGCACCAGACATTGCAAAAGCTTAAATCTTTTGAATTGGCAAAGAATCAGGATCCTTGTTTTTCCAGCAACATGGTAGGATGATTTCTAATATTTTCTCATGGGTGGGAGAGTCCATTTGTCATATGATTGTGATAGGCAGACTCCACTCCCAATGGATAAGGCACTGGTTTTTGTCAAATATTTTGAAAGTGGTATTTTAAATGATGTTATTGTTAAATTCACTTTTGAGGAAACTTATGAAATTTCTATTTTTAGTTTTTTTAATTAAGTTGGTTGAAAAATTCACAAATCAACTTAAGTTCCCTATTTAATGTACATTTAAAATCCTAACTATTTCGTAACCAACTTTTGGTTTATAAAAGGAAGTCAGGGCTCATTTGTAAGGGTGACTTTGAGAGAGGAGAAGAAAATACTTTTGTGTGTAAGATTTGTTTCAGGAAGAAAATTTGTGTTCTTTTGTTAAGACACTTTAGAGTTAATGTAATAAAAACTTTGTGTCCAATTCATTATCTATTTTAGCATTTGATGTTCTTATGTTCATTAGATTTTAGCGTTTTAAATCTAGCATGTGAATATTGTCTTGGATCTTATTGTCATTGCTATTAATCTATTGTTCTTGTTCACAGTGATCAAGCTCTACTATTTACTTGCTCACATGTGTTCCCTTTACTCATTCTTGTTTAGCTAACTCAAACTCCATTTTATTTGTGTTATTTATTTGTCATTCTTCTTCATGTAATATTAGGCTCTATTTTACCTAACTCTTGCATGTTCTTTCTATTCATTCCTTTCAGTTTCTTTCTTTCATTTCATTCCATCTCCCTCATTCACTTTTATTTACATTAATGTTCCAAAACACCCCCACATACAATTTTGAATGTACAGGTGTAAGTACAATTTTGGTTTTCAATAAAGGAAGCCTCACCTTCATTGAGGAGGGACTTCATTCCCACACTATTACATGTCATTTGCATGCGTGCAAATCCATATGCCAACACTTGGAAAAAGACTTACTTGTAGATCCCGACATGGTATGTGTTTCTACCTCTTCGATCCTCCCTCATCTACTAATTCCTATTTTCTCCCACCTATTGCACCACCTTCATTGTCACCATCTCCTCCCCTAAATAAGTGTCACTTTGTTATCCACCCACATATCAAAATTCACATAGATCTTCCCCACCTCCCATTCATGGACCATTAGTTTTATCACATACTACCAGACCAAATGATATATTACCTAATTTACTTGATAAACAGTTCATTTTTGTACCTTCCAAAAAACACCATGCCCCTCACTAACTGCATCGCCATCATGACCGCCCCTTTTATAATTTTCATCACATTAATGGCCACTTTGAAAATGGTTTTTATGCCCTTTATGATCGAATCCAACAGTTAGAAGAAAGGGGTGTCATTTCCTTCTGCACTTACTCTCATGATCACTCTCTCCCCTCTTCCACATGGGTGATCCTCTGAGGCAATCTGTTAGCTTATATGATTCACAACCTCATCCTAAGGTCCTTATTTATCCCCCTCCTAATTTCATCATTCATACACCTCCCCTGATTTTCCAGCCTCTTTCCACATCCTCTCAACCTACCCTTATTGTTATTACACCACAATGGATTCTTTAGCAGCCAAATTCCACATCTCCCACCATCAAACCTCCCATTTTCACCATAGTTTCATCCAACATCCAATTTGGTACATACACGCATAATACCACTATTACACATGCTCCTAATGTGCATTTCTAGCTTCTTAACCTATTATAGATGATCCCCATCTCAATATAATTACTTTATGATGCACTCATGTTCTCAAGGTTCATACAAGACTATTGAGGGAATTGTTACGTAAAATGAACCTTACCCTCGGACTAGGGGGAAATTGTCCTCTTTCCCCTCCATCTTCATCAAATTCAATTATCTATGTTGTTACACATCTCATTATCATACAATTATCATTACATCATTATTGGATCATCTTGTAATCCCTCTCATGATACATCAAAATTAGTCGGCACTCCTAATACATTATTATCATATTTTCTCTGATCCCATTCAAATATGGTTATATTTACTCTATATAATATTTGATACTTTTTTATATTTGAATCCATTCCCCAAATGACCTAATATGGGGAAAAATGAGCCATCTAAAGAGAAAGGTAATTTATCCCTTAAAATCCCTAAGATTCTCATGGCAAGAACTAAAGCATCAATGGAAGGAGATTTATTTGCAAATTTCCTGGGCTCTAGACCCAATATTGATTATTTTAGAGGATGGGCCAAGAGGCGATGGTCGTCTAATGGTGCCATTGAAGTTTCAACATATGCAAATGGTTTCTTCTTAGTTTCTCTACCTAGTAAAGAACATGTGGCAAATATTTTGGCTAAAGGACCATGGTTCATTGGTAAATCTCATGTGGTAGTTCAGAAATGGGAACCGACCTTTAATCCTTTTGTGACATTCTATCTCTGAGTTCCCGATCTAGGTTAACCTTCCAAGCTTACCCTAGAATTTTGGGAGCCGGAAGTCCTTATAGGCATTGCAAAAAGTTTTGGGTAAGCCTATTGCTTTGGATCCAGTCACAAAGGCAAAACTAGACTTACTCATGCCAGATTCTATGTCAATATGGGCCAAGATGCTAATCTAGAAAGTAGTATCAAACTTATGACCTCTGAGGGAGTTTGGGTGCAAATATTTGATTATGAACCATCTCCTTTTGTTTGTAAAAGATGTAAGTTGGTGGGTCATGACCATAGAAATTGTTCTCTTAAAAAAAAATGAACCCTTAGCCAATCTCCAAAGGCCAACAAACAATAAGGAGTCTATGGAATGGATATTGGTTGGGAAAAATGGAAAAGTAGTAGAAGCTAAGGAACAACTGATAATCCAGAGGAAATAAAAGAAGCGATCCCTCGGAACAACTTAAATCCCCTGGCAAGGAATTGGTTGATTTGATATCAAGAGAGTGTCAAAGAATATAAAGATGAAAATGTGGATCCGGATTTGGAAGAGGTGGTTCTAGAAATAGAGGATGTGGAAAGTCATGAATCAGAAGGAAATGATTTTTCTCTGCAAGTTGCTTGTGGACCTTTGTTGGATGAGGTATCATCTATCGGCCAGAGTTCTTTTGGTCAAAGACAAGAAGAGGCCCTTCCTATGGCTAATGTTTTTGGGATCTTATCGGATTATGTTGTTGACATGTATGAAATGGTCACTTCTCCTAAGACACTAGTAAGTAAATCTAAACTTGTCACTCATAGTAATTCTAGAGTTGATATAGGTAAAGATTCAGCTTCTAAGGGTACATGAAGAGTAATAAGGAATTAAGGGAAACTAATTCCAGGAAGGAGGTGGATGCTAGTATTCAGAGTACTTTGGGGAAGATTTTTCCTCACAATAAGAAATGTTAAATGATTCTTCTCTCTTGAACATTAGGGGATTGAATAATCCCAGTAAACATAGAATTTCTAAGGATCTTAGATTTAAAAATAAACCTATATTTTCATGCTTCAAGAAACCAAAATGAATATGGATAGATTTAAAGAGGTGGGTAGGTCTATTTGGAAGGAAAGATTATTGGGAGGGGTGTAGCTCTTTGGGAGCCTCGGGAGGTGTTGTTACTTTGTGGGATCCTAAAATTGTGTTAGGTGTTGTGATTCTCTCTTCCCCTGGACATGTGGTTATGAGTTTCATGAAAATTGATTCTAAAAATCTTGGTATGTTTCTAATATTTATGCTCCCAATAAGGTCTTGTGAAAGAAGGAAGCTTTGGAGGGATCTCTCAAGTTTTAGACAATTGTTTAAAGATAAATATTGGATTATTGGGGGTGACTTCAATACCCCCTTTCCCCTGGTGAAAAGAAGGGGGTTCTATCTCTTATTCTGAGAGTATGGAGGATTTAGCTGACTTCCTAGCCAGTAATGGTTTGTTTGATTTAGAACTAGAAGGGATCCAAATATACTTGGGAAAATAGAGGATGGGATCTGAGCTCATCAGATTAGATTGGATAGGTTTGTGGTGAGTCATCTTTGTATGATTAACCAGACTATATTCTCTTAAAACCCTTCCCAAAATTGGATCTGATCATAATCCCCTTCTCCTTAATTTGGGAATGAATCAATCTAAGAAAGCTAGACCTTTCAGATTTGAAAATATGTGGTTAGATCACCTAAATATTTTCAACATAGAATTCAAGAATGGTGGGACATTCAAGTTTTTGGGGTTGCTAGTTTCAAACTGTGTTTTAAACTGAAGCATATTAAAAGTAGCCTTAAAATATGGAATAAGGAGACTTTTGGAAATATTTTCTAGGAAAAAAGTAGAATTGCAGAGGATTTAAGAACTATTGAGGAACTTATGGAGAATGATGGTCTTAATACTGCTCTCAAGGATCAAGAACAAAAACTTCGATTGAATACCATGACATTCTGGCTAAAGAAGAGGTTTATTAGAGACAAAAATATAGGGTGAAGTGGCTCAAGGAGGGTGATAGAATACTAAATTCTTCCATTTCTCTACTACTTCCAAAGAAATCTCCTAAATATTAATGAAATTAAAAGTGAGAATGGTGAGATCTTCTTGGAAAGTAAGGATATCAATATGACTATAATAAATTATTTCAAGGAGCTTTTTAAGGAGGGAAGAGGGTGGAGGAGTTGGCTCAGAATAAAGTTCTGGATCTTTTCCAGAATGTGATCACCCCCTTGAAAATAGAGATCTCTTAAGGAGTCCTTCGGAGGAGGAAATCCATTTTTGTCTTTGATATGGAACCTGATAAATCTCTGGGCCCGGATGGTTTCCCTGCTTTCTTCTTTCAAAAATTCTGGGAGGTGATAAAGCAAGAGGTCATTGATATGGTCCAAGAGTTCTTCAACAATGGTCACCTTTTGAGAAAATGAATAATACCTTCTTGGTCCTTGTGCCAAAAATTGTTGAGCTAAAGAGGTTAAGGATTTCAGACCAATAAGCCTTTGTAACACCAGTTATAAATTATTGACTAAAATCATAGCTTGGTAGGATCAGAATTGTTCTTTCAAATTTCATCTCCGAAATCAAGGGATTTTGTTTCGGGAAGGAAAATCACAGACAACATTATTGTGATTCAAGAAGCCATTCATTCTATTGAAAACTCTGGTAGATCGGCTATGTTTCTTAAGTTGGATATGCATAAATCCTATGATAGGATTACTTGGTCTTTCCTTCAGGCTATCTTGTTAAAGGTTGGTTTTGATAACATTATGGTGAATATGATAATGACCTATATCTCCACTGCTAGTTATTTGGTTTTGGTGAATGGTAAACTAGAAGGTTTTTTCCAAGCAGGTAGAGGTTTGAGACAAGGTGATCCTCTTTCACCTTTCCTTTATGTTATTATGGCTTGAGTCTTTGAGTAGAATCTACCATGCATGCTCTGCTCTCTAATTGTATCTAGGGTATTAAAATCTCTAATGGTCTTCCCTCTATCTATCTTAATCAATTTTGGATGATAATTTTATGATGGGTAAGGCCTCTATCCAGAAGCCTCAAATTTTAAGGTGGTTCTTAATGATTATGAACTTGTTTCGGATAGATGGTTAACTTCCACAAAAGTGTTGTTTTCTTCATTAATGTGGAGAATCAGGTTCAAGTCAGATTAGCTCACATCCTGGGGTGTCGGATTAAGCATTTTCTTGATTCTTATTTAGGCATGCCCTTGATCCAAAAGAATCCTGATATGTCAATTTGGAATGCTCTGCTGGAAAGAGTAAACAAAAATTGTCATCTTGGAAGGGTCTCCTTCTTTCCCAGGCTGGGAAAATTCAATTGCTTCAAAGTTCTCTTCAAGGTATACCTATTTATGTGATGTCCCTATTCAAGCTCCCTACCAAAATTATTGGGTCCTTGGAGAAAATTCAGAAGAGATTCCTTTGGGTGGGTGTTGAGGAAAAGTTCAAATTCCCACTTGTGGCTTGGGAAAAAGTTACTAAACCAAAGTTATGTGGGGGCTTGGGTTTAAAAAATATCTCTCTTATGAATGAGGCCTTGGTAGCCAAAGGATGGAGGATTTCTAGAGAGGAAGGTCTCTGGGTGGAAATCATAAAGAAGAAATATTTGTGAAATATAGGTAGAATGGAGTCCTTTTTCAATCAAAACAATCTTCCTAGAGGGTCTTTTTTTTGGAATTATTTTGTGGCTTCAAAAGAAATTTTAACCAAGGGAACTATCTGGGAGATAGGAAAAGGTAATAGAATTAGTTTCTGGTATGATAGTTGGATTGAGGATTATCCCTTAGCAAACCTAGAAATCTAGAAAAGGGTTGCTCAGTTCTATGAGGAAAGGGGAAAATTTTGGATAAGAGATTTCTAGATTCAGGAGGAAAATGTTAGGTGGGAAATCATTGTTCCCCCTCTAGAATTTGATGGAGATATCCAACCCTTTGATCTCAACAAGAAATTAAGGGATTTCCATATCCCCATTTTTCAGACCAAGGAGGATTCCATTAAATGGAAAGAGGAAGATACTGGAAAACTTCTCGGTAAAATCAGCATATAGTTTAAATTTTAAGGATGTTCTTCAAAATAATATTGGGGTAGGCTCTGGGTGAAGGACCTTATCCCTAAGGTTAACATATTTTATTGGTTGGCTATCCAAAATAGAATTTTGACTATGGATAATCTCAGGAAACATGGTATGAAGCTTCCCAATAGATGCTCTCTTTGTAGGAAAGAGGAGGAAAATGTCAATCATCTTCTCCTTCATTGTTCCTTCTCCCAAGAAGTGTTTGAATCTATTATGGATCTGTTCAATATTCAATGGATTTTTCCCATGACTATTGAGGATTGTTGTCTTCAATGGGAGATCCCTTTCAGTTTCCCCATCTTGGTATGGGCCTAGAATATTGCCCTTCCTCACCTCTTTTGGGGTTTATGGAGGGCTAGGAATGATTGTATCTTCCATGACCAGAAAGCTCTTCTCTTGAGAGTCAAAAGTAAAGTTTTGGCGGCCATCAAGGAAAACATCAAACTCTTTAAAGGTAAGGCCAAAAACCCTACCTGAAATGGGAGCAAGAAGTTCTTGATAAGTTCACCCTCAGTCCGGTGGAATTACATAGACCTAGAAAGAGTACTATTTGGATCAGGCCTGAGAATAATGTTGTCAAGATAAATTTTGATGGGGCATCTAAAGGGAATCTAGGGTCAAGTAGGGGGAGGAGGAATTATAAGAAATAGTGAAGGTGAATGGTTGTTTGTTTATGTTGGGCCATTAGGGAGACAAACAAACAATATGGTGGAAGCTAGAGCTCTTCTATGGGGGTTATGTTGGCCAAAGATAAAGGTTTCAATAACATTCAGGTTGAGGGGGACTCCCTCATTATTATTAATGCTCTTAACAATAAGGGTTCCATAAATTGGCCCTTAAGAAATGTCTTAATGATGTTAAGGAAATTTTAAAAGGATTTGAAAAGGTTTCTTTTAATCATACTTTGCGGCAAGGAAATAAGTGTGTGGATAAGATGGAAAATTATGGAGTTCATAGTCATGATTATAAGATCTGGTGTAAAGGAGATGATTTTCCCTAGACATTAATGAAGTCATTAATAGAGATAGATTGCACAAAGTTTGATGATGTCGACACGAGTGAGCATTGGTACCTCATGTACTGTGACAACTTACATAAAAGGAACTTTGGTTTTGATGGATTGAAAGGTGTTCCAAATTTGAGAAGTGTTAGTGAGAAGGGGAGGTTTGGCATTGTGAAGATGGGTGGTGATAGAATCAGGGTGAACCGAACTAGCCAAAATATTGAGGTTTTTAATCAGCTTTTGTGGAATAAGCTTAAGATTGGGGGTTTTAACTTCATTGCCAAATTACATGGTCACGACCCTTCCTATCAAAGGAATTTGGAGAGCATGGAAAGAGGGAAAGTTTAAGGTTAGAGGTATGGAAATTGAGGTTTCAAGACCATTTCCATGATGGAGATGAAAATGGAAGGGCTCAAAATTTTAAGGATAAAACCCGTATGGAGCATGAAATTGAGTTTTTCTTCATGGGAAAGGAAAGGTGCTCTTTTTTTACTGATGGTATTTCTAGGTCTTGTATTCTGGGAATATGGAGAGATGTGTGTCTCCAAATTATGAAGTATATCACTCTGGAGGAAAATATCACAAAATATATACTCATCATTTGACCCTTCTGAATATGTTTAGACATAAGGTCATGGTGAGCATTCCGTTCTTCTTGTTTATGTCGATGAATAATTCTCTAATGGTGTTCTAGCAGAGAAAGTGGAGATGCCTCTGCATGAGGGCTCATCCTCTTGATGTTTGAAAATGGGAAGCCTATTCTGAATTCTCCTCCAAAAGATAAGGTGGAGGAGGAAGATCTTACTCTTGTGGAATGCCTTACAAAGATGAAGGATGGAAAATGTAAAATTGCAGGGGAGGAGATCGAAAAGGAGAAGAGTGAGGAAGGTCATGGTGAAGTGAGCACCTCGAGGAAGAGGGTTTGTGGTGGAAATTTCAAGGACTTTGAGGAGTGGAGCAGAAAGGTTTAGTATCTAGAAGGGGTGATTCAGGTGATGGAGGAAACAAATGTTGGTCAAAGGGAAACCATGTTGGATGTCATTAATGTCTCTAAGAAAATTTTCTCTGCCCAGGTGAAGTCTAAACATAAGATTTTAGAGTTGGAGTTACAGGTCAAAGAGTTGAGTGACAGGATGGAGGGGATTGAGGAAGGCACTAAAAGGAGGAAGTTAAATTTGTGCATCAGTAGTTTTGAGGATGATCTGGAGGAAGATATGATTGAAAAGGGTACAGAGGTTTTGTAAACAAAGAAAGTCTTGCTGAGAATAGTGAAGTTGTTCCAAAAACTTAGCTAGTTTTTTCAGGCCTATTGGCCGACTTTTTGTGAACTTTTGCCGTCATATGTTTAAGGCTGGTTTTTTCTCTGTTCTATTCTTATTTTCTTTTTGGTTTAGTCATGTCCTTCATTTTTGAGTTAAGCTTGTTTAAATACTTTTGTGGACCATTCTAGTACTTTATTATTTAGTGTTTCTTGTTCCATCTTTTGTAAGGCCCCGGGAACCGATCCTTGTTTTTGTGTGGAAATTCAGTTTTTGTAATAAAACAGGTCATAATCAGTCAGAGAATGGAGTATGAAGCAATCAACATGTTTTTAGGAGCCTTGGCTTCAATACGGATTAGTTCTAGAACTTCCAGACTTAGTTTCGAAACTCTATCACATAGTTTATGAGCTCTATCACTTAGTTCTAGAACTTTCAAACTTAGTTCGAAACCCTAGCACTTAGTTCTAGAACTCCTGCATTTAGCTTTGGAACTTTCACGGTTAGATCAAGAATAGTCCCCTTTAGTTTCAAAACTTCTCCAAAGTTCCGAAACCAATGGGAATCTATTATTTTGACAACATCCAATGATAGAGAAATCAATGAAGCCTTTCAATCAAGAGCAGATCAGAAGATTTCTGATTCTTCATACTCAAAGATCTAGGGATAACTTATCAGATAGCTATATGTCCAACAAGGTTCCAAATTCAACATCTATTTTGGGCATAATTCAGTTCCATATGAATTGGTAGAACAACTATGGTTGTAAATGCATCTTTGAAAGAAATACATATATAGACCTGTAGATAGATTAAAGATATAGAACATACATATACAAACATATAGAGATAGAGAGATAAAAAGATTCAAAGTACATTTTTGTAAGACAAAATATTTCAGCAATAAAATAGCCACTTCATTTTGAGAGAATATTACCTTGTCAAATCCTGATTCAAGGTGGAGCAAGGGCCCACTCCTCCAAGAACTAGGATTCTCGTTTCATTGGTATTTATATTTCTAAAGAAAATAGTGTAGATATGTTAATTTTGTAAATGTCTTTGATTCTTTAAATTACACTTTGTTTTATACTTATCCCTACAGGTGTTATAGACTAGATTTTCATTTCCTTGCAATATTTTCATAGCATTTTTAACCGTGTGTTTATTTCCAAGAAAAGTGTGTTTACTTCTGCATTGTGTGTTTATTTCCAGCAATCTATTTATTCTTATACGTGTGTTTATTTCTAGCAATTCATTCTAGTAATGAGTGTTTATTTTAGCAAGTTTCTTACAGCATAGAGATAATAAGGCTTTGGCCATGGAATCCTAAAGACACTACAAAAAACCCCATAAAATAAAATAACAAATACCTACAGTCAATTACTAGATCACTAAGATTTCTTGTTGCATATAGCTTCAGACACCCCCTGGTTTGAATATGACATCAACAAAGAGTTGATTAAATGAAGGGAATAATAACACCCATAATTTTTGGCGCCATTGATGGGGACCCAAAATTAAAAATTTTCTAATTAGGTTACAACAAGAGAAACAATCATATATATAGTAATTGAAGAATCTTCCCTACGTCATCATAAAATTTATGAGTAGACCAAAGACTATATAAGGGTAGATTCCTCCCAAAAATATCTGAACAAGAATCATCATCATCTTCTTGATCAAATAAGGAAGTTGACCAAGAATTAGAAGCACCATTATCCCCTGTTAGACAAGAAGCAAAATTGCCACCTTTGGAATTCTTGGATCAGTCACCAAAAGGAAGTGGAACCTTTAGAAAGAAGATTATATCCCAAGACCCATTTAGAGAAAGTTTTGATTCACAATTGAGTAGTCAACCTCCTACCCTGACTTTTCACCTTCCCCAAAACATATCACATACCATATTGATTGGGAGAAAAGTCTAGAAGGTACTACAAAAATGGCACGAGAAGCTGAAAGAGAAGCTGATAGAACATTTACTTATCCAATTCAGTTAGATGATGATGATACACCCATGAATAATATTTCACCTACACATTTATCCACATTTAGAGGAATGCCATATGAAGATCCTGACCAATTTCTATTTGAATTTAAAGTACTATGTCAAACTTATGATTACAAAATAGATAATCGAAAACTCGAGTTATTTCCATCCACCTGAAGGATGCGGTAATGAGGTGGTTTATGGGATTAACATCTAATTCTATTACTACTTGGGCACAAATGGAATTTTTCTTCCTAGACACGTATCAAGATTAATATAGATGGAGGAATAGGAAGGAAGAATTTTTCAAAACCAAGCAGGAGGATGAGAATATGGAAGATTATTTAGATAGATTTCCCTTTTGTGAGTAAAAGATGTGGATTTGTACTACAAGAGGAGTTAAGTAAAACCATTTTTCTTAAAGGTCTGGATGATGAATCTAGGGAGGCCCTTGATTTGATGGGAGGTGGAAACATTGATCAATTAATAATGAATGATATTAAAGACATTTGTAGAATCTATTCAAGAACAAGGGGTGGACCTAGAAAAGGAAAAATAGTTAAAATTTTGAACCTAGATATGAACAAACTAATGGATGAACTAGAAAACTTTAAAATAGACATTCTAGTTCAATTAACCTCCACCATGGATGGATTGCAAGCTAAAGCAAATGCTAAAACTGAACCATTAGCTATGTATTATCCTAGATGCAGGAAGAAGCATGCAATAAGAGATTGTCCTCTGGATAAAATAGAAATGTGTCTTATATGTGAATCTAGGGACCATGAGAGTAATGCTTGTTCTCTTCTTCCATTTATTAAAAATTAGCTTAAACAAACCAGCACTCCATCCACATTAGAAGAAGTAATTTTTTCAGAGATAACCTAGCTAAGGGAAGTTCATGCCCAAGTTAGTTCCTAACTACACGGATGATGCCATGGTCAGCTCAGATAGTACCAAAAAGTTAGGAACAACCATCTTGGGTCCCTCAACCAACATGGAATCCTCGGGATTTGTCGGGATAATCTGGTATGCTCAAAGACACCAAAAACCATGGTTTGGTCAAGGTAACCTGAATGCTTGATCATAAACTAGGTGGAGCCCTAATAATTATGCTTAAGGGAGGACATATCCCAATCAGAATCAACAAGCCATAATGGGTTCCCTAGCAAAAATTCACAAAATGAAAATGTGGTACAAACACAAATGCTAGCACAACCAGTTGCTAATCCCGAAAAAACAAACAACTCCTGTCTATGGGCAAGAACAAGAAAAACTAGTGGATCTAAATGCCATGGATTGTAAAGATATTCAAACCAGATCTAGAAAATTAATTAGTAGCCCACCTGTTATAATTACTGAAATGACAAAAGAAACTGAAATCCCTAGTGTGGTTGTTCCCAAGAAAGATGAAAAAGAAAAGGATTCAGGTAGCAACTCTGCTGAAACTCCATTCCCAGAGAGATTTCAAGAAGTTATAGGGACCAAGGAATCTGAGTTGGTACAAGAGTTGAGGAAATTAAATATTGAAATACCATTTTTACAAGCAATCAAGGACATTCTGGAGTTGAACAAGTTGATCAAGATGTTATGTTTAAAAAGACCTGGAAGAAAGAAGCAATACCCCAGGACTATTAAAGTAGATGGGAAACTTGCTGATTTATTAGCAGGAAAAATATTACTTCCCAAATATGGAGATCTTGGTAGCCCTGTTATTTCTATCTCTATAGGGAATAAAGATATACATAATGTTTTGGTTGATTTGGGAGCAGCTATAAATGTGATGACAGTGGACACTTTGAAAACATTACCATTAATAGGTATCCAACCTACTAACACCATATTGTAGATGGCAAACCAGTCCATAGAAAAACCATAAGGAGTTATTGAAGATGTGGCGGTTATGGTGGAGTCATGGGAATATCTAGTGGACTTCCTTATATTGTAGCCAAAAGGTAAAACACTTGGTTATCCCATTATTTTGGGCAGACCATGGTTAGCTACAATTATTGCCTTAATCGATTACAGATCAGGTGATATGACTATCTCAAATGGTAAGAGTTCTAAGAAAATTTATTTATACCCCTCTGCATGACCTTTTATTGATAATCAAGAGCAATTGTGGGTTGATGATCTTGACACTAATAAATAAAATCTATCTTCTTTGGCTATGATAACATTGCAGGATCACATACGGGAGATGGAAGATATGATTAATCAACCGTTGAATGAACACCAACTATCCTTGGAACAATCTAGCTTAGTTTTGGAACCTATGGACTTAGTTCTGAACCTACAGACTTAGTTCGGAACCTCACATTTAGTTCGGAACCATCACATTTAGTTCCTAACATTCAGACTTATCTCCGGAACAACAACAACAATGATCCCATGCAAATGCAAATAATTTCACTCCGAGAGGAATGAGATTTTTCTTGGGGAGGAGCAGAAATAGCCACAGAATTAATAGTTTCAGTTTCAAAGATATCAAGAAATGGTGGGGAATTTTTGGAAAATAGTAGCGATGAGGAGTTTGACCAACAACAAGATAAGTATCATAAATCTTCCTACTATCCTTTGTCCAATATTCTTTCTCAAGGGAATTTTAGAGATGTTGTTGCATATCATATGTTATTACCACATCCATGTCCACTAAACACCTTAATGGCACCCTTTCAACAAATCATTTCATCACACATTGGAACCAAACATGTTGAGATTCAACTGGGTAAAATTTTGAACATTAATAGTTGGCTGAAGAATGATGAAGAAGATAAATTGTTTGATGTTCTGAAGGATCATACTAGAGCTTTTTCTTGGGACTATAAATACATGAAAGGAATCCATCCAAGTATTTTCACCCATCACATCTATACTGAAAACATTAAACCAGTTAGGCAACCTCAGAGGAGGATTAATCCATCCTTAAGGGACATCGTCAAGCAAGAAATTGAAAAACTATTACAAGTAGGTTTTATCTACCCTATCTCAGATAGTCAATGGGTGTCTCCTCTTGTAATTGTGCCTAAAAAGAATGGAAAATGGAGAATTTGTGTTGATTATAGGGAGTTAAACAAAGCCACAATAAGATATTATTTTCCCTTACCATTCATAGATCAAGTTTTGGATAACCTTACAGGTAAACAATATTTTTCCTTCCTGGATGGCTTTAGTGGATATAATCAAATCAGATTTGTTCTGAGGATCAGGATAAAACTACCTTTACTTGTCCATGGGGTACCTTTTCCTATAGGGTATTGCCATTTGGACTATGTAATGCTCCAACAACCTTCCAAAGAGTTGTATTAGTAATTTTTCTAGACCTAATGAATGATTGTGTAGAGGTGTATATGGATGACTTTACTGTACATGGAAACACATTTGATGATGCTTTGAAGAATTTGGATAGAGTACTAATAAGATGTGAGGAACACCATTTGTCTCTTAGCCATGAGAAATGTTTAATGATGGTTGATGAGGGGATTGTATTAGGACACCACATTTTAAAAAGACAAAATTAGGATTATTTCAGACTTACCTATTCCCCAAACTCCCATAGACATCAATTCATTTTTAGGGCATGGTGGATACTATAGGTGTTTTATTAAGATTTTAGTAAAATTGCTACCCCCATGTTTAGTTTACTTACCAAGGATTGTGAATTATGTTGGGATGAAAAGTGTCAACATGATTTTGAGGAAATTAAAGAAAAATTAATCATTGCCCCAATATTGAGAGGACCTAATTAGGAGATGTTGTTGCCCTAAAATTCCCCTCTTCTGAAAAACAATTTTTAGGTCCCAAGTGTTGGTACTTGATTTTTAATCCCACCCGTTCCATTTAAAATTCCTCAGTCTATATGTTTGAAACATTTTTCTATCTCCTTTCATGGATGCATGGAATTTATCATCTTTTTCTATGGCTATGGACCATGTCGAGCCTTGTATTCCTTGCATTTATCTTTCTACAAAAAAATCTTTGATTCGGGTGCGAATGGTGGCATTTTTCCCTTCTCTACATTTTTCTATGGTTGTCTTCCCATCAAATTCTTATCCCGACATCCTTGGGTATGTGTACATCTTTGATTAGATGCGGCAAGATGGGTTCTTTTTGTGAACTTGTCATTTTTTTATTTTTTGCAAAAGTGTCAAATTGGCCCCATGGCCCCGAAGGATCCTGATTGGTTGAAACAAGTGGTGGCAGAAAGTGGGTCCTTTTTGTGTTTTGAGGCATTATGGTGAAAGGTGTAAAATGTAAAAAGAATGCCTAAGGCCCGCAAAGGGACACGTGGCCATTTTTAAAGTCAAAAGTGGAGAGGTGGGTTATCGGGACACTTTAGGAATTTTACCTTTGTTTCCAAAAGGGCGTAAAGTTATAAAGTGAAGCGCAACCCCATTGGCGCCCAGGTGAAGCCACGTGTTGATGCCTACATTGAAAAGTCAAAGCGGAGGTGAATCATCAAGAACAACACTTTTGGAAATTTTGTTTTATTTCTAAAAGAGATTAAAGTTGTAAAATGAGCTGTGACTCCACTCATGCCAAGGGATAAAGTCAAATGTTGAGCCCACATTTCTAAGTCAAAGCGGGAAGGCGAGCTCAATATGTATGAAAGTGAATGATTCTAGTCTGCATCTCCCTGGCTTAATACGTATAGGGTTATACTCTGCTATCTATATTTCTTGAAAGTATTGTTATGTTCTTCCTCTCTCATCTTCTTAGTTCTTCTATTCTTTTGTATTGATGATCTTTTGGGCATGAAATGTTTCAAAGTATCAAAAATCCACACTTTGAAAGTTGTACATTTGTATATAATTTTTGTTGCTTGCTTTCAATAAGGGAACCTCTCCCATTAAAGAGGAGGGACTTGCTGTCCCCTGACTGTGGTTGTTAAAATACAATTTTAAAACCCAACATTTTTTTGTGACTCCACTCAGAATTCATTTCAAATGTATACCTTTTCTAAAATAACAACTTCAAGATCATTTTGGTTTGGAGAATCTATGGTATACATGTGGGAAGAAAGCTCTTGGGGTAGAATATTCTCATTTTCAACTTCTGGAGCAACAAAACTTCTCTCTTCTTCCAGCAAGAAGGAACAAAAGAACTCATTCTACAAGCACACCTCCTATTAAAGACATAAATTCCAAGAATAACATTCCTCAAGAATAACTCAGTCCTAATCTTCATGCTTTGATACTTGCTGGTGTTTCAGTTCCCCTTCAGTTAATTTTTCCAAAGATGGCAACACCTTTGCCTTGGGGACAATGGGTTGGGCCTCTTGCTCTTCCTCAGCCATTGCATGAGTTACCTAGGGGTAACAAGAAATTTTTTCCCAAATTCTGAGGTGATGGGAAAGTACACCTAGATGAACACATTACAGCCTTCATTATTGCATGTGGGATTCTTGGGGTTGAACATGAAGATGTCTCTGTCAGGATTTTTATGGAGACATTGTAGGAAAATGTTGTTAATTGGTTCTATCATCTTCCTACTTTTGGGTCAATTACTGATTGGGATACCATGACAACTTAGTTTGAGCAATGTTTCAAACCTATTGAAGATGTGCATGCTCTGTTAGCTCAAATATCTCATATCAAGAAGGAACCATTCAAGCCCATGAGATAATTTGTAGCCAAATTCAACAAGCTCATTCATAAAATTCCATAGAACACTCGTCATGTAGATCAAATCCAAAGTGCTTCTTCCTCAATGCTCAGTTACCTGAAGTAAGTTATGCACTAAGGAGAGCTAACCTTGCAACTCTGGATGTTGATCAACATTTGGCTATCAGTGTTGAGGATGATTTAATCATGTCTGGTAAGTTGAAAAGAGAACCTTCCAAATCTAAAGCATCTTCTTCTTCCTCCTCCCCTGGAGCCAATTCTGATCAGTTAGTATAGAAGCTTGCAAATGATCTCATTTCTATCAAGAAACAATTGGCTCAACATGCTCCTTACCAAGATATTCCAAGGAATAATTTTCAGCCCAGGAACCATTTGCCTTCTTCTTAGACTAGATTGGCTATTGAAGGCCCACCCATCAAGGTTCCAGTCAATGTAACTTGTGAAGTTGAAGAACCTAATGATGAGGAGTTTAATGAACTCTATGAAGAACCAAAGGATCTCTAAGGAAGTTTCCTATAACTATTCCAGTGGTTACAAGAAGAGGAGATCCTATTCCCACTACCTCCACACAAAAGGTGAGTAATGTTAATCCTCCTTCTTCTACTTTTTTTTCCAAAACTTCTTGTCCTTCAAATCCTAAAAATGATAAATCAAAACTCTCTCATGTTCCTAGTAGTGATGCCCCATCCACCTTTGGATCTTTTGATATCATTGATCACCTAAAAAAGACCAAAATCCAAATTTAAGAGGCAGAGTTTTACCAAACCCATCCAAAAGCCTTCGCTAAAATAGTAAACTTTTTCAATTCCAAATACCAAGATTCATACCATACTTCTAAAGGTCTTTTTCCCACTCCCTCTTCCTCACCTCAACCAAGCCTTGTGGCTGCAGTCACTTCCCCTAATGAGAAATTTGAACCATTCTATGTGACTCTCCTCATAGCTGGCCATAAACTCAGTAATTATGTTATAGACTCAGGAGCATTAGAAAATGTAATTCCTGTAAAAGTAGCTCATGCTTTAGGCCTGACTCTAACACGTGCCTTTGGTTCCTGCTATTCCATGGAGAGTATAAAATTTCCTTTGGTTAGAAGGATTAAAGATGCACAAGTAGCTTCTACTATTTTACCAGCTAAAAGGGTCTTAACCACTATTTTGGTAGTTGATATTCCTCCCTCATATGGGATGTTTCGAGTATAAATTTCTATAAGGATGTAGAAGGTGAAATTAAGATGGATTGGTCACAATATTTGATCCCAGATCAATGGAAAAATAAAGAAGTTGCTACCTGAGAAAACATAATGAATACATTGTGTAAAAGATTGATGATCCAAAATCACAAATACTCTATGTAGATATAGGGCATGGTAACTACATGATCATGTCACAAGATGAGGCAAAAATTCCTAAGGGAGTGATTCATGATCCTAATGGAATTTGGGCTTTGGAATTTGATGGAAGCTACTCTTCAGCTGGTTTTGGGGCTGGTGTGGTGCTAACCTCTCTAGAAGGGAACATTCATCCTTTTTCTTTCAAGATTTGTTTTGAAAATACAAACAATACAACTGAATATGAGGCACTCATACTTGGATTGAACATGGCAAAAGAAATGGGAGTGAAGAATCTTTGTGCTCATGGAGATGCAGAGCTTATTGTGAAACAGGTAAGGGATCTTTACCAAGTCAAGAATAGGAGATTGAAACATTATAGAAATCTTGTCTGGGATTCCATTGAGTTTCTTGATGCTTTCTCCATTGAAGTTGTGCCAAGAAGAAAGAACACTAGATCCATTTCTCTAGCTGTCTCAGGATCTTTATCGATTCCTCACCCAGATTTCTCTCAGGAGAAATTTACCATTGAAATGATTCATAGGCCCAGTGTACCAGATAATGCAAGAAACTATAAGGTTTTCAATGATGATCAACACTTTCTCTCATTCTTGGAGCTTAAGGATAATTTTGATCAGTTGTATTTTGAAGGAAGTGAAACTTTACCTAGAGAGTGTGTATCCTCTAATGAAGGAGATATCAAGGAAGAGATGGATCAAGATGGCTACATCAAATTGAAAGGTAACAAGATCCCTAAAGGGTTGGTGAGTTTGGAAGATCTGTTTGATAATCATGATAGGTACATTAAGTCTAAAGCTTCCCAAAAAGCTTGGCGATGCATTGAATGTGAAAAGGTTAATATTGGGAGTCTTGATGAACCCAAGATGGTGAACATTGGAAAATTCTACACTCAAGAAGAGAAGAAGAAAATAATAAATATACTAAAAAGGTATGCTAATGTTCTTCCTTATTCTTATGATGATCTCAAGGCTTTTCAACTAAAGGAGATGCAACACTTTATCTCTCTCAAACGTGGGATCGAGACCATATTATTTTCCCTATACATCATTCAACATGGATTGCCAACATTGTGCCTGTCAGGAAGAAGAATGGTGAGATTCGCATCTGTGTGGATTTCAAGAATTTGAATCAGGCCTCTCTAAAAGACAACTATCCTCTCCCCATGATGGATCAAGTTTTGCAAGTTGTCATAGGATCTGAGATGTTTTCTATGCTTGATGGATTCTCTGGATATAATCAAGTGGAAGTCAGTACCCCAGATCAACACAAAACTACTTTTACTACTCCTTGGGGCACCTTTTCCTACAAGAGAATGCCTTTTGGTCTTATCAATGCTGGTGCCACCTTTCAGAGGGCAATGGACTTGGCTTTTGGCAGTCTAAAGGGAAAATGTATTGTTGTGTACCTTGATGATTTGACTATTTTCTCCAAAACAAGGGCAGATCACTTTTAGCATCTTGAAACAGTCCTCCAAAAATGTAGAGAACATGGAGTTTCTCTCAATCCTAAGAATTCTATCTTTTGTGTTACTAAAGGAAATTTTCTAGGGCATATTGTCTCCAAATAATGAATCAAGATAGATCCATAAAGATTTCAAGCAATCAAGTATATTCCTCTTCCCACAAGCAAAAAGGGTGTTCACTCTTGCTTTCGTGCGATAAAATTTCTGAGGAGATTCATTCCTGATTTTGCAGAACTGACTATGAACATTTCTCACATGATGAAAGGAAAGAAAAAATTTGGTTGGACTTCCAAAGGTAAGGAATCATTTTAAGGTATCAAGAAAGCCATTGCTAAAACTCCCATCTTAGCATGTCTTGATTTTAGTAAGGATTTTATCATCTATTGCTATGCTATAAAGAGTACCTTGGCTGCTATGCTAACTTAGAGAAATTCTAAGGATCATGAAATTCCAATTGCATTCATGAGATATGTTATGAAATCTCATGAATTTAAATATACTATGATGGAGAAACATGCTTTTGCAATGGTCAAAGCTGTCAAGCAGTTTCATTTTTATATTCTTAATTCTCACTTTGTTGTGCTTGTACCTGATACAACCATCAAATCTATTTTTACACAATAGGAGTTTGGAACTAAGAGAGGAAATTGGGTTGAAAAGTTCTAAGAAAATGACCTTGATATCAAGCCAACTAAGATAATCTGAGGTAAAGGCTTATGTGAGCTTATTGCTTTGAAGGAGCTGATGTAGAATTGTCTAAAGAAGCAGTTGATGTTCCTGTTGTCCTCTTCCTCAATTCAACAGATGAATGGTATGCTGATATTGGACATTTTATTACTTATGAAGAGTGTCCATCCCACTTGAGTGCCAAGGAACAGAGAGCTATCAAGTTAAGGTCTACATAATATGTATTATGGGAGAATGCTTTGTTCAAAGAAGACATAGATGGAAGATTCTTGAATTATGTGAACAAAGAGCAATAAAAGAAGTTGTTCTCAGCTTTTCATGATTAGGATTGTGGAGGGAATTTCGCTTCTTCAGTCACTACCCATAAAATTCTTTGTGCTATGTACTATTGGCCTACATTGATCGAGATGCATCAAAATGGGTAGGTAAGTGTGAAGCTTGTCAGAATTTTGTTAGGAGACCTAAGTTGGCTGCTTTACCACTAAAACCAGTAGTGATTGATGAGCCTTTTCAACAGTGGGGATTGGATTTCATTAGAACTCTTAACCCACCTTCCAGTTTTGGGCATACTCATGTGCTAACTACTATAGATTACTTCACAAAGTGGGTAGAGGTTATTCCAGTCAAAAGCACTACTTTTGAGGTGGTGTGTAATTTCATCAAAGAGAACATCTTGATAAGGTTTGGGGTACCAAAAATATTGTAACTGATAATGCTTCCAATTTTTCTTCTTCTGAGATGATGGATTTCTGCTATGGTTATGGAATATCTACTCACAAGGGAATGGACAAGTAGAATAAAAAAAAAGAATTTCGTAACCATCATTCGAAATCTTGTCAATGACTCTCAAAGGAATTGGCACAAGAAGCTTTATGATGCTCTCTGGTAGATAGAATTACACCCAAAAGAGAAATTGGGATGCCTCCATTTCAATTGGTGTATGGTGTTAAAGCTCAGCTGCCAGTAATAATGGAATTGTCAGCCTTGCACTTAATGAAGGCTATTGAAGATTTAAACTTTACTAGTTCCTTGGATAAGAGGATCATGTATCTCTAGAAGTTGGATGAAGATAGAATGTAATTTTTGATAGAATCTCATCTCATCAACTAAAGTTGAAGGCTTTATTTGAAAAGAAGGCTAAACCCGAGAGATTTTCAAGTGGGAGACATTGTTTTACTATGGGACAAAAGACATGAACATAGAGGAAATGGTAAGTTTGATTCTCTTTGGCTTGGTCCTTTCAAAATCGGGCACTTCACTGGAAAAAATTCTTTCTATTTGGATTATATGGATGTATCTTCTCTCCCACTTCTTTATAGTGGGAAATATTTGAATTTTTTAAGACCTAGGTGATTAGGCAGTCCTTCTATATATTTTGTATAATGTTTTAGTTTATGGACATTCCTTTGTATTTTGTTTTTGGCTATCCCTGTTTTGGTTTGTTTCCCTTCTGTGTGTGTTGTCTTTTGTATTGGTTTTTCCTTTGACTCTATTTTCCCAATGGATAAGGCACTAGTCTTCTTTCCCAAAGTTTTTCTTTAATTCTTGGTCTTTCCTCATTCCTCTGTCAAGTCATCCCTAGAAAGAGCCAGTGTTGTTGCCCTAAAATTCCCCTCTTGTGAAAAATGAATTTGCAGGTCCCAAGTGTTGGTACTCGGTTTTTAATCCCACCAGTTCCATTTAAAATTCCCCAGTCTATGCATTTTGAAACATTTTTCTATCTCCTTTCATGGATGTGTGGAATTTATCAATATTTTTCTATGGTTGTGGACCATGTCGAACCTTGTGTTCCTTGCATTTATCTTTCTACAAAAAAATATTTGATTCGGGCGTGAATGGTGGTGTTTTTACCTTCTCTACATTTTTCTATAGTCATATTCCCGTCAAATTATTTTCCCAACATCCATGGGTACATGGGCATCTTTGATTGGATGTGGCAGGATGGGTTCTTTTTGTGAACTTGTCATTTTTGTTATTTTTTTGCAAAAGTGTCAAATTGGCCCCATGGCCCCGAAGGATTTTGATTGGCTGAAACAAGCGGTGGTGGAAAGACGGGTCCTTTTTATTTTTTCAGGGCATTATGGAGAAAGGTGTAAAATGTAAAAAGAATTCCTAAGGCCCGTAAAGGGACACGTGGCCATTTTTAAGTCAAAAGCGGAGAGGTGGGTTGTCGAGACACTTTAGGAATTTTACCTTTGTTTCCAAAAGGGCGTAAAGTTATAAAGTGAAGCGCAACCCCGCTGGCGCCTAGGTGAAGCCATGTGTTGATGCCTACATTGAAAAGTCAAAGCAGGAGGTGGATCATCAAGAGCACTTTTGGAAATTTGGTTTTATTTTCAAAAGGGATTAAAGTTGTAAAATGAGTCATGACTCCGCTCATGCCAAGGGATAAAGTCAAATGTTAAGCCTGCATTTCAAAGTCAAAGCGGGAAGGCGGGCCGTCAGAGTGATTTGGGAATTTTGGTTTTATTTCCAAAAAGAGAGTTAAAAGTTATAAAATGATCCATGAATCCACTTTGGGGTCTTGAGCCCACATTGAAAATTCAAAGCGGAGAGGCGGGTCGGCGGAGAACTTTGAGTTTTTGAGCTTTTCTTTAAAAAGAGTTAAAATTGTAAAAGTGAGCCACGACTCCGTCCCCACTCAAGTAAAGCCATGTGTCAGGCCTATATCAGAAGTGGATGGGTGGACTGAAATGTCTAAAATGCATAATCTCTATAAAAATCATAAAATGTAAAAGGCACCCCAGACCACTTCAACAAATATCTTCCACATGGATGACTCATATTTGAAGTTATAAAACAGGTTTAACGGCTGCATTACAGAGCATCATTTTTTCTACCATTAACGCTTCTGCAAGAACCAAGAAACTGAATGTAACCATTTTTGAAGATTATTTAATGGCTTCTCTATGCCATTGTTTGTGGGTTTTTTTTTGTTAGATCCTGACATTCTTGAAATTGTAATAGATTCAAAAATAATCAATACAAAAGTCTTTTCCCTTTCTTCCTCTACAATTCTTTCTTTCCTTATTCAAATTTGTGAATCACCTATCTTTGCATGCTAAGAAACTTTGTTTTCTTATTTATATGATTTTGGAACTTTTTGTCTGTGGAACTATATCTGTATGAAAGTGAATGATTCTATTATGCATCTCCCTGGCTCAATACATATAGGGTTATACTCTTCTATATATATTTCATGAAAGTATTGTTATGTTCTTCCTCTCTCATCTTCTTAGTTCTTTTATTCTTTCGTATTGATGATTTTTGGGAATGAAACATTTCAAAGTGTCAGGAATCCACACTTTTAAAGTTGTACATTTGTATATAAGTTTTGCTGCTTACTTTCAATAAGGAAACCTCTCCCATTAAAGAGGAGGGACTTGATGTCCCCTGACTTTGGTTGTTAAAATGAAATTTTAAAACCCAACGGAGAAAATTTTCACATCCAAACAGATGCCTCAAATAACTCAATAGGTGCATTTTTGGGACAGAAAGATGAAGAAGGGAAAATGTATGCTATTTATTACCTTAGTAAAAATCTTACTCCCACTGAGAGAAATTACACTACCACTAAAAATAATTTCTTGTTGTGATCTATGTAATTAATAAATTCAGACATTATATCATAGGGTACAAAATATTTATACATATAGATCACTCAACAATTAGATACTTAATGAACAAACCAGTGGTTGGAGGTAGGATAATTAGATGGTTATTACTTTTATAAGAATTTGATATTACCATAGTAGATAATCTAGGAAAATCTAATGTGGTAATTGATTTCTTGTCAAGACTGACCACTACAGGGGAGAAAGATCTAGTTAAGGACAAATTTTCAGATAAACAATTGTTCGCTATTTTAGCTAATACACCATAGTTTTCTGATATGGAAAATTATCTTGTAACAGGTAAGTTTCCTCCTTCTTTCACTTAGAAACAAATGAATAATTTGATAAAAACTAGTGCACAATTTAAATGGTTTAATGGAATGTTGTTTAAATGTGGTCCTGATTTAGTTTTACGCAGGTGTGTGAGAGAAGATGAAATCTTTGACATACTCAAGGCATGTCATGATGAACCAAGTGGAAGAAATTTTTCAGTAAAAAATTAGATCATAAGATACTTGCACTGGCTATTATTGGCCATCTCTGTATAAAGATGTGAAGAGATATATCAAGCGGTGTGATCCCTGTCAAAGGATGGGACAACCAACCTTTACCAGTGAAATGCCTCTGCAACCTCAAGTAGTGATTGAACCATTTGAAAGGTGGGGGATGGATTTTTTTGGTCCCTTTATTCCTCCTTCACAAGGAAAGGAACAAATTCTTGTATGTACTAATTATGTGAAAAAGTGGGTAGAGGTGCAGGCTTTAACAAATGCCACTAAAGAAGCAATTGTTGATTTCCTTTGGCATAAAATTATGATGAAGTTTGGTGCACTAAGGAGTATAGTTTCAGATCAAGGGCCACAATTCATGTCTAATATGATCCAGGCCTTCAAAATGTACTATCATATCAATCATAGGAAGTCATCTCCCTATCACCCACAATCAAATGGACAAGTAGAAGTAACAAACAAAGAATTGGAAAACATCCTTACCAAAACATTTAAATTAGGTAGAAGATATTGGGTAAAGAGACTACCTGAGGATGTTTGGGCATATAATACAACTTGGAAGACTACAACATGGTTTTCACCATATGAGTTAGTCTATGGGAAAAATCCTTGTTACCTATTTAATTTGAACTACAAACATTGAGGACAGTAGCTAAAGTGGGTATTGAGTTGGATGTAGCACAAAAGGAAAGAATTCTTCAACTCAATGAATTAGATGAGTTGAGAATGGAAGCACTTCAATAGATAGAGATAATTCAAGATCAAATGAAGCAATGACATGAAACACATATCAAAAAAATGTAATTCAAGGTAGGGGATTGGGCATTACTATTTGATTTCAAGTACCAATAATTAAAAGGCAAGTTGAGAACTAGATGGTTGGGACCCTATCAGATTGAGTAGATATTTGACAATGGCTCTATTCAGCTACTTCCCATTGATGGCAGCAGAAGGACACTTTTGGTCAATGGACATAGGCTAAAAATTTATAGGAAGCCTCCTACTAGGGATGAATTCTTGAAGCAGATTAGAGAAGACAAAAATATTGATCATATGGAAGAACCCAGTTCTTCCAAAATGATCAAATAATCAGATTCTTGGATCCAAAATAAAGGGAAGACAATGAAAACCAGAAATTATATTCTCTTCCCCCAAAAAGAGAGAAATAAATAAATAAAATATAAAGGGAAAGAATGAAAACTAGTAAATGGTGTTCTCTTCCCCAAAAAACAAAATCTCTCAAAGATTAATTGAAAACTAGCAATGGTGATTGGTCTCCTCAATAAATGGCTAATGTAAAATAAAAATAATTTTTTTGAATTCCAACTATCTTTTCTAACCATTTTTCCTTTTTCACTTTTAGGAATGATGAGTCATCAAGATGGAGGGATTACATCAGATAAAGGACGGTAATTATGTCTTGAACTTATTAAAGGTTAAATTAAAAGTTTGCATGTGTGATTAGACTTGGTTTAAAAGGTCGGTATGATGAGTCATTTATTGTGCATTATGATTAAAAGCAAGTAATCATGAGGTTGATGTTGATAGAATAAGAAAGTGGTGGCACATTTATAATTACCTATCATGTGGGTGGAATAAACAAAGTTGAGAAGCAGTTGTAGAAGAATTTTGAAGAGGAAGCAGAAGAATTGTATTTGAATTCTGCAGCTAAACCCATCAATTCCATAGATAAACACAACAGTTCCATAGCTAAATACAATAGTTACGCAGCTAAATCTAGTAGTTCGAAGCTAACTCTGAATTTGAAAAAATAAGAATTTGAATCATTCTCTTTGCTATGGGGATTAAAAATAAGTTAGAGCCAGAGGATGATACCCAACTTCTTGCAGATGAAGAAGTGGTGACCATTTTTGGACGAGCAGGGTGGCTGGAGTTCCTAAAAATTTATCGAGGTACAATGATGAATTGGTAAGAGAATTCATTGTAAATTTAGAAGAATCCAAAACTAAAGTTAGAAGAATTATAATTCCTTTTACTATTAATACAATGAGTAATGTGTTTGGAATACCAATTATGCAAGTCTCAAATCTTGTCAAGGGAACCCTTAAAGATATGGTGGAAACCTTGATATAAGAGGGGGAATTTGAGCCCCAATATATCTATAACACCAAGAAAATCATAAAGGGGTCAAAAGGACTAGCTTTCCCAAACCCTTTGACAGGGTGGCATTTTGGATAGTTAAGTATTTAACTTGCAATGGTCAATTTGGGACTGTGGGAAGAGAAGTCCTTAAGATGTTAATATATCTTAGGTATGGGAATTAAAAACTAAAATATATAGTAAATATTCCAAGATTCCTTTTAATTCCATCTAGAAAATGGCTAAGAGGTATTCCTGGGGATTTGGAACAATCAAACATCATGAGTTAATCCATTTGGTATCCCAGCACCATTTTCTTTCGAAGAAAAATGGAGAAGAAATATGGGAGAAGTTTCTTAACAAGTTTAAGAAAAACCTTGATATTATCAGGAGGGGAATACCAACCCCTTTTTCTCCTACAAGTAATTTGGAGATTGATGCCCCTGCAGAGGAGAAGAAAGAAATAGGTGGGGGTAATGTACCAAAAATAAGGAGATCTAAAAGAAGGATTAAAGCTGTAGAATCTATTGTGCCTATCAAAGAAACTCCTTCCTCTGTAATAGTACCAGGAGAACTAATATCTATCTCTGACAGTGATAGTTCACCTAAGCTAGAGCATGAAGTAAAATTCAAAAGAAGCTCTAGGAGGAAACCCATTTCCAGACATTTTGAAGCTCCCCAAAGAAGAAGAGTTCATAAGAGATCTAGGGAAATTCTAGAAGAAATGGAAGAACATGATGGGTTGGAAAAAGAAGTTGTTGATATTTTGGGCAGCATGGCCATGACTCCTCCTAGACCAAGCCAAACTGAGATGGAGAAGGGAGATGAAAGATTTTAGGAACATGATTTTCAAGATTTTGGGAACCAACAACACAATCACATGAAGAAGAGGAATTGGCATCCTAGAAATGGAAAGGGAAATCCCCTTTAGTAGAAGAGGAATGTTCATTTCCCAATGAACTTTCAGAAAAGGAGGAAAAACAACATTTAAAACAGACTCTATTTTTGTCCAGAGAGGAACTCATCATCAGAGATAAAGATGAGGAATTAAAATTCCTCAAAGTTAAGTTGAAACAAAGGTAAATACTGATTGAGCAACTAAAAAATCAGCTCATGAATAGGACTAAAGAAGTGATAATGGTCAAACAACGAGATGACAAAAAAAGAAGATGGATGTCAATTTTCTAGAAGACCAAGTGTTATGTCAACAGTATCTACACATACTAAACTAACTTACTGGCCACTCAAACAGTTGTGGGATGATACCGTAGGGAACTTAATGAATTCAAAACATCAAATGAGGACCTGAGAAATGAGATGGAAGAAAAAAAGAAAGAAAGTAAGAAATGGGAAGAAAAATTCTACAAAGAGGAAGAAGACAAATTTAAATGTCTTGTAAAAATACAAATGGTTTGCATGATGAGTGAAAAATTACTTACATGCAGGAGACCTTCTCTTGCATACAATATATTTTTAGAAGAAAAATTTATTCACTGGAAGCTATCAAGAATTACATGTGGCCTTCCACATGAAATAAAATATGAATATGAGTTCATGACAGCCTATTCCTCATAGCTAGTGCAGAGTAGAAAAATCTTCTCTGTGAATTCTATCTCTACAATCTTATGATGGAAAAGAACACAGGATTTATGATCAATTTATATGTATGGGAAAGTTAGCTGAATGCATTTGTTTCAGTTATTAAAAATCAGGTTGCGTGGAAAGAGAGATATTCTAAGCATCTATTAAAAGCCAATTCATTTGGTCTCTACATTAGGGCTCACTATGGTAAACCATCTTCCTTCACTATACACTTGGGATCCTATGATTTTGATAGTTTGTTCAAGGAACACCGCTGGCCGAGTTTACAAAAAGTATTGATGCCTTCACCTCTTATGAGGAGGAGAACTTTGAAGAGATTTATGATGGATGTTTGAAAATATGGGAGTTTCTCATAGTTGCATTGAGAATAAGAGAAGTAATATCTCCCACAAACTTAATATGGAGCTTAGAAAGAGCTAAAGCCTTGTGCACACTAATCCCTCAAGTCAATGAAAAATGTAGGGGCATATGGATGGGAATGAGAACAAGGCCTCCCCTTCTTCTCACTCCCATGTCTCCATGGAAAAATAGAGAGCCTCAAGATCCCACTCAATTTGAGGAATGGCAGAGGAAAGTAGAAGTAGGATCAGGGTATAGTACTTCTAAACTAAAACACTGGGATATTTAGTTTTAGCCATTTGACTTGAGTAGTCAATTGGAATGCAGAATACACAACCCAAGATTTGAAGAGTAAATTTTTTAAGGGGACTTACAAACAAGTAAGTATGGGGGAGATGATAAGGCCAAAATATGTCTCGTTAATGCACAATTAATGATCTTATTTTACTCTCATTTTTATCAAGTTTGACTGCATTTTGTGACTTTTGTTTGATCTAATGTAAGTTAGGATGTAATTGTCCATATTTTGTTGAATATTAGTTCTAAAGTTTAAAATCTCTATAATTCCTAACAAAGTGTGTGGAAATTCAATTTTTGTAATAAAATAGGTCATAATCAGTCGAGAATGAAGTATGAAGTGATCAACATGTTTTTGGGAGCCTTGGCTTCAATACGGATTAGTTACGGAACTTCCAAACTTAGTTTCAGAACTCTATCACATAGTTTATGAGCTCTATCACTTAGTTCCGAACCCCAAAGCACTTAGTCTCGAACTCCTAAGTTTAACTCCAAAAATTTCACAGTTAGATCAAGAACAGTCCCCTTTAGTTCCAGAACTTCTCCAAAGTTCCAAAACTAATGGGAATCTATTATTTTGATGACATCCAATGATAGAGCAATCAATGAATCCTTTCAATGGAGCAGATCAAAAGATTTCTGATTCTTCATACTCAAAGATCTAGGTATAACTTATCAGACAACTATACATCTAGCAAGGTTCAAAATTCAACATCTATTTTGGGCATAATTCAGTTCCATCTGAATCGGTAGAACAACTATGGCTGTAAATGCATCTTTGAAAGAAATACATATATAGAGACCTGTAGATAGATTAAAGATATAGAACATACATATACAGACATATAGAGATAGAGAGATAAAAAGATTCAGTACATTTTTGTAAGACATAATATTTTAGTAATAAAATAGCCACTTCATTTTGAGAGAATATTACCTTGTCAAATCTTGATTCAAGGTGGAGCAAGGGCCCACTCCTCTAAGAACCAAGATTCTTGTTTCATTGGTATTTATATTTCTAAAGAAAATAGTGTAGATCTGTTAATTTTGTAAATGTCTTTGATTCTTTAAATTACACTCTGTTTTATACTTGTCCCTGCAGGTGTTATAGACTAGATTTTCATTTCCTTGCAAGCTTTTCACAACATTTTTAACCATGTGTTTATTTCCAAGCAAAGTGTGTTTACTTTTTACATTGTGTGTTTATTTCCAGCAATCTATTTATTCTTGTACGTGTGTTTATTTCCAGCAATTCATTCTAGTAATGAGTGTTTATTTCAGCAAGTTTCTTACAGCATAGAGATAATAAAGCTTTGGCCATGGAATCCTAAAGACACTACAAAAAACCTCGAAAATAAAATAATAAATACCTACAGTCAATTACTAGATCACTAAGATTTCTTATTGCATATAGATTCGAGACACCCCCTGGTTTGAATATGACATCAACTAAGAGTTGATTAAATGAAGGGAATAACGACACCCATCATTTTTGCCTTTCCTATACTGCTCATATGTGGGTTCTTTAATTGAGACAAAAAATTCAATCGAAACAAAATGGTAATAAATCGGCCCTTATCTAATTGTAGTGATTGGGCCTTTTGGGGAAGTATAAATGGAAGGTGGAAAAAATAGACCTCTTTCCCCAACACTATTCCTTTGGAAGAAGGATGCCTAAATCCTTCAATTATCAAAAAATTGGGTTGGAAATTGATCACTCCCTACCTCTTCTATCACCTTTGGTAAAAATTTGAAATATCTAACATCATTAAACCTATTTATCCAAGTCACTCCTTATGATAGTGTAATATATCTTCTTATGCCACATAGGTCAAAATTGAGATCAATGGTTCACCAATATACAAGTCTCTATGTTATTATCAAATTTTCTATGATCTCATTCAGATACGATTACATTTACTCTATAAAATAGTTGATAATTTTGCTATGGAGGGACCGTAAGCAATCGAGGAGAGAGCGATGGAGGGATCGTAAGCGCCATGTCCGCTGTTCTAGTTTTAGAATGTCTATTTTCTTAGACAAATATGATAGCAAAAGGGTTGTTTACTGACTTAAATCGGATGATTGAAAAGTTACACATACAAATCCGCTATAGAAAAGGGATCCACACCTTTAGCTTGGAATAAGATTCTCAAGCAACAAGAACCACCAGATAAGAACATGGGTCCACAGTCACCAGCAAAGGTGTAGTTCACGTGCGTGAAGGATAAAGAAGGCGTGACCCACCTTAGTGTGCCAGATGGTTGTCTACATCGGGCTTTGGGTAAAGTGAATCTTTCACTTGGTAAGTTTCTTAGATCTAGACCTAATATTGATGTTATTAGAAAATGGGCTATTAGAAAGTGGCAACCAAAGGGAGATCTGAACATTACCACCATGTCACGGGGTTTTTTTCTAGCTAAATTCAATCAACAGATTGACTTGGAATCGGTGCTTCTGGGAGGACCATGGTGTTTGGGCAATATGGGTCTTTTCTTGAAAAGGTGGTATCCAGGGTTTGATCCCAATATTGAGAATATACACACCATACCAATTTGGTGTAGACTTCCTAGACTACCCCTTCAATTTTGGGATGATGAGATATTGCTAAATGTTGCTAAATCTATTGGATCTCTGATTGGGCTGGATGGACCAATGAGGAACATATCCAAACTCACCTTTTCTAGATTCTACATTTCTTCTAAAATGGAACAGGAACTACTAGAGCATATCATTTTGCAGTCAAAGTATGGTACTTGGCATCAAAATATTGAATATGAAACCTTTCATTTGAGATGTAATAAATGTCATCGCATAGGACACTTCACCAGAAGATGTCCAAACAAAGAGACATCTCAGGGGAATATGATGGGAAAAAATGATATGCTTGATGAAGTCCCAAAAAAGCACCTAAAATGAGGAAAGAGAATGAGCTCAGGATCCCTATAAAGGGTTCTGAAAAAAATAGGGAACCAGTACAAATGGAAGGGATTTATTTAAACCAACCAGAGCTGAGATACAAGAAAGGTAGAAAGGGGTTTCAAACTCCAATAAAGAAACCTCTGGTTTGTAGGAAACTTTGGCACCCTAAAACTCTAGCACCAAGATTGGTAGCAGTTTCCCAAACCACAAAAGAAAATATAGCAATACAGACACCAATAAAGGTGGTTATGGAGGTTAACGAACAGACTGGTAATGTAAAAGTTAATCTTATATCTAAGGATCTAGATTATAGGCCGAATATGAAAGTTCAGATCAAATTAATGAATCGAGATGATGAGGATAGATCTGATTCAGTGACAAAAGGGACAAAGAGTGATCAATTTGATCCTCTATATATCATTGAGGAAGAACTGAATGAGGAAAAAGAAAATAAGGAAACAGACTTCCCAATGAAGGAAAAATTTTCTTTGATAGAAAACCTATCACCTAAATATGGGAACCCTCTATCAAGTAACAAAACAACAACTTCTCAGCCTCCTAAGATTCGGAAAAGGGAGAAAAAGAGGAGGGGGAAGTTACACCACTCAGGATGAACACAATATTTGATGGAGATTCTGATTTAACCAGTGGATTTATAGAGGTTAGCTCTAGAAAAAAGAAAAGAATGAAGGGCTTTGAGAAGATCCTGGATACGCTATATAATGATAAAAAAGAAAATTGATAATTGGGAGCTTCAACATCCAGAACAACTAGATCATCTACTAGAAGGCTAGTAGATTTTGGAAGTATATCTAAAAGAGGAAGACCTTTAAAGAAGGAGCTCAGAACAAATGCAGATGGAACTCAAATCCAATTGAACCATCAGGAAAACTCATCCCCCATATCATTTAGATGAAGATAATCTCTTGGAATATAAGAGGACTGAATGGGAACTCTAAACAAAGAATACTCAAAGAGTTAAGAGTCTCAAGTAGACCTAGTATTTTTCTCTTACAGGAAACCAAAATGAATTCTAAGGTCCTTGAAAATTGTAAAAAGAATTTTTGGGATAACTCAGAAACTATTGTTGTTGATTCTCAGGGAGCTTCAGGAGGCCTGACCACTATATGGGATAAAAATATTTTTACTGGTATGATTCTCTCTGACACCAATAACCATCTTGCTATTTAAATTCCATGCTATTGATAATAATTTTACTTGGATCCTTTCAAACATTTATGCACCTAATACTATAAATGGGAGAAGGAAACTTTGGAATGATCTAAAGGTCTTTAGAAGTCAGCATAAAAATGAAAACTGGCTTATTATGGGAGACTTCAACTCTCCTTTAAATCCTGGGGAAAAGTAAGGGGGAAATCTACTTTCTCCATCGACATGGATGAATTTTCTGATTTCGTTGCTGATTTAAATCTCATGGATGTGGATCTTCATGGTAATCAATTTACTTGGTAAAACAAAAGACTGGGAAGTGACATGATTCAGGTCGATCGGATAGAGCTCTTATCTCTGCCAATTGGATCTTACACCAGGAATTTCATCTTACCTCTCTTCCTAGAATTGGATCATATCATAATCCGATTGTTTTAAATATTTTCAATTGGGCCAAACCCACAGGAGCTCTTTCAAATTTGAAAAGATGTGGATGGAGCATGATGATATATTTGATAAGATCAAATAATGGTGGAAATGGGATGGTGGAGGAACTGCTCAATTTAGACTTATTCAGAAATTAAAAAATGTCAAAAAATAGGTGAAAATTTGGAATAAAGAAGTTTTTGGGAATATTTTGTTAGAAAAAAGGAGTTAAAGAAAAAACTCCAGGAGCTGGAAAATAAAATTACTGCTAAGGGTAGGTCCTTGGAGGATCAATCAGCTGAGAAAAATATTCTTTCAGAGCTACACATGGTTTGTAGCAGAGAAGAATCCTTCTAGAGACTCAAATCTAGGGCGATCTGGCTGAAAGAGGGAGACAGAAACACAAAATTCTTTCATATGACCACTATGAAACATAGAGCCTACAATAGGATTTTGGAAGTTTCAAAAGGTAACGACAATATCATCAAAGATCCTAAGGCCATAAAGGAGGAAGCTCTCAGATTTTATGAAAATTTACTAAAAGAGAAGAGTGTTGAAAATGAAGAGGCTGCCTCTTTTTTTGCTAGAGGCTATTCCGAATGACAAAATTGATGAGCAAAGATTCAAAAACCTTTCCAAAATTGTAACTTTGGAGGAGTTACAAAAAGTTGTCTTTACTCTTGAAGGGGATAAAGCTCTAGGACCTGATGGTTTTTCTGCTAATTTCTTTCAAAAATATTGGGAAATATGTTCAGATGATCTTCTTAGGGCAGTGAATGAGTTCTACAGAACTGGCGATCTATTGAAAGAGTTGAATAACACCCACATTGTGCTTGCTCCAAAAAAATGGGCTCTAAAGATTTTAAGGACTTCCGTCCCATTAGCCTAGTTAATGTTATTTATAGAATATTTACTAAAATTATTACTACTAGACTCTAGACTATTCTTAATGATTTAATTTCAAAGCAACAGAGTGGGTTCATAAAAGGAAGGATAATTCAAGATGGGGTGATCATGGTGCATGAGATCATTCATTCTATGGATAATAATAAAAAAGAAAACATGGTAATGAAACTTGATATTTTCTAGACAATATTTTGGTACGGAATGGAGGAAAAATTCAAATATCACTTGGTGGCTTGGGATCAAGTTTGTACTCCTAAAAGAATTGGTGGGCTTGGCATAAAGGATATTAGAAAAATGAATGTGGCCTTAATTGTAAAAATGGGTTGGAGAATGCTCTCGGAGGAACAACCTTGGATTGATTTAATTAAGGCTAAGTATCTTGCTTGAGAAAACAACTATTTCTTTCCTTCATGATGGACAACTCCCTCAAGGTTCCATTTTCTGGAATAACTTGATTCAAATCAGAAATTTCATCAAACAAGGTTGTAAATGGAAAGTGGGAAATGGAAGGGATATTCAATTTTAGTGTGATAATTGGTCTAATTTTAGCCTAAATGACAGATTTGGTGCAGTCAAAGACATTCTAGAGCAAAAATATGGAACTAAAGTCCAAGATTACATGGAAATGGATGGTAATAGGAAGAGATGGAAACAACTTACGGTGGAAAGGACTGATCTAAATTCCATAATCTCCTCCCTACAGGAGCAGCTGGACATTATACCCCTGAACCAAATTAAAGCTAAGGATGAAATTTTCTAGAACAACTCAAGTGATGGAGAGTACACTGTCAAATCTAGTTATAATTCTTATTTTGAAAACATTCATAGTGATTTCAAATGGAGCAGGATTTGAATGATAGTGCTAACCCCTAAAATCATTTTTTCTTTTAGCTTTTCCTTAGAGAAAGAATACTCACAAATGAAAACTTGATTAAGAGAGGATTTATAATGTGAAGCGCATTAAAACAACCCACTTGAGACCTGAGAAACAACCTAGGGTTAGTTAGGAAAATTATGGAATAATGTTTTTGATAAGAAGTGTCTACAACCAGTGCAGAAGACATCGAGTTGACACTAGTAGGTTCTGGAACAAGTCTAAAATTACTAGAACATAATTTACATTTATTAACAATTATCAGAGGTCACAAGGTTCAAATTTTAGGGTTAGAAGTTTCATTTAGGTTCAGGGGGTAAAATATCACCATACCCATCCTCTAGCAGGCTCATAGTTTCAACTTAATTTTTATAACACTAAACACATTCAAATTTTCCTAAATCATTTCCATTGGATAGGAAATTTTCTCACCTTTCTAGTGATATAAATAAGTCCTCCTAACTCCTTGTACAACTCCAAATATGGACAAGCAAAATTTAGGGGTCTAATTTTGCCCCAAGGGGACACATTTCGAGTAGGGAAGAAGACCCATTTCTTGGGTTGGCGGGTCGTGGGGCGGTATTTGGAAATTTTCCTTACACAGGAGAAAATTCCCATTTGTACCCATGCCTCTGTGGGTCCTCCAAGGACACGTGTCGGGTCCTAATCCAAAGTGGGAGAGGGTGAGGGAAGGGTGGAGCAGCGGTGGCGATAGGGAAAATTTGCCAAAAGGGGGAAAAGTTCGGTTAGTGCCCACACGCCCACGGGTCCACTAGGGACACATGGTGCTCAACCAATAATGAAAGGAAGAAGGAGAGGGATGGGTGTGGTGGCGAGAGAGTTTGGGGCAATTCGTCGAGGAGGGAAAAGGGAAGGGTTTGACACGCGGGTCCACGCGTCTACGGTGAGTAATGCCGAGGTGATGGAAGGATTGCGGTGGCTGCAGAGTTTTTAATCAAAAATTCCCAAAAGACAATAAGGTGGCAAAGGTTCCATCCCTTTACCAACACCCCATGTTGCCACATGGTAGTCTGTGATAGGCTCATGGGCGGTGGGAAAAAGGTAAAATTTTCCCAAAATTTCAAAAGGCCCCAAAGACAAAAATAATGCCACACCTCAGCCGCTACCTGTGAGGACACGTGGTAGCCTCCGATTAGATGCGGGCCGGTGAAGAAAAGTTCAAAAATTTTCCAAAGAAAATTTTTCAATTATTTTTTTTTAGGGATTTTTAACCGGAAATTTTCGAGCTGTGGGCCCACCAGGGAAAATTTTCCCAAATTTTCCCACTAAGGCAAGAAAACTTCAGAGAGTCATAACTTTGTCTAGGAAGCTCAGTTTTTGGAAAATGAGGACTTTTTGGAAATATCTCGATGCCCTCTTTGTACAAGAATCATAAATTTTGAGGGGTCAATTTTACAAAAATGATCTGCAGCCTTTTAAATATCAAACTAGTAGTTTCCAACTTAAAAATTTGACTCAATTTGATCTCCTTCTTCACTCAACATGCCAAACAGACACATAAGATTACTCTAGGAAGGATTTAAAGTGTTTTATGAAGGTATATTTACTTGTTTGATTTCAATTTACGTTTTTCTAACAATTGATAGAAAACGACATTGTGAAAGGGATTGGGCTCGATTTTGCAATGTTTTGAATAGTTTTCTTAAGTTTTCTTTGTCCATTTGAGTTCATTGATGATACAACATACTAAATTTTGACATTTCCAAGTTGATTAATGTGTGCAGGTCTGAACTGTGCATTTTAATTAAATTTATTTGCCAGTTTTAAGTTTATAACAGAAATTCCATTTCTAGAAATTTGTTTATCAAATTCATCATTCAAGGGTGGCATTTCATTTCTAATATAATATAATACATTTAAATGACTTAAATCAAACTATTCTAAACCCAAAATGCAACTCTGATTCAATTTTATATATTTTCAAAGAGGTAATTTACTGTATTTTCCTCACATACATTTTTTTCTTTCAAACAGAGATTTAATTAACTCTTTTTCCATACAATGAAACATTGAATTCAATCCAACAATGCATATGAAAAAGGTCTTTCAATTCTTTATTGACTTCAATTATAAAACTTTACATCTTTCCATGTTTGAATGCAATAACACATTTCTATTTCTTTCCAATAAACAGAACAGAATATAATTATCCTCCACATTCGAATGTACAACTTTCACAACCAATTACAACATCCTTTCTTCACAAATATAAATATTACAATTTCATCCACATCAAGTGGGAAAGGATTACAAGTGAATTTGTTTCATAAGGGACTGTCAAATTACGTTTTCCTTTTCTTTAGAACAACAACATGTCAGTTTCCTTTTTCTTCCAAGTTAATCACAAAAAAAAGAGGGGGAAAGGCAATTATCTCTACCCAATGAAGACATCCAATGAAAGGAGAATCCTTCCTTCATCATTGGCCCGAGCCTAAACCATAATACAATAATAGGTGTAATTCAACCCATGCCAACAACTAGCTTCCATAACACACAACATTCTTTTAACATGCAAAATTCATATAAAATATAATCCACACAAAAATAATAGTTTACAACTGCATTTGAAAACAATCAAAACAAAACTCAGGCTTGATCATGCAAGCCAAAGGAGCAAGGTCTATGGGGAAAGTTGCTTATGCCTCCCAATTGGGAATTAGGCATCTACCAGAACAAAATACCAAAATAATTCATCACACACACATCCTTATGCCCCCAAAAATCCCTCCTTATGCCCCCACAAATTTCCTTATTCCCCCACAAAGTAAGAAATACAAGCTATTTCTTTTCCATGGTGGATCCCAAACCCAAACTCCCTCCACAAAATTCTGATGCCAATGGCATTCCCTTATGCCCCCCATATGGATTCCCCATAGCCTTCTCCTACACCATCCCTATGGTAGTCTACCCAAACAACCAAAAATTACATAACAACATTCACCATTCACACAACATAATCAAGAAAAATAGCAGCATAAGAGAAGATTTAAACTCCTCTCCATGGTAGATTTTATTTCCAAATAGCAAGCTTTAATGTCAAAAATACATTCCTAAAATAACACTCTCCAAGCATGTAAAGTTTCTCCAAACTCCTTCCAAAAGAAAGAGCTCCAAACACAAGAAAATTCACCCCCAAAGAAGTTTGCAAAAGATTCAACAACGTAAAACAAGCAAAGAGTTGAATTATATAGAAGAGGGAAGAGAAGAGGATGATGTGGATCCATGTAGGATGCCACCTAACACATCCTTAACTCCAAACACAAAATATAAAATTTCATTCTCCTAAACACAATAAAGAGGTGGGTGAAAATATGACAATTTACTTGCACACTCCAAAAAGCCCACACTCCAAAGGACTGCAAAATAAATAAAATGTAAGAGAGTGCAATCAAAACTTACAACATGATTAATAAAATTCATTATAAAATTCTAAAATCACCTCTCCAACCATAAGTAAGGTTGGTAAATTAAATTGAGAGGTCAGGGACAGATTTTAATTGTTTCACAAGCCTCCAAAAATAGCCCCCAAGGACAAATTCGAATTTCCAAGGAGGTGGAGTGTTTCATACTCCAAAATCTAACTTACACACTCTTACACAAACTTACACATCCCTTACATATTAAATACAAAGATCTAACAACTTCCATTATTACTTTCCCATATTCCAATTTGACTTATTTAAATTTTAACCATATGATTTCTCACATAATCTACCACAATTTAATTAAGTAAAAGAAAGGAACACATTACTAATAAAAATACATGCAACAATAATACAAAATTAACTACATTAATAAAATACAAAATACCCATGGTCACGTATAAAGGTAATCCCCCATGGGAATCCCTAACAAAACAATACACAACACAATAAAGTAAGTTTCCATGGTGACCTTATCGAATTCACCTAGAATTCCATTGTGGTTGGTCTCCAATCCCCCGATGTTTGTTGTGATATTTAACTTGTAAAACAAAAATACCTCCTTCGGCCTCGTGGCCATATCAGAACATCCAAAATGAATATAAATATAATCACAGAATCATCTAAATATGTGAATCACAACAACATCAAGGCAATTTAACATTATCACATACATTTTATATCCAACTATGTCATCATCATATAATATCCAAAATCACATGTCCGAACAACATCCATAAACATCCATGTCAAATAGTATATCATCATCCACATATGAGTGTCTCTAATAATCATCGTGCATCATAACCAAATCAAGATCAACAATAATCCATGATCAAATGTCTAACAACATACTAAATCAAAACATGATAATGTCCATAATGTGATCAACTGTATCAGAATAAGTATCAACATGTGTCAAAGGGAAGTGGGCACTACATATAATATCAAACATGTGCTTGCTGCCTATGTAAAAAAGAGGCTAAGGACATCAAACATCTATTGGTTTACTGTGAATATGCTTAAATGATCTGGAGTTATGATTTCTCAAAGTTCAATGTTTATTGGATAGTGCCAAAGGATTTTCTCCAATTTTGGATCTAGTGGGATCCTCCTTTTAAACATTATGTCATCGAAGAATTTGGAAATTGGTTATGCCCCATGTTATCTAGAGGATCTGGAAAGATAGAAATGACATCATATTTAGAAACAGTAGACAACATTGCAAGAACAACTTCGTTAAGATTGCTAATGCTATTAAAGACAATATAGAGAGATTCAAACCTCCCAAGAATAAGAAGTATCCTAAAGATGAAGAATTTATTCTTTCCAACTGGAAGATTGGTGCTGCAAATGTGAAAAATGGAGAACTCCAAACATTGATAGGTCAGTAATCCATTGAATCCCTCCAAAATTTTGGTACAAACTTAACTTTAATGGAGCCTCAAAGGGCAACCCAGGGGCAGCTACTGGTGGAGGTGTAATTTGGGATCATAAAGGCTGCTTAGTTGATGCTTATGCTGACAGAATGGGTAATCAGACTAATCATTATGCAGAAGCCTTAGCAACTCTTTGGGGGCTAAGGCTTTCTAAGGACTACAACATCTAGAACATCATTGTGGAAGGGGACTCCGTAAATATTATCAACCATCTTAATAAGATTTATCCCCCTAGTTGGACTATCAAAGATTTCATTGAGGAATCCATTAATATCCATCACAATTTTAAAAATATCAAAATTTGGCATACTTATAGGGAGGGTAACAAGGTGGCAGACACCTTGGCAAATTATGGCACCAACAACAATCTCACCTATTGGGATAATGAGAAATACACCCCCAAGGAGGTACAAAATGGTATTAATAAGGATAAACATGGACACTCACACATTGTGTAGGATCTATAATGAGATTGTGTGGGCTTCAACATATAAGACAGATCACACATGTGAGAGAAGTAATACTAATTACGGCCATAAAAGTTTGCATGATTCTCGAACCTGTGGTTGGATTTTTAAAAACCAGGTTAGTCATATAAAAACAACGCTTCTAAGGGTGGTTTCAAGTAGGGAAGTCACAAAAATTGCAGAGGGAAGAAGATGGGGGGTGCTCTGTGCCAATTGGAACCTAGTTGCGATCCGCTTGGAAGGACAACGTGGAGCTTTGGAATCTTCTTAAAAAGGGGGGTGTTTCCAACTTCATTAAAAAAATCCAAGGCCATGACCAAAACATTTCAGTGCATTTTTCCATGGATTGGAAGGATAGGAAGGTAAAGTATGGGGGTCATCGTGTGTTGATGAATGAGGAGCTGATTGCTGAGGTGACTGGTCTTGATTTGGATGGCTGCTGGTTCTTTAGCAAAAGGGTCAAAAAAACTATAGAAGCAAAGAAGTTTTTGAAGAAGGGGAGGAGATCATCTTTATTGCAGTGGGCATTAAGGTAAGCTCCATTCCAAAACCCTATGATGATGTTACTAAAATGATGGTTCGATTCATTTCCCTTGAAGGGCATTATGTCACTGTTCCTACCAAGCACTTGGTCTTCCTCAACCACTTTAGGAGAAACTTTGTAGTTTTTTTCCCACATTACCTCTTGAATTCTCTAGAATGTTCCATTCTCAAATTCTAGAAACATACCAGGGCCATCCCCCTCCACCAGGGGCTCATCTTCCTCCTTCATAAGCTCTGCCTCTCCAAATTCCCTACCATTCCTATCTCCCCCAGTAACCCACTCATTCCCATCCTCACTGCTCCCTCTAACAACCCAGCCACCTCTTCCAAGGCCAAAGCTACCAAAACTAAGAACCCCAAACTCAGTAAAGTGGCCTCTCCTCCCTCTTGCCCGTGTTCTAAGAAGCAACAAAGAAATGGAAGTTTTTCAAAATATTTTACACATTAGAAATGCTAGTCAGGATAGTTTATTATAGTATTAGAGGGATAATACTCCTCTCAAAATGGACTTATTGGAAAAGGAGGTTGAGAATATCAAGAAAGAGTTACATCATTTAACCAAGTAGAAGGGGAAAAGAAAGTTAAATGATGATGTAGGTATTGAAATTGATCAGACTGAGGATATTTACAGAAATTTGAACTTGTTGGACAATAGATTGGGGAGGGCCAAGGACAGACATGACCATAATATGGCCATTTTCAATGCCATTAGTGAGTTTCTGGAGAAACAAGTTAGAAGCATTTCTATGTTGAGCGGGATCCCTGAAGCCATTTGGGGGACTGAAAAGGAAAGAAATCAGGCTATCTCAAATTTGAACGTGAATGATCCAACACACACTACCACTCTGGCACTGTTCACTTCTTTGCACACAATCAAATCAAGGATTGAAAGGGCCTCCAAGAAATAACTCCCCTGGATTAGCTGGTGTTGTTTTAGTTACTACTCTGTTTCAGATAGTATGTTGTTTTTTGATTGCTTAATTACAATTATTTCTCTATTTTGCTTTTTCCTTGTAGCTATTGTTTGGGTTACTGTTGGACTTCATAGATTATTTCTCTTTTGTTTTTTTTTCATGTTTAATATGGCTGTTGATCCTTCCTTATAACAGGGTACATTCTATTCAAAACTATTTTCCACTAACAAAAAGTAGTTGATAATTTTGCTATTTCAAACCCATTCCCTCAAATGACCTAATGTGTGGTAAAAATAAAGTCTCTCCATGAATAATCTTCCAAATACATCTTATTTAATTAATTCCTCTCATTCAAACCAATAAATCAATACAATAACCCTAGTTACTATTTCTTCTAGATGACCTAACTTGAGAGCTGTATTATGTCACCATCACTTCCAAATGAACTAACTTGGGAGCTGTATTATGTCACCATCACTTCCAGGATGAACTAACTTGGAAGCCATACAATACTATTCAAGTCATAACAACGATTACTATATGATTGGGGGTAATAAGATGTCATTTCCTTTCATTTATTGCTCATATGTGGGTTCTTCAATCAAGATAAATGAATTTCAATTGAAATAAAATAGTAAAAAATAGGCCCTTATCCATTTGTAGTGGTTGGGCATTTTGGGAATGCATCAATGAAAGGAGGAAAAAATAGACCTCTCTCACCAATAATACTCCTCGAGGTAATAGGATTCCCAAATCCTTAAATTATCAACAAATTGGGTGGGGAATTGATACTTCCCTACCTCCCTACCTCTTCTATCACCTTTGGAAAAAACCCAAAATCTCAAACATCATTAGAACTATTTCTCCAAGTCTTTCCTTATGATAGTTTACTATCTCTTCTAACTTGACATGGGTAAAAATGTTGATCCATGGTTTTCCATGCTACAAGTATCTACATTTTATGTGTACTCTATAACATGGATTCTTTGAACCCTATACAAGTATGTATCTTAATTCCTTTACACTAATTGAATTCCATTCAAATAGAATAAATAGGGCAAATGTAGACACAAAACTATGCACGTATCATCACTTTATTATGTCATCATTATGTTTTTATATGCACGTATCCTAAGTAATAAAAGCACACACTAGTGACACTTCCCCTTATCCCCATACATTTTTGATTGCTTTATTTTGTCTCTCTTTTACATATCTTATTTCTTTATGTACTTATGATCAGGTGATAGGGATCCCTATATTTTTATCTTGTCACATATGTAATTTTTGTCTCATAACACTAGCACCCAGTGCTCGTGTCCCTTATGGGAACACTTTTCCTCCTTGTACTTGTTGCGCATTTTGTCATTTGTTGTCACCTTATTTATTTTCTTATATTTATCGCACATTCTTATGTTTCCTTCAATGTGACTAGTGTCAAAAATTAAGCAAGGGATTAATATATGTACACAACATACTAACTATTATTCTGTATGGAAAATCAAGAGGGGCTATCACATCTACATATTACTAGCACTATTCAAAGGGACTGAATTTTGGGTTGCATACACTACATAGGAAGGGAAGTGCTTAATTTCATACCACACATCTTTATCAAAGCTAGCTATAATCCACTATCTTGGCATCATTGGCTCGAGGGAATAACTAGGCTAAGGACATTATTTCACTCACAAACAAAAATAAATATATGGAGTCTCGAGACGTAGTGCGACACTTGGTATAAGTACACTCACCGAGTGACCGTTGGGGTCTGTTCGACTTCACATATTAGATATTTTATTTATATCTAATATATTTTTGAGCTTGTGTAGATAACTAAGTCTTGTTTTTTAGGTTACATGTGTGATCGAATGCTAAAGATAAAAATAGAGTGATAAATAATGAATAGAAATGAAGATCACCTGACCTAGAAAATATTGAATCTTGAACATTCACACAGATCACAAACACCCCAAATAGTCACCAGTTCCTAGGGTTCTCTTATCCTCCTATAAGTTCTTCAATCTAGTATAATCCTGAATTCTATAACCCTCATCCAACCATCTTGACATTGTTTCTAGCTAGATCTAGCATTCAAAAATTCCAATCACTCAAGGTTCCACAACATCAACCAAGTCATCATTCCTCTCTCATTTTCTTAGGGATTTTATATTGTCTAATTCTTATTACTTGTATGTTAATGTATTTAACTACTAAAATATCATTTGTTACAGTAGTTACTCTGAAATAAGGTTTAATTCAATTTATATTAAATTAAGATGCATCAGTGACCACCCTACAAGTAAAATGTGAGTGATCTAACCATATCTTGTCATTTTTCATAGATAAGTTCATTTCCTTCTTCATTTTTCTTTGTTAACTATTTATTTGGTATGTTTGGATGCTAGTTAAAATAGTAATTTTACCCATACAAGATCTTTATTTATCACCACTTTCATTTCAATCTTTTTATGCATGTTTATTATCGATCTATAGGTCTCCATATCCAACCACTTATTTCTTAGTAGGGTTCCTTCCTCTATCTTTATCATGGGCCTTGGAAACCCTAGGTTTATCTAGTGCGGTATTATTGTTCTAAAGATATATGACCCTAACACTCAAATACCCTTTAAGTCTAACCCCTTATATGTCATTATATGTGTGTTTCCTAATTTTTGGCTTGATAACCTTACCGAACATTTGATTTATGAGTGCATGATATTGAGACTTATCTTTGGGCCACATACATTTTCTAGTGAACCTGACATGAATCACATAGACCTTAGGATCGATTACAACTTTTTAAAATTAACTATCTTTTAATTTGGCTTGTGATAAGCATCCAAAAATCTCAAAAGCCCTAAAAATGTGTTTATGCACACACCATCACCTTGGGGTGATCCTGTCTGCTTCTATCACATCTATTTCTAGACACCTTCATCCCATGTGCAAATCATATTTCACATCCAATATTTCTTTTTTCTTACACTTCCCAGACCCCATGGGCCCCTATTCAAGCTGTCTGATAGGGCCAATTTTAACTTTTCTTCTCTAAATATATATCCTTATGCAACTAGACCTTGTCTAATCATTTTATAGGTATGAATCCTTCTATAGCACATATTTCTATAGCCAATTTTTCATCTTCAAAGTTATAAAGATGTCACCTTTGAGGAAGTTTTTGCACAATTTAACCCCTAAACTTCTCTATAGGATATTACTTTATGCCTACATCTCCTCTTCATGATCCTAATTATTCTAGATCTAATTATACAAGCACTAATGTGCCTAGTCACCCCAATCTTGCCCATGAAATTATCCTGTCCCTTTTATTGGTTAGAGTAGAATTAATTAGAATAATGCAACATGGTTGAGATTGAGAGTATAGATTCCATATCCATCATCAGTAATACCAATAACAATGAATAATTTACACCTAAAAAGATGGAGGTTTTTGAAATATATCTACCAATGCCATGGAAATGACCATGCCTCATCTTAACCAGGATTTCCATACCATTATTAGAATCCTCCCTATAGGAATGATAAAAATGAATCTCCCAAAAAAATTAAGATGAAAATCATGAAAAAACACCCACAAACAAAGTTCATTCTTCTTATATGGATCCTAACATGGTAATAGTTAAGCTCCTAGATCAGATGGCCTTATCCCAAGCTACCACCATAGCTAGCATGATTCAAATGCAAAATCAGATTTTGTAGATAACATATCAAAATATGGTTCCCAATGCCTTCTTACAACCCCTCCATTGGTGGATGTAAATGGGAATCCTTTTCCTCCTCTTTTTCAATCCATAGAAAGATGCTAAAAACTATCAAAAATGAACCTTTAGCTCCATACATTACTGTCATGGACTTGGGAGAGATTGTCCCTACCATATCTTATGATGGTTCTATGGATCTAACCCTTTATATATGGATGTTTGGAAATATATACAAAGAATGTATTAAAATAAATACCTACGCAACCACTAATCTTCTAGAAAACTATTTCATAGGCAAGGTATTAGCATGTGATAATCATCTTCCTCCTAACTTTAAATTTGACCTAGAAGGATTAGTTAAATCTCTCATCTCTAAATTTAAATGGTAATACCTCCTTGAAAAAACTTTACAAAGGTTTATACACCTTAAGAAATGGACTGAAAAATCTACCCAAGTCTTTATTAAGAAATGGAAAAACAATTCTAAACAAGCTAATCACAATTTTTATAATACAAGCTAATTCCAAATCTTCCTTAAGGCCCTTACACCCACTCTCCAAAAGTCATGTGTCTCTCCCCAAAAATGGAATAATCCATCAAGAAATTCAAAAGACAAGACCATATCATGCGTGAGTTTTGATTCATGTACAATTAATCATCTAAACAAAAAACACAATTCATGTAATCAACCCTTCGAATCCTCCTTAAGAGAAAGGAGTGGGAGAACATCAATATTATCCTTTCACCTGCCTTCATACTCCTTTATCTCGTAACAAAATTTTCCAAAATATTCCCACTCTATGGATAGTTCCTCCTTCAAAACAAACCCTTCCTAACTTTAGGGGTGATATATTTTGTTGGTGGCATGCCATTATAACACATTATCATAGTGATTTTAAGAACATTAGGAAGGAATCCCTTAATTTATTCCTTGGCTCTTCTTATTTCAATTACACTGCCATTATATAATAGTGTTATGAGAAGTATCAATCCTTAGAGATCACCCATTCCACCGCCTTCATATGATCAAAGCCTCACAGACTCTCAATATATCAATGTGGATAATGGAAACTATACATGTAAACCTACCCATAATTATCATATTATCAAACTATTGAAATCCTCTAATAATCCATCATTAATTTAACTTCTTAGAACCCACCAATGATGAAGTTTACTCCTACAATCGATCCTTTACCTCTCGGTGTCACAATAAGTACTAAGTAAATAATCTATCCCAACTTCTTCTAATAGGATGGATCAAACTAAATCACCATCACATTTGGATACACATTCTATTTTTCCGCTAATGCAATATCTCTATAGAAGCTATTTCAATCCTAGTTAGAACTTCTTAGAAGAGATAAATTCCCTTACATGTAAAATTTATCGTATGGAACTCATGCATACCTCAGATATTCATCAAATATTTATCCTCCAACGGTTACAAATATTTTAGGATCCTTATTGTGTAGCTCCTAATATTCCTACCACATCCCAAAATCTAGAGATCCACCACATAGATACTACAAGACCATACATGCAACACCCACATCTAGGCTTCCTATCCTTGGAGTTTGTGGAGGATGACATGATTACTTGATGAAGTCATATTTCATGCAGATGACCCACCCTTACTCATTAGTGTTATCATTCATGATGTGTAAGTGCATAGGGTCCTTGTGGACAAAGGATCATGAATTAAATTATCTTCTTTATCCCTCATCAAGAACCTCAACTACTCTATCAATGACCTCAATCCTACTCACTTGACTTGTTGTGGCTTTGACAAAACTAAACAAAAACCCATAGGATGTATCTAGTTACCCATCATAGTTAGACCCAAAACGGTCCATACCAATATCATGGTTTTAGATCATCCTCTCTCTTACAACCTCTTATTGGGCTGACCACAGACACATCACATGAGCACATCTATATTGTCTATGTACCAATGTATTAAGTTCATCCATAGCAAAAAATGTTGTATACATGATGTTGATCCTAATCCTTGGGATATCCCACTACCATTTCCTAATGAAACTTTCCTAATTTTAACTGCTCCCAAGATCCAAAGCATTCCATACCTGGAATTCTTTGATCTTAGGTCTGAAATACAAATAACATTAGTAGATTAATATTACAATGAGCCTAATGATCTTTAAATTATAGTTAAAAACATGTTACCCGAAAACATTGTGCAGTGGTTGCCTCTGGTTCTTTTATCTCACAATTGGTTTCCACCTCAAACCGATACAGAGGATCCAACAAGTGATACCATGGCCTCTAATCACTTAGAATGTAATGATCATAGAATTTTGTAACTCTTTTATGATCACCCTCCCTTTCACCCATATATTTTAGTAAGCTCAATGTTTCATATAGGGAAGATGTGTTTGATCTTAAAGGAAAATGGATTTCCTTCTACAAAGATTACATCATTTTGCAGGCTTAATCTAGGAACTAAAAATTACTGCACTACCAACGTGCCTTACCCCAAATATGGTATTCTCAAATTAAATCTAACACCATTGACACATCTTATGAATTCCCTATTTATGATATTAGAGACATTTATTATGAGGAAGAAACAATTCCCTACATTCCTCTCACTAATTTGCCACTCCTTGACATCCCTTGGGTCATCAAGTAAATCTATAAATATACTTAGGGTCATATTCCCACAATAACTCTGCTACCCATAACAGCTCTTGAGCATTCCTCTACAATTAATATTGGTCTCAGAGCTCCTAGCATGGTGACTGTTGATCATGTTGGGCATTGTGTCAATGTTTTTGTCAGTGATGTCAAGCCACATATATGTCAAAGGGAGTTTATGTGGCATATGTGATTACATGAGGTGTCATTTATTAGATAATATGATGTGTGTGATTGGTATTGAAATGATGAGGTTTCATGATGTGTTGTTTTAACATGTTATCTTGGTACACATGTATGATCTTAAGGCATGGTCATACAAGTTGGTGTTGAGTGCGGGATCCAAATGTTGTGCAAATGTTTTTATAGTGTCCTACATGTTCTAGAATATGTTTCACAGGTTTATTAGTGTCTCCAAGGTGAATACCAAGTTATTTCATGAGAGTCATGTGGTGATACAAACCTAACTAGGCCTAATCCTAGACCTAGAGTAAGCGAGATGGTGTGATAACATAAGATATGGGTAAAATAAGTTAGTATGAGAATGATTTTAGAATTGTGAGAGTTTATAGTAGGTTCATAAGAGGTACATAAGGTAGAGTTTCATATTTACGGTGCATGTAATAGGTATTTTTGAAGCAATGCCATGAAGGCAAGGCTAGTAGGCATGGGTAAGTCATGGTCGATGGAGAGTTACAAAAGTTATTAGGTATAAATAAGCATCTGATATCATGGAGGAGGTCATCGTATAGATGTGTGTCAATTTTCAGGACATGAAAGTAAAGACAAAGCAAGAAAACCTATTTTTAGCCCTATCAAGTTTTCATAAGTGCATTTCCCATCTCTAAGGTCAAGTTTGGAGTAATAAATTACACAAAAATATTTTCATGGAAACCTAAGACTTTCAAAAAAATTGATGCATGGAGATAATAATTTTTTTATTTTGATTGAAGGTAAATGATTTCTTATCATTTATGAATGATTGTTAAGAAGTGAAGTTGGTTTAAAACACTTGTAAAAACCCTAACAACAAAGCAATATAAATGAAATGAATGGTATGGATAGGAAATGAACTAGGAAAGATTATATGAAGGTTTAGGGTTATAGTGGACTCATCGAGATCATTTTGGTGGTTTTTTCATGCTTCGGTGTTTTGGTAAGTTGAAGAAAAATCCTTATTTTGTGGAGATTTGTTGTTACAGAGATGAGTTGTAGGTTTCATTAAAAGAAAACAATTATTATAGATATTTTGGGATGTGTTATATATTTTCATGAAAATATATGAGAATGCTCTATGGAAATATTTAAAGAAATAGATCCTCCAATACATCCTTCTCTTTTGTTCTAAAGGGTTAAAACTAGTCATGGAGGTATGATGGTGTTTGTGATGAAATACATCCAACAAAAGTGTTAGATGATCATGAATAATTTGATAGAAATCCCATATGATGTGTTAGATATTTTTACATGGTATGAATAAGTGTTTTCATGTTAAATACCCAATGGCCTAATCAGCCTTATTAGGCTTACCAAGAAGGTGTCAAGGAACATATGTGTAAGTTTGTATTTCTTCATATGACCTATGATTATTATCACTTGTGGAGGTATGTTATGATGTACTTGAAGTGTTCCATGTATTTTCAGTTATTAGAAGTTGATTTTTAGGTGTTAGTTCTTGTTGAGCTCAAGATTAGCTCTCGAGACCTTATTGTTGGTTTGAGCAGTTCTAACAAAGGGAGTGTTTTAGGGTCTTGTGCCTTAATTTTAATACTATTATGAGTTGGATGAGATAGAAGATATTTAGAAATCTCCATTTATGTTTTATATATGCCTTGGTGAATTTTTTTGATAGGTGAAGTTTTTATCCTTGAAGTGTGAAAATTAGGTGCCTTAGACCTAATTGAAGTTGCTTACTTCTTGGTATGTTCCATGGTGGAGATGGATGTTGTAGAAGTTTTCATGCTTGTTGATGGAGTCTAAAGGATGTTTATGATGTGTGTGAAGTAAATTAAATCTTTTTGGTGCTTTCCTATGCCTTGAAAGATGAATTTGTGACTCATTGGACTGATGAGAGTGTTTTAGGCCAAATTGAGAAACATGGTGTTATTTTTGAGTGTGTAAAGCTTATGCCAACCTATATAGGTCTTGAAATGATATTTATAAGGGCATGTAATATTTTTTTATGTTTTTCATGACCAAAATTAATGATATTATGTGACCTATGGTTTTTAGGAGATGAGTCATGTATATAAGGCAAGTTGTATTACTCATTTGAGCAAGTGAAGGAGAGAGAGATTTGAGCGAGATAAAGGAAAGTATGAGAGTGTTGTAAGGGGTAAAGAAAATAGAAAGAAATATGTATGAGGAGATGATAATTTTATAGAAGGAGGAGTTATAGGTCATTCTACCTAATCAACATATGATGGTGCTTGTTTGAGAAAATAATGTGTGTTTAAGAAGGGTTTTGAGAGAGAAGAGTTGATAAAGAGATCAAAATAAATTTTTGAAGCAACAAGGACATAAATTTATCATCCATTTCAAGTGTCTAGTAGGGTGCTTAGTCATCTTAGGGAGTTATATCCTACTTGTAGGGTTCGTGTGTTACTAAATAAGGGTTGGTGTTACTTGTGGAGTTGGTGTTTTAGTCACAAAATCACACACTTACTACTATAATTATACTGCCAAGTATGTTGTTTTATATATGGATCTCATTTCATAAAATTATTCTTTAATGAATCATCTCTTAGTCTTGTTGTTATTTTAGTCAGTCATTTTCATTGAGTGTTTCACATAGTCATCGGTTACTTGCATAGTTCTGGTCATCTCTCATGGAGTCTTAGCTTTCGTTATTTACTCAGTGCTCATCTATAGTATTTTACTAGGGAACCTAGGAAGGGATTAGGGCACTTGTTGGCACCCCAGTCCTCATTTTAGGTGCCTTGGTTTGAGTTACACTTGGTTTTCCTTCTCATTCCCTAAGTACTAGTCGGCATGTCGGTCATTAGTGTCAAAAATTGAGCTAGAGATCCCTATATAAACACAACATACACACTATCTTAGGGGTAGACTATTTATACTAAGGGCTATTTATATAATAAAGAAAGGGACTGCATCTGGGCACCACTCTACATCACACATTGTATAGGAATGGTTGTATTCATTCTATTCCATCCACCATTTACATTTTACATCTAGCTATTTCTCATTGCTTAATAATCATTGGCACTAGGGAACCCTAGGCACATGATTACACACACATCCACATAGAACTACATTATGTCTCGAGATGTAGTGCAACACTCAGATTGTATGTCCATCCATTTGGTAGTTGAGGGTAGTCGACCCATTCATTTTTATCTTTCTTGTCTAGGGTTTGATGTTTTTATGTGGGGTTTTGTAGGAGATTATTCAAGAAGATCTATAGTGACATCAATGAAGCTAGCGTGACACATACACAACAAAGACCGAGTCATTATGAATATCTAGTGACCAGCCAAGATTTAGGTTTCAAGTTATTCTATAGACTAGGGCACCCCACAAGCACCCTAATCCTTCCATGGGAGCCCTAGTCTGGCCAAATATTCATTTACTCGTAAATTTTTGAGGTGTTCTTCTATACTCTATTCTACCTATACATCATCCAAGATAGATCCAAATCTCTACTAGGTAAGTTCATTTCAGGTTAATACCATTTCCTCTTATTTCAATTATTTCATTTCACTTAAAATATCAGATAAAATTAATTAGCCTTTACATTTTAGTTTATACTAGTTATTTAATTATTGTACTATTTAGATTAACTTATAAAAATATACATTTTAGTTAATCAGTTTGGTGAACCCATGTTTTTGAAAATTTATTTCCCTAGGATCTAATTCAAATCTTAATGGCTAGGCATAGTTATTCTTCTTCTCAACCCATCATGTCTCCTTTTAGCGTCAATCCTATCTTTGATGATGATGTCATCGCTAAGCTCACGACTCTCTATAGTAATCATAATCTGCTAGATGACATCCAATAATTCTTAGATGGTCAAAAATATGTGCCTACTAGTTTTGAAAACTCTCCTCTTGGAATAAGTATTATTGAGGATCTAGTAGCCTTTACTCATTGTACACCATGTTATATGACTACTTGTGATCCTCCTTATGATCTTTATAACTAAAGTCTAGATGATTCTTTTATCGATTACATACTTGGTATTGAAAATAACTCACATGTGCATATAGATTCTTCTCCTAGTCAAACCACTACTATAGTTGCATTTCATGATTCTCCTACTCCGATATTTCTTCTCATCATTCATCACATACTAGTTCTCTTACACCTTCACATTTTTTTGATGAACCTATCGAGAGTATGATTAATAAAATTCTCACATCTCGAGTCTTTAGGGGATGTTGATGACACATTGATAGCCATGATTCTCATACTTTTCATTCTTATAGTATGAATCTCTATCGACACTTTCTCCCAAGATTATATGTAGCATAGTGCATGAGTTGTCTCCATCTTTTGATTCTTCTTCTACTAACATTTCTTCTCCTTTGTTACATCATCTGTACCTATTATTGTGTCTCCATTGATAATTTTACATCATATGGATGTTTCCAATGCTACTGGACTACCACTTTTATGAGTATTCCATCTATATAATCTACTATAGCTTCTTCGACACCTACTCTTAGTGCACCTTTAGCATCAGAATATCCTTTATATTCTCTCTTGATATTCCCATGATCACTCAAAATAATAAGTTGTAACCACTCAATACATTATTTCCATCTTCTAATAATCCTTCATAGGATATCCTATTTCTCATGCAAGTCATGTAGGTCAAATAAAATATTAGGTTCAATCTCTCACTTTAGAAAGTAGTGTTTACTATGGTTCTATTGACAACAACTCATTACATGGTAATCCTATTCCCAAGAAGATCCATAACTCTAGATTTCCTAAGGATTTCATCATGCCTAAATTCACAAGTTTTGATGGTAGTGGTGACCCTCATTCATATCTTTGACATTATTATATGGCTATGGACCCTTATTCTAATTATAGGTTATTTCTTAACACATTTCGACACAGATTATTGACGAGGCTTTAAAATTATACAATCATCTTCCATTTGGGTCCATTAGTACTTATCATTGCATGGAGGATGCTTTCCTCCATCGTTTCATCACCAATAATGGCCCTAGAGTTACTTATGACCACTTACCTACATTACATCAAGGATCATGAGAATCTATAAAGGATTATATAATAAGGTTCAATGCTTGTACACACCAACTAGTATTCCAACCTATTGATTTATAGAAGAAATTCATTTTCTATCATGGTTTGATTCCCATGAACTTAAGAAAATATTGCAATATGATACATGTGAGTCATTTAATATTTTGTTCTAAAAATTCATAGACCTATAACAAGATCTTATTTTGACACTTGTCATTGTTCCTCCACCTCTCTCCACTTCTATTATATCATCTAGTGCTCCTCCATTAACATCGGTTAAGCATTCTACATATTCTTCACCTCAACCTAGCAAACAAGCTCAACCTACTCCATCATAGAAGAATAATTCTCCTCCCGATCTTTTACATGCTACTTCTCCTTCTACACCATCTATGTCGCGTGAGCCATTACACTTATCTCATCATGCTCGACCTCATGATGTGTTACATACTTTAGTAGAAAAATGTCTAGTTCACTTACCATCCAACCAACATCATCCATAACATTGATTACAATGTCAACATGATCAACCTTATTATAATTATCATTGTATCAATGGCCATAGGGAAAATGATTACTTTTCCCTTCACGATAGATTACAAAAATTAGAGGATAAGGGTATCATTTCATTTGCATCTCATTCACATGAGTGGTCTATCTCTCCTCTACCTCATCAGTAAGTTTCTAAATAACTGAGTCATCTCCTCCATCTATTACTGAGGTCATGATACATCCACCTTCGTAATTTTTCGTTCATGCATGCTCTCCACCATATTCATAAATTGCTACATCATCGCATTAATTGCATTCACCTCATCAATATTATCCACCACATCATGTTACTACTCTGCATTGGATTCCACAACCCTCTCGCATTCACCCACATGATATTCAGGTTTGGTTCATATGTTTACACCGCTTCTATACCACATGCTTCCACCACTTCGCACCACCTTTCTCACTAGTAGGTGATTATTATAACCTTATCCCTTGATGACATACTTGTGTTCTTATAGTTATTACATAAATTTTGGGGATTTTTCTCTAAGAACATTTCATCACACACTTTATCGATTTATCTAGTGCACCAGATCATTTCTCGATGATGCACTCTTTCTTAAGTGGCTCATCCTTGACTATTGAGGTGTATTTAATAAATGAGCCTATTCATTTGCATGCTAGGGGAATCACTAATTCCTCTCTCATAATTTCACCATACTAACACAATGTGATCACATTACATTATAAAGTTCACCGTAATGCGCTATATTGAAAACCATATATTATTTATTTCTACATACATTATACTATCATCATTACACTAACTATGCATTCTAAATTCCATTCAACAAACATTTCATCAATCAAATTACACATGTTATCTATCATCATTCATATTACACATTTTTTTATCATTCTCAACATTATAGTACACATGTACATAAATACATGTGAGCGATATATAATGTATACATTTGATAATCATCAATTAAACATACATCATCAATCATGTTACAACATCGATAGAAAACAAAATAAACTCATCATATATCAATACTATCTATCCATATATATATCAAATAGATTCATCGATACAAAAATGTTTCATCACTGGGGCAACTCCCCCAATCCACATACAATACTATAAATCAAATCACAAAGCCACTATCACTCTTGGGTGCTCGCGAGAGCCATATAAATAGATGCCTCACCACTAATCCGGTGTCGCTATTCGCATCCTCGATACTTCTCAACCTACCTCCATAATAAGGTAACCTTCATAGACTACTCTAAAAACTGACGCTACAAATCCACATATCATGTAAATACATCCTACGCTAAGGGACCACCACCCAAATCCTCTCTCTGTCTTGTTGAGTATCCTCACGTGCCTCACCCCTCTCACCTAAAAACACAATACATGTCATCACTTGTTGCTATGGCGACGGCTCAAATAAATGGGCATGCTCACCTGTGATATTGTCCACATGCTCAAGTATCCCTCCACCAAGTATGTCAACAAGACATTCCATGTCAATGTGATGATGGATGTGTCTATTATTAGAGACCAATACGCGTTACCTATAAAAACACAACTTAGATAACCAACGCAATAAAATAGGCAAAAATGAATTATACAATAAAACTATAAAATAATTACGCTCAACTATAGTCACTACGACATTGTTAGGGGCATGGGCTTCCCCCTCTCCTCCTCCACCCTACATTAACCACGCCACATCTGTAAACAATGGAAATAGGAGTACCCATCGGTGTGTTTCCCATGAAGCATGGTACTCCTCTCTTCACCCCGCATAATTAGAGTCTATCAGATTTATCGCAATATTGACCTCATCTAGCCCATGAGGTACTAAATTCTCTCATGTGGTCCTTGGTCTCGCTCTATCCCTCTTAGGTTCTTTAATAGCTCTCAACCATATATATGGATCTGGAGGCACATCTCGAGCCATGCCAAACTGTCATGATACTCTCTCCATCCGGAATATATTAGCCACCCTTGAAAAATAATCCTCCAACGATATGGTCCTACATATACACTGCAACACTATAGCCTTCTTTGGCCATCCTCCATAATCCCGGTATGGCATCCATACAACTTCCTTGGGCCCCATCCTATCTATCAATGTACTATAAGTACCAATATTCATCTTACACCCATGAACATTAATTCACCTCCTCATGTATATCTCTTGCCTATCACACTCTCTTTGTGGACCTCCAAATGGTCTCAAAATGGATATATGCTCATATTCCCATACATGTAATAATGTGGTGGCTCATATCCCACCACCATGCTCATCGTGAGTAAACATGTATAGATCCCTGTATAGGTGGGAAAACACACATTGTGCCCACACATATCTAGTTCTCTCCTCCTCCATCCACCAGAATATATCATGCATCTTATAAAAAATGCCTACACCTCCTTCCTCTATTGCTAGAGATTAAACAATAACAATGACGATGAATTTCATAAGCGCGCAACCCTGCACCTCAAAATAACATCTAAACTAATATGGGTGTTGATAGGTTTTCAAGTCCCCACAAAATACCATCTCGTGGCTCACATTTGTCTCTCCATATCCTTCAATGACATAACTTGTACTCTCTCCCCAAAAACTATAAATTATAGTATGCGATCCACATCCTCCAAAGTAATTATCATCTAACACGTAGGAAACTAAAATTTACACATATCCACACACTATTTCTCACATAATGCTGTCAACATAGGCATATTATGGGGCACATCCCCCATCTGCTATGTTCCATATGCCGACATGGTCCATAACATCCCACTCATCATCTGACAAATCAAACCCAAGTAACGTACTCAAATGGAGACCTTTATAGAATTCCCTTGAGTGAATGTCCCTTTACACACCACAAGATGAAAAAATTCACCATATTAGAACACTATACAAGTCTAAATACACTCATTTGTCACATTAGTATAAATTAGAAATCTAAATTGCACCATTATACACTAAATGTACACATTTTGGACCAAGGTGCCCAGATACAGGATCAGGCACCAAGGAGTAGGACATTAGCACTGGATCTAGGTGCTCCTATCCTAGGGGTCATTAACACCCTCACTATTTTTGTCCGTGGCCTTAAATGATGAGAAAATAAAATATATAAAATTTATAAAATTCAACAAAAATGATTACTACACCATACATTTTTCAAAAAACAACACACTTACCAACTCCTCTGTCGTAGGCAATGCTACAAAATTCGTCACCCTCTCAAACTAGCTAAGACATGTAGCTCTCACTTGTGACATCTTTACTCACATAGCACTCACTCTCACAATCACATCAAAGGAAAATGAAATGACTATTCACTTTTTCACTTCACTATTTATAGTCACTTTCCATTACCTTTTTACTATGGTCATTATTTCAAGCTTATTTCCGAAACTAATACACACCACACTATTTTTGTCATATCTTGAGTGTTTCTTCTTTGATTTGCACCCTGTTTATGGTGTTCTATTTATAATTCTACCTACCATCATACCATACACATTAAACATGCATTGTCTTATACTAACATCATTTTCTTTTAATCTCTCTCGCTTCACATCTATCTTGTGCTAAATTTTGTCTTATCATTCATTCCTATTGTCACTTCCCATTTCGTAAAAAGGGTCATATCATTGGGGTCATAATCCCCTTACATCACCATACAATCAATCAATTTGTCATTTTCAAACATTTACTAATCTACCACACGACATTTCACCATCAATTCCCCCTAATGACCTAATTTAGGGCAACAAACATACAAATTCTCTATACGACATATCATCACTTTCTCCTAATGACCTAATATGTTGGAAACAAGTGAAAAACTCTACATGCAATACGACATATCATCACTTTCTCTAATGACCTAACCTAGGGAAATGGATGCAAAATCTCTATGTGATATTCCATCAATTTCTATTAATTCCCCCTAATGCCTAACTTGGGGCAACTAGCATAAAATATGTCTATGAGTAACGATCAAGGAAATTGATAAATATATTAATGCATTTAAACCTCTAATAGCCATCATTCAATAAAAATGATATAACCTATACGACCTCCGAGATGACCTAACTTGGGGATTTATTCTACATTGTGAATTTACTTACAGATGAATTAACTTGGAAGATATTATACATTTGATGTCTACTTCCAGACGACCTAACTTGGAATATATTACACTGGGGTGACACCCATGGATTGGGGGCAAGATTGCCTTTCCTATACCACTCCTATATAGGTCAACTATTTGATCGAAATTATCTGGATCTAAAAACCAAATTTTTTTATCTCGAGTCTATCTACAAAGTGGCTAGATCTTGAGGATGTAGTTAGAGTTAGCCCAAATATTTCTAGTCGATTTCTATTCGATTATTCGTATACACACAATCAAGTTGGGAATTGATCACTCTCTACCCCATCTTATTGTCATCATATGCATTCAAAATCATCAATCATTCAACATTACAATCATCACTCTCGTTTAGTACACTTCATCACACTATTACAATTTTTACTACATTGCATGGATCAACATGTTGATCCATGGTTTGACATGTTATATGGTTCTTTTGGCACACTTTTACTACCACATCTGTGAATTTTACTACAACATGGGATTATCAATATTTCTCTCGGTACACATATCTATCTACTTTCATTGTCAAGATTTCTGCTCAACAACATAAAGTAGGGGAAAATGTAGTCACAAAATCATGCACTTACTACTATAATTATATCACCAAGTATGTTGTTTTATATATGGATCTCATGTAAGAAAAGTATTCACTAATGGATCATCTCCTATTCCTATTGTTAGTTTTCTCGGTCATTTTCGTTGAGTGTTTCACACACAGGTCATCGATTACTCACACGATTCTATTTGTCTCTCATAGAGTCTCAGTGTCATTATTTACGCAGTGTGCATCTCTAGTCTTTGACTAAGGCACCTATGAGGGCACCCCATTCTCATTTTAGGTGCCTTGGTCCTGGTTACACTTGGTTCTCATTTAGATTTTTGAGGTTGGTCTTTGTGTTTTCCCTCTCATTCCCTAGGTACTAGTCGGCATGTCAGGTCATTAGTGTCAAAATTTGAGAAAGAGATCCCTATATAAACACAACATACACACTATCTTAAGGGAGGACTATTTGAGCACTACTATGCATCACACACTACATAAGAAGGGTTGTATTCATTCTATTCCATCCACCATTTACATTTTACATCTAGCTATTACCCGCTACTTTGGCATCATTAGCACCAGGGAACCCTAGACACATGATTGCATACACATGAACATAGAAATACATCATGTCAAAGATTTAGTACAACACTCAGTTGTAATTCCATCCATTTGGCAGCTGAGGACAGTTTGAACCATTCATTTGCATATTTATTTTTTAGGGTTTGATGATTTTGTGTGGGGTTTTATAGGAAATTATTCATCAAATATCTATAATGAAATTAGTGAAGCTAACATGACACACACATAACAAATACCAAGTAATTGTGAAGATCTAGTGACAATCCCAAATTCAAGTTTTAATTTTTTTTCTATAGATCAAGGTTGCCCATATACTATAGACCGGGGTGGCCACATGCACCCTAATCCTTCCCCAGGCGCCTAAGTATGGCCAAATATTCATCTGTTGTAAATTTCTAAGGTGTGATTCCATACTCTGTCCACCTGTGCATCATTTATTACAGATCCAAATCTTTGTGAGGTAAGTTCATTTCAGGTTAGTACCTTTTCACTCCTAAATCAATTATTTCATTTCACTTAAAATATCAAATAAATTTAATTAGCCTTTACATTTTAGTTTGTACTAGTTATTTCATTGTTGTACTATTTAGATTAACTTATAAAATATAGATTTTAGTTAATCAAGTTCCTTAGTAAAGTTGTAGGGGTTGGTGCTCCTTGTGAATCGGGGTTTCTTCACTAAATTCCTTTTTGTTGTGTAATATATGAAAAAAATTTAGTGGGTTTTCTTCCCTTTAAGGGTTTCACACTTTATATTTTATGTTCTTGTGTACTCTCTTGGTTCAATTTTTTGTGAATGTTTTTCATATTAATAAGCACACATTGATTCATGTTGAATGAAAAATGGCTTACATAAGTTAAATAAAATTGAAATAAAGTTTTAATTGAATGATTCAAACCCCCATTCATTATGCTTATAACAATTTGTATCAAAGAAAGGTTTTTTTGAAGCAAGTTTAACCACTTGAAGGATATCATTTGAAGCCCAAAATGGAAATTTTGTAGAGTACCTCTTACTATAGCAAAGTACCTATCTTTCATGGGACTAACTATGCCTTTTGGAGTATCAGGATGAGGTCTTACATAAGTCACTTGGGATATGATTGGTAATTAGTGATAGATGGTAATATTATTCCTCAAACTCCTCCAATAGATGTAGCAAACAAGAAATCTTGCAATGATAATTATAAATCCATAAATGCCATTTTGTTTGATTTTGGAGAATTATAACTTGTCAAGTTGATACACTATACTTCTTCTAAGGCCATATGGGAAAATCTTAAGGTTATCCATGAAGGTGATTCCAAGGTAAATATAGAAAATATCTAGACATACATGAATTAATTTGAAATCCTAAAGATGAAGGAAGAATAAACTATTATTACATACCTACTCAAAGTTGATCAAGTTATCAACACCATCGGAGGTTAAGGCGAAGAGGTGAAATAATAAGTTTTGGTGCAAAAAGTATAAGAACACTCACTCTCAAGTTTGATGCTAAAGTGTTAGCCATTGAAGAAGCCAAGGATTTGAGTACCATGTTGATGGATGAGCTTCATGGCATTTTGTTAGCCTATGAGATGAGGATCATTGATACTAAATTTGTTGAGGAGAATGTTTCTTTCAAATCTAAGAAGAAGAAAAAAAAATGTGTAAGAAGTGTTTAAATGATGATATTCCTGAAATTGATGATGATAAGTTGCTTTCCATGTTCGCTATAAAATTAAATATTGGCTTAGGGAAGTACAAGGGTAAGCTTCCATTCAAAATTTTCAACTATAGGAAGATTGGGCATTTTGGAAATAAGTTCCATCATAATCATAATGATGAAGAGGATGAAAAACATGATGGAGATCATGATAAGAGATTTCATAGGTCTTGTAAGAACAAGAAAAGGTTCAGGAATATTGAGAACAAGAAGAAGACCAAGAAAGGTTTCTACTCCAAGGAATATTGTTTCTCATCAAAGGTAAGTAGTTATGATTGTGTTTCTATTTTTCAATCTGATTCTGATCATGATGGTGTAGGTGATGAAGAATTATTCATGGCCATAGGTGTTAAGAGCTCCAAAAGTTAAGACTCCATATTTTTATCTTGCATTGATTTTGAAGAAGAACAGTGTGATCTTAAGACTGAGATAATGTGTATCCAAGAGAAGTTGAAGCACACTTGAGAAAATGAACAAAAATTTAAGAACACAAATCAATAAATATGAGGATAAGATTCATGATCTTGAGGAAAATAATTGTTCTAAAATCAACAAGTGTGATGAGATGCTCTAGAAGATTGAAACTTAAGCAGAGATTATATCAACAAGTCTAAAATATAAAGAGAATAAGTGCATACATATGTCTTGAAAAATAAATGGTCTCTCTAAGGTCAAAATTGTTTGATACAAATGGAGAGGAAAAAGAATTCCAGAGGTTTACAAAAATATCTAAGGATCTATATGATCTCTTAAACAATAAGAGGTCTTGATCCATAGGGATCCAGAAAAACAAACCACTTCATCATTTCCATCAGCACCAAGAAGGAGAATTGAAGAAAATGAAGAAAAATGAGGTAAACGAAGGTTCGGGATAGAAATTCCACTTTGTATAGAACCACTTCACTATAGGGCCATGGTCCTATAACCACTTCCCGTATAGAACCATAGTCACGAAAACCACCGGTCTGCTAAGGGAAAAGTTCCTCAAATTTTTGAACAGAAAAGATAAATGGAGCACAAATGGACGCAAATTAGAAGTGTTTGACTATGTCTCTTCCCTTCCCAACCTTTCTAATTCTCTAGTGCATGAGAGGACATGGGAGAATGATATAAGTACAAGGAGGAGAAAGAGAATTGATCATTCGAGAGATCCAAAGGGATCAAAGAGAAAAGGTGTAAGTTTAATGAGAGAAAGTGAGAAATATCTTCATCTTTGAGTGGAATTGTAGGAGCAAGATGTAGAAATAGAGTAAACAAGAATAGAAAGGGAGATGTTTACATTGTTGTCTTAATTTTCTACTTCTTGTAATCTATAATTATCTATAATTGACTAATAAAAGTCAAAAGAAAGACTGCTTTTTCCTTCCCAACTAGTTTCCTCCATTGGAGGTTTCTAGGATAAAATTGTTGGTGTTTCGAGTTTGAATTCTTTCCTATTCTTTGCAATATCCTTTCTATAGCAATAGATAATTAGTCACTAAATCTCTAATCTTCAATCAATCTGTCATTTTCCAAAGTGTAAAGTAGAACAACATAATTGTGTGATTCACGAGTTCTAAAGTAGAATTTTGCAGATCATTTCAGTATCGAGAGATGATTATATATATAGGATTGTGGTATTTGATTATTTCTTGTGATTTGTATGAACATGACAAGGTTTAAAGGAAAATTTTTTTACCTTGTGAACTAGATATTTCTATGAAGAAGTGGAAACAAAGAATTCGAGCTCAAATGGAGGAAGAGAACTTGGTTCGTAGAGTCGAGATGCTAGAGACCATGATGGATAGGTTGTATAGAAAACAAGAAGAGATTTCAGATCTGTAAAAGATGGCTTTAGTTAAGAAAGATTCCATGGACTCAGTGGTTTGAGCATTGGCCAAAAAAATTGGTATCGGAAAGATCCATAAAGAGGAAGAATGGGAAGAGCATGAAGAAGAGATGCCAATTGTAAGTGAGAAGGTAAAATCTGCTCATACACCTTTTAAAGTTGAAATGAAAGTGGAAATAAAGAACTTTGAAGGACAAGTAGATGCATAATTGCTTGATAAGTGGATAAAATAGTTGGAAGTCTATTTTAGTGTGCTTAATGTCACTGAGGCATAAATGATTACCTTTTCACGTCTCAAAATGGAAGGTCATCCTCGGTTTGGTGAGAAACCCATCTAGCCACTTGTGAGAAGAAAAAACATCCTATTGTTAATACTTGGAAGGGTTTTAAAGAATTTCTTAGAGCTAACTTCTATCCTATTAGCCATAATATTGACATGATGATTAAGTTCTAGTACTTTAGATAGGGCAGTGGTCAAAGCATGTAAGACTACACTAAGGAATTTTGGAGACAATCCATGTTGCTTAATATGTACTTCGAGGATGAGGACATTCTTACAAAGTATTTTGGGGGAATTCACACTCACCTTTGGAGGAAGGTAATCTCCACGAAGCCCAAGGATCTCAATGAAGTTTGTATACAAGCATACTACATTGATGATGAAAAGAAACAAGGAGAAACAGAGCCAAAATGAGACCAATCAACAAATCATTAGGAAAAAGAACAAGGGAAGACAAGTAGCAGAGGTAAATGGAAAGGTAAACATGCCACCACTACTTTGCATACTTGTAAAGATCCTAAATTTTTTTATAAGAATTGTGATATAAATGGACATATTGACACCACATGTTAGAAGTTACATCCAAAATTACACCCAAAGCACCAAACCAAGGATTCCTAGAAATCCATGGCCACTGTGAAAAAAAAAGGAAAGGTGGATATTGAGGATGATTCGAATGTAGACGAGAGGCTGAGATGCATGACTACTAACATGTACGAGGGAGCAAAAGAAAAGTTGATTAAGCTATTTCAAATCAGAATCCAAATCAAGAAGACTAAGGTAAATGCTTTAGTATATTTTGGTTCTCAATCAAATCTGATTTCTGATGTGGTTGTAGAAGAACTTGGTATAGAAACTTATGTGCATCCACATCCATACCCATTGGGATGGGTGAATAAGGGTGTAGAAATATAGGTTACAAGAAAGTGTAAGTTTTAGTTTGGGATAAATACCCAATATATTGATGCATTAGAGGTTGATATCATTCCACTTTATGCCTTTGAAGTTGTCTTTGGAAGTATTTACTTATATGCTAGGGATGTTGTGTTCACAAGGAGGGAAAACTGGTATAGATGGGTAAGGATGGAGTCAGTTTCAACATATGGGCACACCAGAGCAAATCAAAGGAGGATATGGTAAGTGACGACCAAGCACCAATAATTATTCAAGAAAATCATTAGTTTTGTTTACTTTAATTGGAAGAAAATAAAAATGGACATGAGCGCATAGATATTTATGACCAAATGATGGAGAATTTGGATAGCGCTTATCAGTTTTTACAGAAGAAGCCACCACAGGAACTGCTTATTCAAGGATAAAAACAACTTATGTTATGCAATCACCGTATCTACCTATTGATTCACTAGACTTGACTATGGGGCAGTAAGGAGAAGAGGAGATACAAGGAATAGTGGTGACTATAGCAGCAACGTACATGGAGAGGATTTGACCAATCCATCTCAAGAGACAAAGACAAGAAAGAAGGACTAAACCACTACAAGTATGGGACCTTTGCCATACTTGATCAGGTTGGAAAAGAAACCTTTAGGCCATACTTCATGCAGATGCACATGATAGAAATTTGTAAGAGCTCACACCTATTAAAGCCATCTATGCATGACAAAGAAGGAAACATACAAAAGCTTCCTTCCAAAGAGGATTGTACTCAAGGCAACTTAGAGGAGGATGTAGCATTGGATCAGAAAACTAGAGATCCATAAGAGTCTTGGCAGGTTGGACGAGAGAAGACACCAAGGAAGACCCAATGGTACTTGAAGGAGCAAGAGAGGGAGTTAATTCCTCTACCACTCCCCCACTAATATTTTTTAGGACCAAAAGCCTCCTAAGCAGGGGAGGTATGATCCATAGGGATCCAAAAAAACACACCACTTCATCATTTCCATCAGCACCAAGAAGGAGAATTGAAGAAAATGAAGAAAAATGAGGTAAACAGAGGTTCTAGATAGAACCGCCGCTCTATCTGAGTGACGGTTGTAGAACCACCGCCATGTAGGTCGGTGGTCCCGTAACCATCGCCGAGACAAGGCGGAAGTCCTAAAACCACTTTGGTTTGCTCAGGGTGGCATTCCTAACACTTTTACACAAAAAATAGAAATGAAGCACGAATGGACGTGAATTAGAAGCGTCCCGATCGTATATCTTACCTTCCTGACCTTTCCCATTCTCCAATGCACGGGAGGACATGGGAGAAGGTTATAAATACAATGAGGAGTAGGAGAATTGAGAATCTAAAGATCCAAAGATATCAAAGAGAAAAGGTTTAAGTTTAATGAGAGCAAGTGAGCAAGATATTCAGTGTTGGAGTGGAATTGTAGGAGCAAGGTGTAGAAACAGAGCAAACAAGCATAAGAAGGAGAGGTTTACATTATTATCTCCATTTTATACTTCTTGTAATATGTAATTGTCTATAATTGACCAATAAAAGTGGGAAGAAAGAGTGTTTTTTCCTTCCCGACTAGTTTTCCTCCATTGGAGGTTTCCAGGATAAATTTTTTGTGTTTGGAGTTTGAATTATTTCCTATTCTTTAAAATTTCCTTCTTATAACACCAGATAATCAATCAAGAAAAGCTCTAATCTTCAATCAATCTGTCATTTTCCAAAGTTGAAAGTAGAACAACATAATTGTGTGATTCATAGAGTTCCAAAGTAGAAGTTTACGAATCAAGTCTGCAGGAGATAGGAATAGTCTAGGGATTAAGGAGAACCTTAACATAAAATAGGTTATGAAAGATGATGCTACTTTAAGAAAAGAGACTGTTGGTTCAAGAGATGATCAGATGAAGAAAAACATGAAGTCAAGGTCAATTAGATATCCCAATGCATTAAGGTATGAAAGAACCTTTAATGGTTATTGTTTTTTATAGATAAAGTTTGGAAAAGGCTCCAAGGGATAATACAAAGAGATATTACAATGATATCTCACAACCAACAAAAACATCTATTAAACAAACCATCCAAAACAGGAAACCAACTCGAGCCAAAAAGGGTTTTGTAAGCTATGAAAAATCACAGTAATGAAAGACAAACAAATAATTTGCAAACCTTCCAATGTAAACCTCAATAAGGGTCTCCTATGAAACCTTGCAAATGAATGTCAAAAATGATTGTGGATGCTCTTGAGTACTCTCCAAAATTTGAATGCAAATGCTACCAACACAGTGAATTCAATAGAGTTTTTGTACGTTAGATTCAAGAGGATTTGTAAGGAAGGTAAGCCTATAATTTATAGAGGTAGAAGTAGTTAAATTTGGTTATACACGATGAATGAATATGCTAAAAATAGCATTGTGGGAAGTTACAATAGTGCCAAGGGTAGTAAATGAATTAATTGTAAAAAGTTGCATCCGAAAAGGTGGTTGTACATGCAATTTAATTGCCCCCACCTTTCTAGGATTCTAGAAGTGCAGTTAACTAGGATAAGGATAGGGAGTCCAAGTGGAGTCTAAGTGGAGTTTGATCAAGTGGAAGATGACTAGGATGTGCACACACTTAATTAATTAATTAATAATAATTAATTTAGCTAAAGGGATACAAAGGATACATAGGATTAATTTAATGAATACAAAGGGGTATACAATGTGTAGTAATTAATTGATTTAATCAATTAATCAAAAATAGATGAATAATAGGGTGTACTAGGATAACACTGGGAACAAGTGGAAATAGAAGTGTAATTTTGGGGTGTCTACATTTTGCCCCTCTTTAAAGTGCTATTGCAAAGTAATAGTGTTTTAAAGATAGTAGACATATGCAGATCGATGAGTTGAAAAATTATAAAACATTGGGATACCCCAGCAAGTAGAAGGGTAGAGGAATGATCCTCATCCGTGGGTGGATGATGTAGAAAGGTGGAAAATGACCGCTTTATAGGAAGAAAGTAAGGGTTTAAAAAATAATGGGAAAGGACTGTGTTCGTAGCATGAGCATTATTTGGAAAGTAATTTTTAGAGTAACCTAATTTTTGTTGTTGCACAATAGAGTTGTCACCATGATTATGAAAAAATCAAGATGGTTAACACAGATGCATGTAAATAAACACACATAACAAAGAAAATATAAAAAGGAAAACAAACCCAATATATAAAGTAGGTCGGCATCGGGTTATAAAGGAACTAAGATGTGATCACACTACTTTTAATTTGTACAAAAAGAGTAAAAATATGCACAGGTGGCTCTCGCCAGATTTCTAGACAAGAAAGTTTCAGCGATGATTTTGGTATTAGATGTCCCAGCCTCATTTAGAATGTTGTTGAGTAGAATTTTCTTCCGAGACTTGGGAGGGAAAATTCAGATGAATTGGTCATCCAAAACCATACCAATGAAGGGATACATGGAGAAATTGCTTCCCGAGAAGAAGATGAGGTACACGGTACAAAATTATGGAAGCCTAGAAGCTAACATTTTGTACCAAGATAGCAGGTGGATGAATCACTTTATGGAAACTGAGGAGGAAGATGATATTCCCATATTGATAGGTCTATACATGCCTTCCTAGAGATATTTTTATTTTGAAGAATCATTAAGGAGATTTGAGTTACAAGAGGGCAAACCTGAATTACTAGATGATGCAAACCATGAAGAAGAGGAAATGGTGCTTGATGATTTTCAAGCAAAAAAATCAGCTTATGTGCTTATCCATGATGAGGATTTATTCTCATTCCCATTTGGGGATGAAGATGACCTCATCCAGGCCATCTATGGAGAGACAAAATTAGCTTGTGATGAGCTTGTGAAAGGCTTGAAAGAAATCTCCGTACAAGAACTACCAAGAGCCATGAAAGAAATAGAATACCCTGAGCCAATGATTGATGGATGCAATGATGAAATGGAGATATTTTCTTTCCCATTTGAAGAATAATATTCTTTCCATGATGAATACATTGAAATAAGGAGTTGTGAGGCCTTTGAAGTTGAGGCTCCTCTTGGTGAAGGATTGATATAATGTAGTGATTCCCAAGATAATGAGGTTATCCCTCTAGAAAGTTGCATTGAGCTAAAAAATAAAGATTATTCATAGACATACAAAGAGGAATTATAGTAAACAACAAAGCATAACTTCGTGCAAGAAATATTGGATGTAGTAGAAGTTGTGGAATACCCCGAGTTGATTCTTGATCTCTTAACTCATGTCATGGCCGTACAAGACAATTATGAGGTCGCATCCAATCCTTCCATCAGTACACAAACACCTCATAGTGGAGTAGGGATAAACGATAAATAAAATGTTTCTTATGGAGAAGAGGTCAACGAGCATAGACCTGGGAAAGAAAAGAATCTGAAATGTTCAATTAATTTGAATAAAAAGTAGGCTTGGGGCAGCGATAACATGTTCAATGAAGAATCAACTATGTGGATAAACGCAGAAGGAAACTGACACTATGAGATCAACTTCAAAGAGGATGAAGGCAATGGCATCTATAAGCAAAGACCGAGCATCAAGAAGCTCATGTAGACTCACTCATACCAAGCACACAAACAATTTTGATAAACTGGCTTTCATAAATAGTTGAGGAGAGGAGGCTACTTTCTAGAACCAGTCAATGGCTTTGCAGAACAACATCACTCAGTGTTTCCCACTCAGGGGTAACTTTTAAGGAATGAAAAGAGCTTCAGTGAAAGTGGGTTTCCCCCACCTTGTACCATAGGTGATTACTAGGTTTTTTTCCCTTCTTATTGTGTGTGTCATTTCCTTTTCGTGTGCATGTGTGTTTCCTTCTTCTCTCTTTCTCTCTTGTTGTAAGTTGTACATGACTCCACAGGGCTCATTGGATAAGGAATTGGTCAATATGTTGTAATTTGATATTTTTGGAGTTCCCATGTCATTTCTTTTCTATGATAAATCCATCCCATGTATGTAAGGTAGAGCCAACTATTGTCTTGCAAATGTGTAACAAGGAAAGTGACAATTCTCAAGCATGACAATTATACCCATGTGCCGAAATTTTCATGTTTTATCATTCCTAGGCACCCAAGGTCAAATCCATTAGTCCTGGTAACCCCTATTTGATGTAAATTTTTCCCTTAGGTATTTAGGAAAGTTAATTCAATCCCCAGGTGATTTAAGGAAGTTTTGAAAAGATGGTATCTTTTGGCAGTATTGGGAAGGGCTATCGATGGCCTTCCCGTGATTGATCAACCCCTATAGCAGAACATAATGGCAAAATTCAACATGGAGGTGAATTTAAGACATTATAATATCATGGAAATGATTTTGGAATGTTTTGGGAAGTTTTCAAGACTTGGATCAGTTTGAATAAAAATGTGGTTCATAAGCATAGGCGGTACACATGCTTAAAACATCTTTTGGGATTCGAAAGAAGATTTTGGGAGGTCCTGATGGATTTAGAAGTAAAAATAACATATCTGAAATAGGATTTCAATCCCTACATGATGTTGAAATCATATTTTTCACAACACTTTGGTGCATCAGGTCTACAGGTAGTTTTTCTTAGGCACGTGTGGAGTAAAAATCACAATTCTAATTTTTAGAAATTAAATGGATGAATCAAGACATGATGCCCCAACCATTGGATTACCAAGGCCATTTCTAGTTAGGATCATATAAAATTTCACCAATAAATTCCACCGGGAGCTCAAGTTATCATTGTTCCAAGTTACCCTCTTGGAGACAGCTTCAGAGTTAGTTAATTTTTGGGAGGACACATGTCAAGCACTAGGAGCCTGGTGGTGGGATTTTATGTCCCCGACATCCCCGAGGTTAGCTATACCAACCTTGGAAATTTTTTTCCAACCCCATGTGACCTTTGGGACCCTCATATGACCTTCAGACTTGATAGTTTAGCCACTAGGTGCATTTTTGGAGCTCAAATTCCCTTTTGTCAGATCGAGGACATGTTTTAGTTCTAGGATCACCATGGAATTCAATCTCCCCATATCCATGAGGTCGGGATAGAAAAATTCAAAAATGTTCCCAGACCCTATGGGGAGTCCTTTGGTCATCCACGTGACCAGCTTTCAGCCCCCAATGCTTCTAGTGTTTTTCAAGCAAATCCCTATCATTGGATCGAGGACATGTGTCGTCCTCTTGCTCACCATGGAATTTTATGTCCCTCACGTCCCTGAGGTCAAGGAAATCAGACATGAAAATTTTCCCCACCCTTGCATGAGCATTTTTTGAATATTCAAATCCGACACTTAGCCATTTCTTCCCCTCATTTCTCCTTCACAGCTTCTCACCATGCCATGACCTTGTTCTTGCTTGTCCAAACACCCAGTCCGCCATTACTAATCTAAACCAACTTCATCATGGTCACCAAACTCTCCACTTCATGAAAACACAACAATATCAGAGAAAAGTGGATCAAAATGATGAAGAAATGAGAGAAGATGAAGATTTTTTTCCAGATAACCATGAAGTCACCCAATAAAAAAATCTTTGTATCTTACAAAATACAAGCCGGATCGAGATTTCGTCTTTTGTAAAAAAATTAATTTTTCAAGATGATCACGATGTAATAAACCAGAGGTCAAATGGTTCCTAGAATTATTTTTCCAACAAAATCCTCACTTCATGCACCAACTCACATTCGTCAAATTTTCCATCATTTTGGCAATGGAAATGAGCTAAAAACTTGCACATGAGCTCAAAATGAAAAACCTATCACAATGGAGTTGTTTTCATCGCAAACAAAGAGAAAAACCAAACCCACAAATCTTGAGCTCCATTAATGGTCGCCATGGTAGCTCCGTGCTTGAAGCCACTACCAAGTGAAAATTTTAAATTTTGTTTCTCAAATCTAGTGGGAAAAATTTATGTGAAATTCAGAGGATGTGGTCATGACGATGAGACGATTCTAAAAAAATATGTTCCATCACAAATCGAGCACTAGAAACACACTTTCTAAAAATAGTAATTTTTCTTATACAAACTTGCTATGTTTGGAAAGTCATCATCAAAAGCAGTTGTGGTGAAAGCAGTATGTACCCAAGGTCACTAGGAAGCCAAAATGATTTTCTAGAGTAGAAAATAGTTAAAATGATCACTTACTAAAAATAGTAAGTTCCCTATATGGGTGCTTACTAAAAAGAGTAGGTCAACCCAAAAAGTGGTTGAGGTAAGGGTAGTGTGCACAGGATCAAATGAGGGAGTCCATCACATCACGATGGTCGAGAAGAGGAAAAATTACCTCTCACTAAAAATAGTAAGCCTTCCATCTAGACACTTATTATTAATAGTAGGTTGTTCTCAAAGGGAAAATTTGGAACAATGAGGCATAAAGGGATGATCATCTCAGGGAACTAGATAATATTTTTGACACTAACTATATAGTTCGGGTTACATATATATCATACACAGGGATGGGATTTTTGGTCATTAGCGGAATAGTTCACCTAACTTGGCAAGCATTTGTGAGCTAATTTGAAGGAGTTTCACTGTGTGCAAGGAGTTCGAATATTCAAAATTTCACTGCATTTGGATCTTTCCATCAATGAGGATCAATGGACTTCATTGGGAATGACATCTCCTCTTCTTCTTCTCTCTCTCTCTTTCTCTCCTCTTCCCCCAACTTTCTCTCACTTTCCAATATTCTAATTTTTCATTGGGGTTACACTTTTTCATATGTTGTAATGTTTCTAATGTAATAATAAGTCACCTTTTTGTTATAAACATGGACTTAATATTCTCTTAGGAAGTCAAAAAGTTTTAAGTTGCACAAGGACTTATTAAAATCCATTGGGGGGTAGATGACAAGTAACTACTCATTCTATAAATTGTAACACCATTCCCATTTCAAAGGGTTGGTGATTAATCTTGTAAACTCAAGAGTGCATTGTACTTAGAGAAAGGAAATGAGATAGCCATTTTCTTCCACTTTCCTCTACTCTCAAATTTCTTCCATTCTCACACTATGTACAACTTTTGTTTAAGTAATCAATACAAGAAGAAGGAGGTTCTAACTTTCTTTGACTAAGGGGTTTCTTGATACTTTGTGATCAATAATTTTTTTAGTCTTGTTTTTATTTGCAGAGTTCTTTGTTCTCATGAATGCATGTGATGAAGTTTCTAATTAGTGTGTGTAGGAATATGATTTTCTACCTGCAACATTTGTTCTCCTAACTCATATTATCACTCCCTTTCCCACTTCTAGACAAAGTATTCCCTATCAAGATATTGCTAGCTTTCTCGCAGGGTTAGTGGAGTGCCCCTATTAGATCCTTGGTCATAAGGCCACCAACAAAAATCCACATTTTCTCATGCATGCATATACGACAGTTGCACTAGTTAAGTAGAGGGACTTAGATTCCCATAGCATTGGTAATAAATCCACAAGTTTTTCCACCCAACAAATTTTCTCGCCAATAGTTGTCATGCCTATTGTCTACCACCATTGTTCACCTTCCATTTAGCATGTTAGTTTTGACTTGGGAATTTCCTTTCCCTCTTCTTTGGTGTGTGGTTCAAAATTCCAAAAAGACCAAAAACATTCAAAAAGACATTTCACAAAATTTCAAAAATAATATAAAATTGTTCAGAAAATACAAAAAAACATATAAAATGTTTTGGAAATGCTTTTAAAAAACTCTTGTGACTATGTAATTTTGTTCACCATTTTCTTCATCTGATTGTTCCCAATCATCTTTTCCAATCAATCAAGCCACTCTTTGCAATGTAAATTTTCTTAGGGACATCACTTGGCTTTGGCTTTCTCTTGGGGGCAACTTGACATCTGTATATATTTGCTTATTTATTAACATTTTTACATTTAGTGTGTTTTTGTTCACTAGCTTGTTTGCTTGTTTAACATTTGTACATATGGAATTTTGTATTTTATATTCTTAGCTTAGTTTCTTATGTTTGAAAGTTAGAATAACCATTACTCTGTGTATCTGGAATGCACTTATAGACCAATTGTAGGAAATTTATTCGCATCGTAGTTCACATATAACTTTTGTGTGGTTCATTCCTTTTATATTGGGTTTCTTGCTATTGCTTAGTTTATATCTTTTTTTATTTACGCATGTTGTTTTTTATCCTAGTTTATTTAAGCCATGGAATATCTTTGTTTTTGTTTATATTTGTATTTCAAAACTCATGAAAATCTAAAAAAAACATATATTTCAAAAATCCATAAAAAGAAAAAAATAAAAAAATTATTAAACTTTCGAACAAACATTCACTTGTCACAGAAATCCTACAATTGGAAAACCCTTAAAGTGAATCATTCAACATCTAAATACAATCTTGATAAATTTCATACTTTTATCTATTACCCTAGTGATTGTGCCAATCTTACAACTATCACTTTCTTCCCTTTACATGATATGCTAACTCTGCTTGGGGCAAGTCACTAAATTGTTTTTCCTTCACGTTATAACTTTTCCTGGGACAATTTCAACATTGATCATTTGCACAATGGATTAAACAAGAGTGTCATAAGGAGTTGCTTTAATTCCCCTCTTCCAGTCTGATCCTATTCCCACTTGGGAGCATTTTTATCTACTTAATCATCATTGTGGCATGCATTAGGGGCATGGTTGATTGTCTTCTTTTTTGACTTTGTGTTGCATTGTTGATGTTTACTCTTTTTTGGACCACTTACAAGTAGTTTTGATTACATCTTGGTTCCTTTATAACCCTGATGTCGGCACCTACTTTGTATATTGGGTTTGTTTACCTTTTTATCTTTTCTTTTTTGTGTGTTTTTTTACGCGCATCTGGCTTAACCATATTGATTATTTAATAATCATGGTGACAACTCTATTGTGCAACAACAACAAAAAATTGTGTTTCTCTAAAAATAACTCTCCAAATAACGCTCACACCACGAGCACAGCCATTTCCCATTCTAGTTCTACTCCCTTGTTTTCCTTCCTATTAAGCATTTTTCTGTCACCTTGATGCATCATCCACCCACTTGAGGGGGCATTCCTCTACCATTATTCTTGCTGGGGCATGCCAAAATGTAAAAAAAAGAAAAATCATAGTAATGAAAGATAAAAACAATTTACAAACCTTACAGTAACCTTCCAATGCAAACCTCAAATAAGGGTCTCTTGTGAAACCTTGTAAATAGATATCAGAAATGATTTTGGATGCTCTTGAGTGCTCTCCAAACTTTGAATGCAAATGCTACCAACATAGTGAATTTAGCAGAGTTTTTGTACTTTAGATTCAAGAGGATTTGTAAGGAAGGTAAGCCTACAATTTATAGAGGCAAAAGTAGTTAAAGTTGGTTACACACGGATGAATGAATATGCTAAAAATAACATTATGGGAAGTTTCAATAGTGTCGGGGTAGTAAATGAATTAATTGAAAAAATATGCATCTACAAAGGTGGTTGTATGTGTAATTTAATTGCCCCCACCTTTATAGGATTCTAAAAGTGCGCTTAACTCGGATAAGGACAGGGATTCCAAGTGGAGTCTAAGTGGTAGATGACTAGGATGTACACACAATTAATTATTTATTTAATTAATAAATAATAATTAATTTAGCTAAATGGGTACTAAGGATACATGGGTTTAATTTAATTAATCTAAAGGGGTATAATGTGTATTAATTGATTAATTTAATCAATTAATCACAAATGGGTGAATAACCAGGTGTACTAGGATTACACTTGGAACAAGTGGAAACAAAAGTGTAATTTTGGGATGTCTAGAAGGGAAACCTAATCTCCATTCATACCTAGGACACTCACTTCCTATTTTTGTCAAAGATCACTTACCAATACAAACTACGTGTGAAAAAGGGGCAAATGTAGACACCAAATTTGGGTCACACTCTCCTTGGTCCCCTTTAATCAATAATGTAGCATATTCATCTAACCATGACCCCTTACCCCACATTCATATTAATTTAATTACTTATAATTGAATTACTATTCATCCTCACATTATTAATTAATTTAATTAAGTTAATTTACACATCACCTAGACACCTCACCATGGACTTATTCCTATCATATTAGTTAATTAAGACTATGTCCTTACTTGAGACCTAGATTGGCAATCAAAATCATGAATAAAATAGTAAAGATCTGCCTATTTTTGGTAAACATAGAATTACCCACCTTAATCGACACTAGTTATCCCTCAACCGACACTAGCCACCTAACCGTCTTCGGTTACTTTATATACAATTTTACAATCTTTTACCCAGGTTGGTCATTTTTAGTTTAGAGAGAACTATTGCATTCAAGCATGAATCCAAAGCCTCTCAAGATTTAAATGACACAAAATACTCAACCACATGCCCAAGCAAGCATCCAGTTCTCCTTCCAGAGCATTAGAATACTCATGGGAACACTACGAGAGTATTGCTGCAACATTGAGTCTAGAATTTCTTCACGGATCAACTACCATCCACCTTCACCATCAGATCTGTAAAGACAAGTAGGTATTCATGATTTCTATCATATTGTGCTTACTTAAAGTATATATTCCTTACCTCTTTCATTATACTTTATTTTTGCATGTATTCCTTTATCTCCACCTCCTCACCAATATACCAACCCAACCACCTATATCATTTTTGCCTTCCGTGACTTCCCCCTCTATATCCCTGAGTCTTCTCAATAATATTACAAACCTAACCACACCCTTCTCACTCTATGTGTAATCACAGAGAATCCCAAAAACCATTTTTATCAAATTATTATCAATTGCCCCTACCAACACTAGTTACCTAACCATCATTGGTTTCACCTCTATATCGACATCGGTCACCACCCGACCGATATCGGTCTCTATGTCATTGAATTTTTATTTACCAACATGCCTCTTAATCAACCAAAACTAACCCATACCTCACCCGATCAATCCTAGACCCCTGTCAGACCTGCAAAACCTAGAATAACCTACCAAACCTCTAAATTTAATCATAACCTTGCCTATTAGATTATATTTTCTTATTGTATTTACACAAGATACCTAAATTGTATAACTATAATAGGATTTCATTACTTCATGATATTTACAATATTAATTTATATTTGAAAGTGGATTGACAGCCTTCTAGGAAGCACCTCGCTTCCCGGATCTAGCACTCGCTAGGCAGTCCACTAACCTATATTATTAATACTATTTGGTGGTCTTATTTTGTTTCTTATACAGGTCATTCCTCCTAGCCAAAGGGAATCTCTTCATGATCATCTTGGATCAAAAAGTCATTAATGCGCACATTCAACCTTCAACCTACATATCATAGGTATTCCTCCTAACCTATTTCCTATTCAGTTTTAACTAGCAACAAATTAGGTGAAACACTCACTTTGCATAAGTAAATAGTCATTTTTAGGAAAATTTGGGAAATCTTGCCAAAGTCATCCTTTTAAGGAACAAGCGGAACTTTTCTTGATTTCCTCATGTTCCCCCATCTCTGCCATGACCACAATACACTAATAAATTAGTGAAGTCAGTTTTTGTGGGCACAAGAGGAACTGCTCAATTTTTTTCTTTCTTCTCCAATCGGTTGTAACATCACAAAATAACACAAGGACCCCAAAAATTGGATAAGCTTTGTGCATTATTGGAACTTATTAAATAGCTATAAGATTCCCACATTTATCTCGATTAGCCAAAATTACTGAAAAGGAAAAAAATTCGCAACCATAAGTTAAGTTGACACTTTTCGGAACATGTGAAACAATTCCAAAAGTTCCTTGCAAACCCTCTCTCTCCACTCTATCATAAAATTTAGACTTTTATAGCATAGAGTTAACTATTCCCAAGTTCTAAATGTTCCCAAACCTCCGAGCCAGCTAAATAATGTACTATAGAGCAATTCGTGAGTTCAAATGGTGCCCAAAACCTTGAACTAAGTGAAAAAGGAAAATACATGTGAATCATTTAAGTTGGATACAAGTGGAACTATGGGAACAAGTTCACTATTCCATTGGTGCCCTACTTCCTCGTCGTCTCTACAAGCATCAAAAAAATATTCTTTTAATGGAACTTAGGAAATTTCCCTCATTCTTTCTTTCCATGACCATCTACATATTTACACAAGGGAAGAGTTCCTAGAGGGAATAGTTCCAAGTGTTTCTCATATTCTTTGATTCACCAACAAGACTAAAAACAACATACACAACCCATAAACATCACAATTTTCTATTTTTAGCTTTTCTGTTCAACAAGCTTGCTATCTTGATTGAGGTAAACATTGGTATGTTCATACAAGTAATTATCCTTTTTTATCATTCAGGGGCTAAGATTAGCAGGTTTTTATGTAAGAAGAGATTTTAGATCATAAACAAGAGGCTCAAATTAGCTTAGAACATGAAAGAGAGAACCGATTATATTTCTAATGATGTAACTTCACTTTATGAGCATGGGATTTACTATTTTGGGTATAAAATACTCTTCTCGATGCACAAATTCACTTGTTTCAAGCAAGATCAATTATTTCTAGAGTTGAAGGGTAGAATGGGCATGCATAACTCCCATGATTTTCTATCATACTTACATGATTGTAATTTTCCTCTATTTCTCTCTCAATTCTCTATAAAACTCCACGATATTCATTGTAAAAATTAATCTCTAGAGTTATATTCATCATTTTGGATTTATTTATATTTTTGAGTGGAATTAAAAGGATCATGAGTGATATTTTGTACTAGTTTCACCTCTTAGATCAAAATAGGAGTTGTTTATACCTTATCATAACCTATTTATTGTGTATTTTTAATCTTTAAGATGATTCATCCCATGATATCAATTTATCCTTAATTTACAATCTAATTTATGTGACCTTATCCAAATGTATGTTAATTTACATGTCATAGATTGTGTTTAACCAAGTTTTTTTATAGGATTCAATTTTGGAGTTCATTGTGTTGGTGCTTGATTTGATCTTGTTGGAAATCATGGCATGTTTCATATTCATCTATGAGAGGTTGGTGTTTCTTTCCCATTTTGTTTGCTTGTTGACCTATCCGGATATTTAGTGTTCCCTCAAGATTTAAATTGATTAACCATGTCATGATCCTAGTCAACTATTTTTATTTTACTAAATTCTTAACACTTCCTATGTTTCTTGTTAATTTTATGGTTTATAGGTTTGAGGGTGTGGGCGATGTTGCTATGACCTTAGTTGTATGATCAATCCTTTATAATAAATATCCTTAATTTTGGAATTGATTTCTTTGTCATTTTACATGTTTGAACCTATAATTTCACCCCAAGGTGTGAAAAAAAGAATATTTGAAGAATGCTGGGGGTATACAGGGCACGGTGAGTAGTTTTGAAATTTTTGTAAAGTTACAAAATTTATTAAAAAATTTGAGCCTTGATGAAGGAATATACCTCCATTTGATGCCTTTTTTGCAAAGTCAAAATTGATGCAAATATGCAAGTTACAATTTCATCCCTTGGGCTTGACCGAGGGAATATTCGAGAGGTTCTTAGACCATAAAAATAGAAATCAATTTTTCCATTTATTTTTACAACTTTTCAATTATTGCAATACTATAAGTTACACTTCTATCTCTGAAGTATAATGGAAAGGGACACGTAACATAATTTGATTGCGGTTGACCGATTTGTAGTCTTGTATTTGGTAATTTTACAATTTTTGCAATGTTGTAAACTAAATGTCTATCAATTCAAAAAAATTTCTAGACCACAGTCCTGAATCTACACTACCATTTTGATAAGTTGTTGATGGATGGATTCATTTATCAACTCCCTTAGTGGATATGTGAATTTTTAATTAGAACGAGTTAGATGAAGCTAAACATCCAGTAGTGGTAGTGATTTTCATACTCATTCCCTAAAATATTGTTCAAGAGAGTAATGAGATCAAATATCTTCAATGAAACCATCTCTGGTCAACATCTTAGGGATTTGAGTCCCAAAAATTCTTGGCTTCTCAATCCACTGATTGTTTAATACTCTAGAGAACTTTATGATGTTGGTAGTCCAAAATTTATATTCCTTTTCAAGTTTAATGTCTACCACTTCATCATAATCTAGGATTCTTAACATTTCATCTAAATCATTTGGAGTCGGTATAAGACCATAAAACCACTCCCATCTCTAACTTACCTTCATGTTGGGTTATAATTTTTACACAAGCCCACATCAATTCTAGGTATTGAGCTTATAGGGGTATGTAGTTTCTAAGGAAATGTCCCTTCTATCAATTTTATCCATTACTTCATTCTTGTCGGTTGTATGCATCCTTTGGAGGAAAGCATCTAAATCAAAATTTCCTATATTTGTATTAGCTATTCTATCCATTTTAGAAATAAGGTGGGATGAGGTCAAATAGTAGTCAATTAAATCTTCATTGTATCAGGGCAAGAGGGAAGATAATTTAATTCGAGGAGTGGAATGAGAAAAATAAATACATGAAATAAATTTCCTTAATTATTTATACAGTCTCGTAATACCATATATAAGAGAGATGTCACGTTTAAGGACTTGCGTATATACCAAGGTAGCTACAAATCCTTTCTAAGCAAACAAAATCCTTCAAACACCATTCATGCCTCAAACACAATCTTCGCACAACTTAATCACAAAAATTAGAGCTCTTTGTCATTATAGGGATCTGGAGTATTCAACAATTTTGAAATGTTAATGCAAAGTGTGGGAATTTTCCTAAATTTCCAACCATATAGCTCTTTACACACTCCCATTAATGATGACAACATCCTCTTGTATTTTTCATATTTGTGTCTATTTGTTTTATAATCTTATTTTTTTACGAGCCTTACATGTGGACATATTTTTCACATTACATTTACTTAGATGATATGTCACTTTCTCATTGGCCCAATCCTTAAATCCTTCACACATGGGCCAATAACTACTTTTCTTCTCATGAGTTGCAAAATAGTGGCACGTTTCTATTATTTTGAGGTGGCAGAGATAAAAGAGTAGTTACCATTTTCATAAAAAAAATGCAAAGATATTTTAACTACAAGGATAAAAAGTTAGCATTACCACATGATTCCTCTATTCTATGACACATGTCTTCTTTCTTATGGCTTCGGGGATAGAAATGTAGTTTGCAACATTGCAAAAATTATGAAGCTACTAACTTCTAAACTATAAAAAATACTCCACCCAAATTTTCCAACATATTCCATGATGTGTCGCTCTAATCGAGGCCTTAACCATGTCATGATCCTAGTCAACTATTTTTATTTTACTAAATTCTTAACACTTCCTATGTTTCTTGTTAATTTTATGGTTTATAGGTTTGAGGGGTGTGGGCGATGTTGCTATGACCTTAGTTGTATGATCAATCCTTTATAATAAATATCCTTAATTTTGGAATTGATTTCTTTGTAATTTTACATGTTTGCAACCTATAATTTCACCCCAAGGTGTGAAAAAAGAATATTTGAAGAATCTAGGGGTATACAGGCCTGGTGAGTAGCTTTGAATTTTTTGTAAAGTTACAAAATTTATTAAAAATTTGAGCCTCGATGAAGGAATATACCTCCATTTGATGCCTTTTTGCAAAGTCAAAATTGATGCAAATATGCAAGTTACAATTTCATCCTTGGGCTTGATTGAGGGAATATTCGAGGTTCTTAGACCATAAAAATAGAAATCAATTTTTCCATTTATTGTTTACAACTTTTCAATTATTGCAATACTATAAGTTACACTTCTATCTCTCAAGTATAATGGAAAGGGACACGTAACATAATTTGATTGCAGTTGACCGATTTGTAGTCTTGTATTTGGTAATTTTACAATTTTTGCAATGTTGTAAACTACATGTCTATCAATTCAAAAAAATTCTAGACCACAGATCCTGAATCTACACTACCATTTTGATAAGTTGTTGATGGGTGGATTCATTTATCAACTCCCTTAGTGGATATCTGAATTTTTAATTAGAACGAGTTAGGCGAAGCTAAACATCCAATGAAGTCGTAGTGATTTTCATACTCATTCCCTAAAATATTGTTCAAGAGAGTAATGAGATCAAATATCTTCAATGAAACCATCTCTGGTCAAGCTCTTAGGGATTTGAGTCCCAAAATTCTTGGCTTCTCAATCCACTTTGATTGTTTAATACTCTAGAGTACTTTATGATGTTGGTAGTCCAAAATTTATCTTCCTTTTCAAGTGTAATGTCTACCACTTCATCATAATCTAGGATTCTTAACATTTCATCTAAATCATTTGGAGTCGGTATAAGACCATAAAACCACTCCCATCTCTAACTTACCTTCATGTTGGGTTATAATTTTTTACACAAGCCCACATCAATTCTAGGTATTGAGCTTAGAGGGTATGTAGTTTCTAAGGAAATGTCCCTTCTATCAATTTTATCCATTACTTCATTCTTGTCGGTTGCATGCATCCTTTGGAGGAAAGCATCTAAATCAAAATTTCCTATATTTGTATTAGCTATTCTATCCATTTTAGAAATAAGGTGGGATGAGGTCAAACAGTAGTCATTTAAATCTTCATTGTATCAGGGGCAAGAGGGAAGATAATTTAATTCGAGGAGTGGAATGAGAAAAAATAAATACATGAAATAAATTTCCTTAATTATTTATACGAGTCTCGTAATACCATATATAAGAGAGATGTCACGTTTAAGGACTTGCGTATATACCAACGTAGCTACAAATCCTTTCTAAGGAAACAAAATCCTTCAAACACCATTCATGCCTCAAACACAATCTTACATGCACAACTTAATCACAAAAATTAGAGCTCTTTGTCATTATAGGGATCTGAGTATTCAACAATTTTGAAATGTTAATGCAAAGTGTGGGAATTTTCCTAAATTTCCAACCATATAGCTCTTTACACGCTCCCGTTAATGATGACAACATCCTCTTGTATTTTTCATATTTGTGTCTATTTGTTTTATAATCTTATTTTTTTACGAGCCTTACATGTGGACATATTTTTCACATTACATTTACTTAGATGATATGTCACTTTCTCATTGGCCCAATCCTTAAATCCTTCACACATGGGCCAATAACTACTTTTCTTCTCATGAGTTGCAAAATAGTGGCACGTTTCTATTATTTTGAGGTGGCGGAGATAAAAGAGTAGTTACCATTTTCATAAAAAAATGCAAAGATATTTTAACCACAAGGATAAAAAGTTAGCATTACCACATGATTCCTCTATTCTATGCCACATGTCTTCTTTCTTATGGCTTCGGGATAGAAATGTAGTTTGCAACATTGCAAAAATTATGAAGCTACTAACTTCTAAACTATAAAAATACTCCACCCAAATTTTCCAACATATTCCATGATGTGTCACTCTAATCAGGCCTTAACCATGTCATGATCCTAGTCAACTATTTTTATTTTACTAAATTCTTAACACTTCCTATGTTTCTTGTTAATTTTATGGTTTATAGGTTTGAGGGTGTGGGCGATGTTACTATGACCTTAATTGTATGATCAATCCTTTATAATAAATATCCTTAATCTTGGAATTGATTTCTTTGTAATTTTACATGTTTGAACCTATAATTTCACCCCAAGGTGTGAAAAAAAGAATATTTGAAGAATCTGGGGGTATACAGGCCTGGTGAGTAGCTTTGAAATTTTTGTAAAGTTACAAAATTTATTAAAAAATTTGAGCCTCGATGAAGGAATATACCTCCATTTGATGCCTTTTTTGCAAAGTCAAAATTGATGCAAATATGCAAGTTACAATTTCATCCATTGGGCTTGACTGAGGGAATATTCAGAGGTTCTTAGACCATACAAAATAGAAATCAATTTTTCCATTTATTGTTTACAACTTTTCAATTATTGCAATACTATATAAGTTACACTTCTATCTTTGAAGTATAATGGAAAGGGACACGTAACATAATTTGATTGCAGTTGACCGATTTGTATTCTTGTATTTGGGAATTTTACAATTTTTGCAATGTTGTAAACTACATGTCTATCTCTAAGGTCTGATTAGAGTGACACATCATGGAATATGTTGGAAAATTTGGGTGGAGTATTTTTATAGTTTAGAAGTTAGTAGCTTCATAGTTTTTGCAATGTTGCAAACTACATTTCTATCCCCAAAGCCATAAGAAAGAAGACATGTAGCATAGAATAGAGGAATCATGTGGTAATGCTAACTTTTTATCCTTGTAATTAAAATATCTTTGCATTTTTTTATGAAAATGGTAACTACTCTTTTATCTCTCGCCACCTCAAAATAATAGAAACATGCCACTATTTCTCTCATGAGAAGAAAAGTAGTTATTGGCCCATGTGTGAAGGATTTAAGGATTGGGCCAATGAGAAAGTGACATATCATCTAAGTAAATGTAATGTGAAAATATGTCCACATGTAAGGCTCATAAAAAATAAGATTATAAAACAAATAGACACAAATATGATAAATACAAGAGGATGTTGTCATCATTAACGGAGCGTGTAAAGAGCTATATGGTTGGAAATTTAGGAAAATTCCCACACTTTGCATTAACATTTCAAAATTGTTGAATACTCCAGATCCCTATAATGACAAAGAGCTCTAATTTTGTGATTAAGTTGTGCGAAGATTGTGTTTGAGGCATGAATGGTGTTTGAAGGATTTTGTTTACTTAGAAAGGATTTGTAGCTACGTGGTATTTACGCAAGTCCTTAAACGTGACATCTCTCTTATATATGGTATTACGAGACTGTATCAATAATTAAGGAAATTTATTTCATGTCTTTATTTTTTCTCATTCCACTCCTCGAATTAAATTATCTTCCCTCTTGCCCCGATACAATGAAGATTTAATTGACTACTGTTTGACCTCATCCCACCTTATTTCTAAAATGGATAGAATAGCTAATACAAATATAGGAAATTTTGATTTAGATGGTTCCTCAAAGGATGCATGCAACCGACAAGAATGAAGTAATGGATAAAATTGATAGAAGGGACATTTCCTTAGAAACTACATATCCCTCTAAGCTCAATACCTAGAATTGATGTGGGCTTGTGTAAAAATTATAACCCAACATGAAGGTAAGTTAGAGATGGGAGTGGTTTTATGGTCTTATACCGACTCCAAATGATTTAGATGAAATGTTAAGAATCCTAGATTATGATGAAGTGGTAGACATTACACTTGAAAAGGAAGATAAATTTTGGACTACCAACATCATAAAGTACTCTAGATTATTAAACAATCAGTGGATTGAGAAGCCAAGAATTTGTGGGACTCAAATCCTCAAGAGGTTGACCAGAGATGGTTTCATTGAAGATATTTGAGCTCATTACTCTCTTGAACAATATTTTAGGGAATGAGTATGAAAATCACTACCACTACTTGGATGTTTAGCTTCGCTCTAACTCGTTTTAATTAAAAATTCACATATCCACTAAGGGATTTGATAAATGAATCCACCCATCAACAACTTATCAAAATGGTAGTGTAGATTCAGGACCGTGGTCTAGAAAAAATCTTAATTCTACATGACTTCATACTTGGTCTATAATAGTACATACTGCAGGTCATTCCCTAGATTTGTAAGGGCTAAGGAGTTTTATCAATATAAATTATATGATGTATACCCACAACACAATCTAGAAAATCAAAAGAAAAATTTTAGGTTGGTTCATGATGCCTTATTTGACCAAGTCCTTTATTTGTTCAAGCTTAAGTGGGAGTAATATATGATTTTATCTAGGGCCAAAGAGGTAATCGATGAATACATATTTTATTTCACCTAATTCAATTTCTTCACCTACATTAGGGTAAGTGTATTCTAGGGCACACTATATATGTTTCCTAAGCACCTGGATGATAAGTGGGCACTACTTGAATTATAAAGAAAGTTAGTGGATTTATAAAATCTCGTTATAGGGAATCATAAGACCAATTTCAAGTTACTATTTTCTATTAGGAGATACACATGCCCCACAATGGTCAAATTTAGACTCCTTGAAGCTAAAATGAATGGACTTATCATGCATAAGTTCCATTCTAGACCTAATTATGAAATCAAATGGATAGTGCAAGGTGTCATGGGTAATACATATGAATATGAGCCTCATTATGAGAACTATTGGTTGGAATATAGAGATGAATAATTTTTTAGATTTGAGAAAATTTCTAGAATTAACCTCTCCTAGATCACTGATTACAAATTTGTAGTTATCCATGAGGATTTGGTAGATGATAAAAGTCTCATGAGAAGGTACTATATAGAAAATAACATTACATCCCAACCAGTGCTACCTCTTTATTAGATTGTTAAAAATCCAACACACATGCATGAGAGGACAACCCATGTCATTATGAGAACTCTCTCTTGGTTGATAAGAAAATGAATTGACTTATCCCAACAAAACACTATAATTTTTAGGGAATACAGAGACACTAGTGTAGTCAAGGATGTTCTTCCACATTTGATGAAAGGAGAAATTCATTTGGATAAATTTAATGGAAAATATCAACATATTTCCATCATAGGACCAACCTCAAAAGAAGTGAAGGATTCAAGTGTTATTATGAGCAAGAAAGGTACCTATGTGTCTAAGTTGACACAAAATATTGAGTTATTGAGAAGAGAAATGAAGGATCCCCATATTATTTAGGACACTCTAATCTTAGTTGTGCCTCATCCTACTTCAAGGCATAAAGTAGCTATTACTCATAGGAAATTCCAAGTAGTTTGTTGGTGATAAATTTGTAAGTTAAGAAAATTAGGTGTCTCCACCAATGTTCATGGGGCTACACCCCTCTACATTGAATGGTGCAGCTCCCATTATTAAATGTAACTAATATAATCCTAAACTAAATGTTTTGGGTTGGCCAAATAGGTCAAGGATCACATAGGGACACTCCACTGAACTTGTGGCAAAGTGCTTGTATGAGGTACAAGGGAGGAAATCACAGTGATGAGGGGAAAAGGAGAGAAATTAGGAAAGGAAGGTTACTTTGTCGTGAGTAGGAAAGTTATAGAGTTCACACCCAGCTTGTTGGAGTAGTTTGACATTTAATATAGAGGAAAAACAATAAATATATATAGTGAGGTGGAAAACCAAGACACTAAGTCCTTAGATTCATCTATGAAGATACAAATATCTTGTTAGATCACTATGCTTGCAAAGTTCATAAAAGAGAGAAGTGGAAGAAACAAAATATGCCTATAACAACTATGCTTATAACGTCAATGATGAGAGGAAACCATGCACACAAAGTTTCACACATTCATGTATCTTAAAATACATAAACTCCTTCCTTGATTGACAGTTTTACATGCTGTATATTGAAAGGTAAAATTATAAAGTATGTAGAAGAAATTTATCTCTTATTTCTTGTGCATTGAGACAAATTTCAATAGCAATCCGCAATTGCTATAGAGAACTAAAACTTTCAAATTCCTTTGGAATGAAAAAGCTATGCCATTTTATAACAATTTGAATTGAATATTTTCCTACCCCCACATGAATCTTTGTTGTCTCATTCAACTCATGAATTTTCACCTTCCTAGGAAGTGAGAAATAAGTTCCCTTTTTATAAATTAAAGGGACTTTTACAATGTTACTTTATGAAGTCACTTAAGTGAATGAGACAAAATATAATGATTATGCCCAATGAACAATTTGAAACGGGGAGAAAGAGATAAGGAAGGAATGGAATGAATAAATGATCCCAAGAATAAAGATACCTTTGTTATCGATGAAGACCTTGCTGGCGATGATGATGCATGAACACTTTAGACCATGAAATGAGTGTTTAGAAACATTATTTCAAGACCTCTAAATGTGAGCTTGGGATGAACATAGGAAATGCTCATGATGATCCTCCTTGATACTTGATTGATGAAATACTTAAAGCATTTAACTTACCCCATCTAACTCATTTCAAAAAAGCCAAATCGCTAAGAGATGGTGATAGATCCACCTGTTGCACCTTGCGATGCCCAACCCTCGCTTCTAAACACAATTGAACTCGAGATTTCATTTTCTTTTATCATTTTAATAATTATAATAGGTGGACTGCTAATGATTTTTCTAGATCTAGTTTGAATATCCTTACAATCCATGACATGTAAATTAACTGATTTTTCTAGTTCTGTTCCATAAACAGGAGTTGTTTGTTTGTTTCTTGGGTTTGCTACTGGTTGTGTTAGTATTTGCATTTGGACTACATTTTTAGTTTGTGAATTTTGTGCAGGGGATCCCATGATGGCCTGTTGATTCTGATTTGGATATGTTCTCCTTTAGCATAATTACTAAGGTTCCATCTAGGTTGTGACCAAGCATAAGGATTTCCTTAACCAACCCATGGTTGTTGATGTCCCTGAGCATACCAAGCTTGACTTGCCCAATCTTGAGGGTTCCAATTTGGTTGAGGTACCCAAGGTGGTTGTCCCCACTTTTGTGGTATTAACTGAGCATCCCATGGCACCATCCAGGATTAGGGACTAATCTTGGCATAAACTGCCCTTGGTTAGGTTATCTTTAAATAAAATTCAATTCTTCTGTTATGGATGATGTACTAGTTTGTTTAAGCTGATTCTTTATGACTAGAAGTAGAGAACAAGCATCAGTATCATGTTCTTTAGATTCACAGATAAGACACATTTCTATTTTATCCAAAGGATAGTCTCTTATTGCATGCTTCTTCCTGCATCTAAGACAATACATAGCCAATGGTTCAGTTTTGGCATTTGCTTTAGCTTGTAATCCATCCATAGTAGAGGTTAATTGAACTAAAATGTCTGTTTTAAAATTTGCTAATTCATCCATTAGTTTGTTCATATCTAGATTCAGACTTTTCACTGATTTTCCTTTTCTAGGTCCACCCCTTGTTTTGGAATAGCTTCTACAAATCTCCTTAATTTCATTCATTCTTAACTGATCAATGTCTCCACCTCCTATCAAGTTAAGGGCTTCCCTAGATTCGTCATCCAAACCTTTAAGAAAAATGGTTTTACTTAACTCCTCTTGAAGTACAAATCCACATCTTTTTCTCACAAAGAGGAATCTGTCTAAATAGTCTTCTATATTTTCATCTTCCTCCTTGATTTTGAAGAATTCTTCCTTCCTATTTCTCCCTCTACAATAATCTTGGTATTTGTCTAGGAAGGCAGTCTCCATTTGTGCCCAAGTGCTAATAGAGTTGGATGGTAATCCCATGAACCACCTCATTACTGCATCCTTCAAAGTGGATGGAAACAACTTGAGTTTTTTATTATCTATTTTATAGTCATAGGTATGACATAGTACCTTAAACTCAAACAGAAATTGGTTAGGGTCTTTAGATGACATCCCTCTAAATGTGGGTAAATGTGCAGGTGAGATATTTTTCATTGATGTATCATCATCTCCCAATTGGATTGGATAAGTAAAGGTCCTATCAGGTACTCTTTTAGCTTCTCATGCCATTTTAAAAATATTTTCTAAATTTTCCTCCCAATCAATGTGGTATGCCTTGGGGAAGGTGAAAAATCAAGAGTAGGAGGTTGAATACTCAATTGAGAATCAAAACTCACCCTAAATGGATCCTGAGTAATAAGCCTTTTCCTAAAAATTCCACTTCCTTCAAGTGACTAATCTAAGAATTCCAAAGGTGGTAATTTTTTTTGTTTGACAGGGGATGATAGTGCCTCCAATTCTTGATCAATTTCCCTATTTGGATTAGAGGATGTTGTGAATTCTTGTGAATGTGTTCTTGGGAGGAATCTACCCTTTGAGTCTCTTGGTCTACTCATATATTTTATGATATAGTAGGGAAGATCTGTCAACTACTAGATGTATGATTGTTGCTCTTGCTAATACTTAATTAGAAAGTTACAACTAGTGTATCCCCTGGTAGTGGCACCAAAATGATGGGTGTCGTTATTCCCTTCATTTAATCAACTTCTTATTGATGTAATATCAAACTAGGGGTGTGTCTAAAGCTATATGGAACAAGAGTAATCCTATTGATTTAGTAATTGACCGTAGTTATATTTTGTATTTCCTAGGGATGTTTTCAATGTCTTTAGGAATTCTTGATAAAACCTTATTTAAATCATACTATGAAAACTTTGCTAAAAGGAAACACACTTGCTTATAAAAGTAAACACACTTGCTTTTGGAAATGAACACATGCAACTTAGAATGCTTGAAAATGATTGCAAGGAAAATAAGAATCTATCTAAACACCTGCAGGAACAAGTACACAACAGAGTTTAACTAGAAGAATTAAAGAAATACAGAATTAACAGATCTAAACTATTTGCTTAAGAAATATAAATACCAAATAAATGAATATCCTGGTCCTTGGGGAGTGGGCCCTTGCTCCTCCTCAAATCAGGATTTAACAACTCAGAATTCTCTCAAACAGAATGGCTATTTTATTGATAAAACATTTGGTATTACAAAATGTACTGGATCTGTGTACTTAGTCTCTTTTCTATTCTATATCTATTTCTCTATATATCTATCTACTACAGGTCTGCTTATATATATATATTTACAATCATAGTTGTCTCTTACAATTCTGATGAAATCGAATCGTACCCGCATAGATGCTTTGAGTCGATTAGGTTGATCGATAAGCGTAAGATAGCTATCCTTGGATCTGCATTCAGAGATATTCTCATCCTTTTCTAATTGAAAGGGTCATTGATGTAGAATCTCCAGATGTGGTTAAAATAGATAAACTTCCATCAGTTCCAAAACTTCAAAGAAGTTCCAGAACCATAGGAAATCATTAAGGATCAAAACCGTGAGAGTTTTAGAGCTATACCTAAGAGTTCCGAACTAAGTCTAAAAATTCCGAACTAAATATTGGAGTTCTAGAACTAAGTCTAAAAGTTCCAAAACTAGATGATGATCAGTGTAATGGAGTTTCGAACTAGATTGGAAGTTCTGAAACTAAGCTGTGTTGGAACAGATGCTACCAAAAACATAGTGAACGCTACAAACTTCATTTCTTCGACTGATTAGACCTGCTTTATTACAAAACTAAATTTCAAACAAACACTTCGTCAAGAATTTCAGAGCTATTAACATTAGAAGCACAATCAATAAAAAGATAGAAAATTACATCCTAACTCATATCGATGAAATAAAACTCACAAAATGTAATCAAACTTAATAAAAAGTAAAGTAAGATGAGAATATATATTATCTTATACATTAATCGGGCATATTCTAGCCTCATCATCACTTATTTGGGACATGCTACCCTTTTGATTCTACCTTTGAAGTTGCGTGGACAAGGAATGTGGAGGCCTTCACAAGATTTTAGACTTTTTCAATGGTTGGTGTCCCCTTTTCAGACCTAGGACATGTGGAGGGTTGAAACTAGTTCAGGGTCTCTCTTTAGGCCATGCCTTTGATATTACACGATGATGCATGTGGAGGCTTCCACTAACATTTTTGTACTTAGTCAATTCAGGCATGCTCCCTTTCTCATTCCCTAACTACGTAGCGGGCTGGCTCTTGTTTGGGACCGCCTTTGGATTCTACCCTCGAGGGTGCACCTTTTAGAATTTTCAATGGACGATGTCACCTTTTCAAAATTTGGCCATGTTGTGAGCTCCGCACTCATTTGGGGACTCCTCCTCTATCACACCTTTGATATTGCGTTGTTGAGACACGAGGAGGCTTCTACTCACTCCTTTATACTTAGCCGATTCGAGCTTTGAGTGAATGTTTTCTTTCTCCATTTTTTCCTGATGAGATTCTAATCCCCTTTAACGTTATTTGGCCTCATTTGCCAACCTTTCTCCTCCATTGTTGAGTCCGCCTACCCCTTTGATTTGGGATCAAATATGAGCTCGTAGGACTGAACCGACCCTTCAATTTTCTCCCCTTCGGGGTTATCCACAAAAATCCTTCCCTTTTAGCTAGACCTATAAGCTCATCTTGTAAGCTTGCCACTAAGTGACTCAACCTCAACCTGGATCATCCCTGAAGATCCCAAAATCTATGAGCTTGATCTTTCAAACAATCCTCCATATGTGCTTTGATGCTCCCGACGACTCGCCTATCAACTCCGATCTCAGAAACCATTATCCCTGAAATTCAAACACCATAATCTCTGAACCCCAAAAGACATAATCTCTGAAACTTGAAAACCTAAAACTCTAAAATTCAAAGTTTTGGGCTTTAGAAATATTCGACTCATTCAACGTTTCTGACCCCAAAATCTTTGAAACAAAATTGTCTTAAATTATTTTCCAAAATAAATCTCCAAAAGATCAACTCAACTCAACCTACCTTGTTCCCGAGCTTTGTCTCGACTTCAAGCACTATATCCCCGAGTCACTACTTTTCTCGAGTTGCCACATCTACTAAGATAATGTTTTCATTGGCTCGTTGAACTAAGCTTCGTTTTCACCTGACTCCATGACCTGAGCTACTTTCATGATGAAAAACTGAGATTGTAACATGACTCTACGATCTTATCCTTACGTAGGCAATTTCCACCTTTCCCATGCATGATCTGGTGTGTTGATTTCAACTCATGTAAGAATTCACATATCTTGACTAAGATCCTACCGCTTCTATGTTGCTACTTGACATGAATTCAGGCTATTTGTGCCTCATAAGGCTAACTTAAAATTTCCATTACCTAAAGTACCAACACAGTTCGGCCCCCATCCGTTTAGGCATCCTGCTCATGTTCGATCACTACCGAGCTTGACTCAAACTATTCTAACTCATTAAGTAAACACCATGCAAACCGTATGATCTCTTTTTGTCAAGCCGTTTGGTGTGCATAGCAAACATGCCCAAACTCACCCATGTTATCTAATGATTTGTTGAACCTATCATCTCTGTGCTCGATCCGAGTTCCTGGTCCTACGTTTAATGAGTCATTTGAATTCTCCAACACTAAGACCCTTGTGAAAATGATGCTCCACATTTTCATACGACGAGCTCATCTTCATGGAGATTTGCACATGTTTATGTCCCGAGCTTGCTAAGTATTTGTTTCAATGCCTACCTCGGTATCATGTTATAAACCATGAGCTCAAACTGAGCTACCAATGTATCTTGAAAACTTACAACTCATCCTTTAGCTTAGCGATCCATTTGAGCTCAAAGCTCCCCTCCTGGGAAATTTCACACTTACTCTCAAAATTTCTGAATTTCCACCATTCCCTTGAACCGTGAAGATTATGAAATGAAAATAGGGCCTTTTTAGGTGTGATTTGACTCTGATTATCTATGTCCAGGGTTGGTTGGAGATGGGCCTGCAAGTGCCAATCTCCTTGCCATGAGAAAACCTTGGGCCTCCAGAACTAGGGAAATGAGAGAATAGTTCAAAATGATCCTGAACCATCCTAGAACACCACAAACCTTCTAGAAGCACAAATTTTTTTCTGTAGGCCCCAAGTTCTTTTCTGAAGACCTAAAATTCAACAGGACCCCATTGTCCAATTTTTCCATGCGTGCAAAATTGGATAACACATAGTACAGAGGCTACAATCACCCTCTTAATTATTTCAAGAAGTTAAATTTGTAGGATGAATTGAAACGAATCCTCATGATATTTGGTATAAGAAGTTAGCCAATTACCTTTCCTCTCAATTTCACCTCCGTAACTCACTCACAATAGACAACGAGCCTTCCTTGAAAGTATCTCTCGATATGTCATCATGGGGTCTTCTCTACAAATGTGGCTTTGACGGTATTCTCCTACGATTCCTTACAAGTTATAAAATCCCATACACCATTAAGGAAGTTCACGATGGGATTTGTAGTGGTCATTTCAAAGTGGCCTTGTTGTTTCTAAGTTCACCCTTTGCCTTGGCTACTACTGCCCACCCTAAACCAAGACGACTCAGTATATGTCAAACATTGTGTTAAATGTCAACAACACCCTTCTTCACCACACCCCTAGTCATGCCTTATAGGTAGTTAAAGACCTTTGGCCTTTCTCCTAATGGAGTTTGGATCTAGTCGAGAGATTAACCCTCATTCTTCTCAACGTCATCAATGGATCATCACCACAACTAAATATTAAACTAAATGGGTGGAAGCCGTACTTGTCATTTCTAAAAAATATTAGAAAATATGTGAATTCATCAACCATCACATTATTTTTTACTTTGGTGATCCTCACTACCTCATCACTGATAACGAAAAACAATTAAAAATAAAACCCTACACAAAATTTGTGAAACCTTTAGCATTCAACTCAATTTTTCTTCAACTTATTATCCTCGGAAAATGACCAAGCTAAATCGACTAACAAAATTCTTATGAAAGTAGTCGACGATACTAGTAAGGATTGACACACGCACATTCCTTTTCCCTTATGGGCTTATCGCACTAGTATGTGCACCTCCATCACTGCTACACATTTCTCTTTGGTTTATGGTATAGAGGTCATGCTACCTCTCAAATTTTAAATTCCATCTCTTCGTATCTCACTCAAATGCATGCTCAAAGATGATGACTTTCGCCAAGAATGTTTGGCCTAACTCCAGCTTCTAAATGAACACCATTTAAATGCTCTCGATCACCTTCAAATCTACCAACTTATCAAATGTGCCTATGAGAAACATGTCCATGAACAAACCTTAAAGGTCGTAGACCTTTTCCTAAAGGAAAATCAACATGTAACCAAAGTGGAGAAAAGTAAATGGGGAAAGTTTTCTCCTAATTGGCTTGGACCCTATATTGTCACTCATACCTATGGATCAGGTGCTTATCATTTATCTTCTCTCAAAGGTAAACCCAAGCCTGATCCCCTTAATGCCTTACATCTTTGACCATTCTACTGTTGAATCAAGTACTATATCACCTTTTATTTATTACACACTTGTCCCTTGAGTAACCATTCCTTTCATCTACCTCTTTTAAGGACCAACGACTACATAAGAATTGTGTGATTATCCATCACCTTTCAGCTTTATCTTCAATACAAGTACCACAACTCTACTCATGGCATGATTATCATGGATAATTTTCATCCTTTTAAGGATGGAATCCCATGGTCATTCGTCACTTAAAACCTCTCTTTCATAGCTAACCTCTACATGCTATGTTTTTCCTTCATAAAAGAAGCCTATACTCCTTTATAGTCTTGTCCATGACCTAAAAGTCCAAAAATTCAAAAGTAATATATGGGATTTTAAAATTCAAATCCTTGAGTCAAAATTCTTGTAAATAGATGAATCCCTCAAAAGGAAATCTATCTTTCTCTCTTGCTGCTATAAATAGACTTCTCCTTGAAGGACAACTATAAAAAGCTAGCCCTATTATACATAGTCTATCCAAAAAAAAGACTATTTCTGCAAAAATAAAATAAAAATATTCTGAAGCTTCCCACATTGATCAGCTTCATGAATACCTTAAGGAGATATTATATTCATCCCACATAGAATTCCCACATCGATCAATCTATAAAACAAAAGCAAAAATAAAATACAATACAACTTTTTAGTCATGGACTTTTTATTCTGGTTTTGGTTATCTTGTATAAGGGTCATGTTGTCTCACAATAAGGTTACATTAAATGAACCACTCCACCACACATTCTTCCCTTTCTCTTCATATACCCACTCAAGGGAGATGGCGCACATGAGACACTTCATGATCATGTAACTTCTTTCACCCTTAGAAAGTTAAATCATGCAATACCTTCAGGGTGTTAAGTTCATAACCCTATTGAAGGTATGCTCATAATGGTTCTTTCCATTTATGGAGTCTTTTCACCTCTTATACTATCTACCCCATTGCTCACTTATTGATTCTTCTACACAGGACAAGACCTTTGACATTTAGTTTCTAGGATTTCTTATGCTTTTACCTACATTTCCATTAGTTATCTACTTCAATCAACTCATCTGACACAGTCATGCCTAATCAACCTAGACACAACCATGTCTAACTTAACGTTCCCATTTAACCATAACTAAACTCACCCACCTACTCACCTACCTCATCTTATTCTTCCCTATCGTATGGGATAGCTAAATTATCCCGAGGATCCTTTCGCAAGGGCGATGTAGGCATCACTCTTAGGGCATGGGGACCTTCGAGGTTAGATTGGCCACTCTTTTACCCCATCATCATTTCCGCAACAAAAACACTTAGTTAGTTCCCATAAAAACAATAATTTGGGAAGTTAACTCAAACCAAAATCATACATCCATTATATATCTCATCTTCCATCAAAACAAAACAAACTTAACCATGCCTATGATCTAGTTTCCATATCATCAATACATTGGAAATTAAACTATTTAGCATACTATCATTTCATTTCATAAACAACATCAACCAAGTCATACTACAATCACATCATACATCAATGAATCCATCATGCCAAAATCATCTAATTTCCATAAAAATGATAACTTGGAAATTTTCAAACTCAAACATGCCTACACCTGACTCCACCATACCTATACCTAACTCAAACATGCCTACACCTAACTCCACCATGCCTATACCTGACTCCACCATGCCTATACCTAACTCCATCATGCCTACATCTGACCTTAACTTTTCTTAAAACTCTAAGTTTCCATAGCATCAATATATAGAACTGTAATCAAAACATACATCATTAATCAAATCAAGTTTCCATGAAAGAAATATAATGGAAATATACTCTCACATATCATCTCATCATCAACTATATAAATGGAAGGTCTATGTGTCAATACACGTATACACATATATAAATAATACAAGTATCTCAAAACCTCTCATGTATAATATCACATCTTTGGCACGTAGTTTAGTATATATGAGAAATATCAAAATACAATGGTAGATAACATCTTTATCTCACCCATGTGAGGGCCCAACACCTCAGACACTCTCTCTGGTACCCTCATATGGTCCCAGTCTCTTCCTACTCATCATCTCGCATGTAGCCTCGTTTGGCCTTGGCTCAGTATGACCTTGTCACCTTCCTCTTGACATGACCACGATATTGGTGACTACATGTTGTATTGGTACTACAAGTCCTCTAGATGGTAACATGTTGGGCCCTATACTAAGCGTATAATACAACCTCTATTACTAGCCTCTAATAATCGTTCCTGATAATATCTCACCTCTGATACTGAATCTCTATAAGTGGCCATGGATATCATTTGGGGTGGTGTCATAGCTCTGATACCTACTAGTAGCCCCTGTGTTGGTACTAGTGGTCCCTTCCCTACTATCTATAAAATGGGACCTTGTCTCGGGTTCTGTGTACCTATCCAATGGGGCCTCGCCTTGCTGGTTCATAGGTAGCTAACTATACCTGTAATGTAGCCACCTATGTCTATGAAGTGGCTAACTACACCTATAGTGTGATTATCTAGGTTTGTAACCTTGTCACATGTGCCTCGCAACGTTACCATCTATCCCCCATCACCTACCGACTATTGTGCAGGAGCCTAAGCCTCGTAACCCTACTACCTTCCCCGGAGATTGAGAACCTATGCCTGCATGTGTGAGATGCAATTTTAAAGAAGTGACCTGCCCCTATAATGCATCCCTCTGAACTATCACAATAGCCAAGTTTGGTTGACCTAGCCATGGTGTTAATTTTTTTAATTGGGATTCCCACAAGTCCTCGTATCCATCAGTCACACCTACATCATCAATCCTGTTATCCACCGCCCTCCCACCCTTCCCTATTGGCCTGTCCGAATGTGGTGGAGATAACAGTCTCTCCACATTATCTCTGTGATACTGAGGAAATGGTGGATGAACATCTGTTGTAGCCCAAACCGGCATTAGACTCTATCCACTGGGATCATCTCATGCTCACCAAAGATGCATCCATTGTATCCATCTCGATCAACTATAAACCCCTCATCTCATCCTCGTGTCATACCTTTATAAGTAGGAAAATCCACATATGGCCACCATACTATGTCCATAGCATATAAACCCTCTAATTTCTACATGTAATAGGTCACATCGTGTGTTGCCTCCTCAACCTATGGATGATCCCCTACTGCCACCCATCTCATGTATCCATCTTTAGTAACACCATGATGCCAATCTACTAGTGGAAGTCCCTGTGGTCACATAATCACTATGTGATCATACGCCCAACAATGTAATAAATAGGTACAACATATACCATACTACCACATCCTTTGATAAGTCCAAAGCTCCATGTATAGATGCACCAAATATGTAGGTGCCCATGCAAAGTAAACATGATCCTCAATCATGTCCTGTAAAATCCCCATTAGTGCTCGAGGAAATTTGTCGCCCTCAAAATCTGGGAGAGCAAAACATCCTACTGCTACCATCATCAATATCACCAACCTCATCTCTTGAGGATGTGTAGCGTACAAAGCTCCATAGAAGATGTTGGCACTAGGCTCGCTTAGGTCACCCACTTCCTCCCCAAATACCGCAATCATAGGCTCAATTTCCTCATCAAACAAAATCTGATATACAGTCTCCCCAATAATCAGTAGTCATAAAATCATGTACACATCCTACAACATGATAGTCATCTCGTCATTTGGTAGATGGAAGGTATTGTTCGTTGCGTCCCATCTAGCGATGAGAGATACCATTAGAATATGATCTCAAACAATACACCTATATCGTCACAAAACCACAAGCCCCACATCTCTCATGTGGTCCCACTCATCCTCCATGAGGCTCGCTTGTATCCATACCAATAGTGGTGGCACCCTATCACACATAGTTAGTTGGTGACATGCCTGCATCATGATCAATCAAATTTTTTCAGGTACTTACCTATTTTAATCATCTATTTCCTCCTACCTAACCTCATCCCACACCTAAATTTACCTATCTATCTATCTATTTTCTACCTACTTCATCCACCTATCATATATTTTGTCTCGCCTAACCTCTCCCCCATATTCTATTTTCGTGAATTTCTTCCCTTCACTATTTTGGCGTAACTTTCACCTAGTACCTGACCCTTCCCACCTATATTCAACATAAATCCCAATTATTCTATCATTTTATACACCTACTCTATCTACCCCTACCTCATCACTTCACCATTTATCCTACCCTGCCATTTATTCCTTATTCTTTCCATCTCCACTTGCATTTTTGGCCTAGTCATAATTTACAGTGATTTGCACTAGTCACCCTTTAACTCGATCGATGCCATAAAGCCTACAGACTCTAGTTGTGGCCTGACAAACATCGGTCACTAGTTCATCCAAAAGACAGACCCCAACACCCACCATTTTAAAAATTTGACCAAACAACCTAAAAACCTACCTAAAACCCTCAACTCCCCACCCCATTAATTTTCCAATCTATTTAGTCTACATTGGCCCCCCATACCTAATTTCATCAATTTTAACCGAAATTTCCAAACCAAAATTAAAACCTAATTCTTTCATTTTTTACCTTAATTTTAATTCACTAAACACAAATTAGGAGTGAGCCTACCTCTACCCGACGTCGTCTCCTTGGTGGGATGTTTGGTCTCTGCATTAGAGGTCCTCTTACGCCTTCTCCTACCTATACCATAGTTCAAATCATTCTTTCCACCTCCAGCCAATCAAATCACTATAACAGATCTTGTGGACCCATCCACTCAGCCTCTCCACCCACTCCCCTATCGCCAACTCAACCTCCTCATACTATTGCTTGATTCTTTGGTAAAAATACGCTCAGAATGTCATTTTTAGAAAGGAAAAAAGCTCAAATGAACTTTTTTTCACACTTATTTTTACCTTTTTACCCTAAATATGACTTGACCAACTTCAGTCTTGTGCCCTAATTAACCGAAGTTAGTTTCTCTTGACCAATATCAGTTTACCTTTGAATAGTTTTGGTCACCCAACTTAAACCCACTGTGTCATATTTCATCACATTTGATTGAGTGCTACAGTTTTATTACTACATCTTTTATCACCTTATTACCTAATACATGACCTTTTTATGTTTGCGAAACTTTTTTCCTCTACCGTGGCCTTACCCACGGCCTTACCTATGGCCTTACCTCTCGACCTCACCCAAAACCCACCCCTTGGACACTCAAATTCACTTACTTGTTATACCTTGCGATGACGCTACTTGTGTTGTTTTTCCTACTGACCTTACCTTGCCTAAATGTCATGATGTTTATCTCGACTAAACCTTTTGGTGATCTGATACATACCTACTAGCTGTTATTACATCTTTTCTAGTTGTGTTTCAGGACCGTATCCTATACCTTGGATACCTGGATCACATCAACCTTGTTTGGATAAACTTATTGACCTTTTGATAATGTAGGTTTTTGTGCTCTTCAACCCAATACCTTGTCACATTTTATACATGTGTATGCATTTAATTCCACTACCTATTACCCACACCGATATCATCATTACCTACACCCCACCTATACCTCATTTTTCATCACTTATCACTTTATCAAACCACCCATTGACTCGGTCTATCACTTCATTAGTTCCTAGTTTGAGGGGGATCACCTCCACCCATACTTGGGGAAACCTAACTTTTACTCATACTTGGAACACCTACCTCCTATTTTTATCAGCGATCGCTTATCAATACAAACTACGCGACAAAAAGGGGAAAATGTAGACACCAAAATTGGGTCACAATCCCTTTAACCTCCTTTTGACTCATCAATTTGACACATGCACATAGCCATGACCCCTTCCTCACATTGATATTAATTTAATCACCTTTAATTAAATTAATATTCATCCTCACATTATCAATTAATTTAATTACTTTAATTAAGTTGATTTACACCTCACCTAGCCACCTCACCCAAGACCTATTCCTAGCCTAGTAATTAACTAAGACTAAGTCCCTACTTATCCCAACTAACTGGGACTTAGTCTAGCCCTAACATTAATTCCCTATTTCTTCTCCAACAACACTCCTACTTATCTAAGTGCCATTCTCCACTTGGGACCTGGAATGAGGATTCAAATCACGCCAAAAATAACAAAGATCAGGCTATTTTTGGTAACTTGGACTTATTCACCTTAACCAATGCCGGTTATTCCTCAACCGGTGTCGACCACCTAACCACCATCGGTTAGGTTAAATAAGAGTTTCTAACTCTTTTTCAGGTTCTAAATCTAGATTTATTATCTTATGCTTCTTGCATTCGCATGTTCAAGCACTCCTATGACATTACAACCAATCGAGCCCCTCTCAACATTCAAACGTGATTCAGTTCATCCACATGTTATTCAAATCACTAGCACACACTAAGAAGAATCATGTCGCTCTCTTTGTCGTATTCAATTTGGATCACCATCTTCTACAACCACCACCACTATCCACCTCTAAGATACGATCAATAAGTAAGTTTTGTCTTACCTATGTCATTTACAATAGCTTAAATTGTTTTATTAAGTTATCAATCACACCCCTTCCTTGTTACCTTACCCGATCTAATCCCCAGTGCCTCTGGCCAACCTTCTATTTGTTTAACCTCCCACACCTTGAATAAATCCACACATTAATATCTTAGAGCCTTAACAAAAATCATACGAACCTATCCAAATCCCCATCACTCTCTGTACAATCACAGAGAGTTCCCAATTCTCATTTTTTGACATTACCACAAAATTTCCCCTACCGACACTGGTCACCCAATTAGCGTCAGGTCTACTCCCCTAACTGATATCAGTTACCTAATTGACGTCAATATCCGAGACTAGAAATTTCTTCTATAACAAAAAATCTTATACCTCCTCTAAAACAATCCAAAATCTTTCCCAATCTTACCCAAATCTCACCTATAGCCTTTATTAGATTTGTAGACCCAAACTAGCCAACCAACCATCCAGATTTAATCATGACCTTGCTTGTTAAGTTAAATTCACTTATTGTATGTTATAGGAGATACCTAAATCTTATCAACTACAGTAGGAATCATTGGTTTATCATTTCTCATTGCATTAAGTTGTATTAAATAGAGGATTGACAACCATTCGAGGAAGTGTCATGCTTCCCGATCTAGCCTTGTTAGGTAGTCCTATGACTCTTGCTATTTAATACTATTTGGTGCTCTTGTTATGTTTCTTATAGAGGCAGTCCTTCCCAATTAAAAAGGATCTCTACAAATTAAGTCTAAACAATGTCTACAACACATAACCTTCTCTCTAGTTTCACAGGTATTCCTCCTACGCTTGTTACCCTTATTTGTTTTATCACATTAATTTGAGGTGAAATAACAACCACTAGAATCTTGTGTACTACAAAGATCACCCACATAGTGTCCTCCTGCAATTCCACCATAATATTCTTCCATAATACCCTCGTGCTCATGTCTTGGAACATGATGGTGCAATAATTCATCACCGACCAACTGTACAAGTCTCCACCAATCAAATGATAAGGTGTCACACGTATTGAGAGCTTATTCTTCTTTAATGTCTTTATTCCTTCATGTTCCTTACCAAAGCACAAAAATATTGAAATGTCCTCTAATTTTGTAGGCGTTTGATTTACTCTAAATAGCTATGTATATGGAATTATGTCCTCAATGCTCTATGCATCCTCATTATAATTGATCCTTGATAGATGATCATGCCCTGAATTACTCTTTCCTAGTTTCACAACAATTGTGAAATCAAATTACTTGAAACAAAAGTATCCATCTACATATGTTCCCTGGTAAAATAGGCTTATTGACCAAGTTCTTGAGTGCCATATGATCTGTATAGAAAATAAATAGGGTCACCAACAAGTATTGTCTTAACTTATAAAGCACTTAGATTATAGACAAAGCTTCACGCTCAACAATTGTGTAATTCTACTCGGTGAGTGTTAAGTTCCTACTTGTAAAGAAAATAGGATGATCTACAATTCCTTCCCTTGGTTGTGCCAATATTGTGCTAATAGCCATGCCAAAGCATCAACATGAACATGAAAAGATTTTCCCCACAAAGGAAAGTGTAAAATAGGTGCAGTGGTAAGAACTTCCTTCAAAGTGTTTTAAATGTCTAGTATTTCACGTCACGCCAATAGAATTTCCTTTTCTCCTTTAACAATTATTCCAAGGTCACGAAAATATTTGCATATACTTTAATAAATTTCTTGTAATAAGCTATGTGACCCAATAATCCACACACCTCACTTTGATTGTTAGGTTATTCAAAACCAAATATCATAGCTACCTTGGTTGGATCTACCTATAGTTCTTTGCAAATTATGTGCCCAAGTAAAGTGCCAAAAGGTGTAGCAAGGATACACTTCTTAATGTTAAGGGAGATGCTCAACTTCTTGCACCTCTCAAACATAAGTCTCAAATTATCACAATGATCCTTGACTAAACCATAAACTGTCCAATCATCCAGATATATACTTGTAAAAACTTGTGAATAAAATCTTGAAAGGCCCGAAAATAATGCGCGAGAACACTACTGGTGCATTTTTTTAGTCCAAAGGGCATAACTACATATGTAAATCTACACCAATTAGTAGTGAAGGTAGTCTTCTTGTGATCTTCCTTCATAATGTGCACCTAGTGGTAACTTGAAAATCCATCTATAAAATAATATATCTTACACCCAACAAATCATGTAAGGATTTATTCTGTGAATGGGGTGGGAAAAGGATCTACAATGCATGAAGCATTGAGTTCCCCGTAGTCTACACAAATCCTTATCCTGCCATCCTTCTTGATGTTGATAACCATAAGGCTAACTAGTTCATATTATTCAATAAACTTTGTTATTTCAGATTTGAGCATTTTATCAATTTCTTCTTTCACCTTAATGCGCAAATTAGGATTCATCCTTTAAGGCCTCTTCCTAACCGAGTGCACGCCTTGTTTCAACTTGATTTTCATCTCACCTAACAAAGTATGCACACCTTTTAACTCATGATAGCCCCATAGAAATAAGTCCTGAAAGTCATGCAATAATTCAATAATCTTGGTTACTTCCTACTCTGACCAATAATCACCAATAATGGCCTCCTTAGGCTCTACATCGGTACTAGTGTTAACCTTATTTTTTTTCATAGGAGCATGATATGTGTGCACACATTATCATCTATAGTATACATAACCTCATGCGTACCTTCAATTTTTTTAACACCCAGGTTATCAACCTCATCATCGTCTATCATGCATATAATTTTACCATTTTATATCTCCATTTAAGTAAAAACCATCTCTTCTTCACATGTTTCTTCAATATCAAGGTGTACCTCAAGATAAGCTTCTCCAAATAGTTCTAACATAAGCTCTTTAAACTTCACAATATCTCCCAAAGTGATGCACTTCATTATCTATAATGCTTCATTGAATGGAGGCTTAATAGAAAAGTAATCAAAAGTTTAGATCATACCTGAAGTCATCTCCTACCAATTTTTTGTTTCTCTTTTAAGTTCTGCATTGACATACCATGTGCACACGTAGCCACACAAGGTGGAATATAACTTATGTACCTAAAGTGATGGTGGTAAAGCCTCCTTGCCTTGTGACCAAGATCTCTCACACTCTTAAAAATGATGGGAGGAATAAGACTTACTATGAAATTCACATGTTTGTGTAGGTACTCTAAGTAAACATTGTGGAGAAATCAATTCTCACTTCTTGTCACTCTAAAATTCCATCTATATGTGTTTCCTACCAACGCACTCTTGTCCCGTGTAAGGTATAGACCAACATATTCCTTTTATCCATTTCATTCTTCCATCGAGTCTCTATGGCACGTAAAAATGTATTGGGATATTCTTCACCAATATACATTGGTACCCTATTAAATCCTAACCGCCACACCATGCGAGGTCTAATCATCCCGGTGACTCATCCTATTACTTTGTGCCTAACGATATCGTACATTCCATGAGCCAAGTTATCATAAGTAACACTTGTAGTGTCACTTATAGACTATGAATTTTCCTAATGAAGTACGCCTTCCTTGGATGGTTCCAGATTCTCTAGATTGTGCATTGAATGAACATAAATCATATTAATCTCTTCTTCACTCAAGGTCTCAACATAAGGATTTGTCTTCTTATTCAAAAGGTTATAATCAATCACTCTTCCTCATTATCAAAGATGATGTACCTTTTATTAAATCGTATATATGCCTTATTAACATAGCATTAGGTTCATCTAAGTAATGCTTTGGAAAGTTGTCTCGCTTTAGGAAGTTATAATATGTCAAAATCCCTAGTAAACTTGACTCCCTAAATTGTAATAGTTTCATCCTTTAGTAACCCAATCGACATGGCCCTAGTCTTGTTTTCCATGTACAATACATTCTTTGATGGCTGCAAGGTTGGTCTACCCATTTGATTCCAAGCATCTAGAGTCAACACATTCACTTTCATAAAGTGTCAATCAAAATGTTACGTAATAACCAACCATCAATTACTACATCAAGTGTAATCTCTTTGTCAAATTCATGATTATGAGGTGGTATATTTACATGAAATATTTTTCTTCTATGCTCTGATGTAATGTATGGTACCATTTCTCGTAGCCATTCCCCTAGTGAAGGAATGATGTTATTCGACACAACATCATGCACACCTCTTTCAATTCATCAACATCCTTCTATGGGATATCAATTTTCCTTACATGATCAGGTTGTCACATGTCTATTCCTTTAAACATTGTATCTATCCTTGCAGTGCCATGATAACTTCCATGGTATCCTGATAAACTTCCTTTTGGTGTGTAGCATTTGGATACTTAGCATGTATCACCTCTTCCCTAAATTTGAGTGGCTTAGTCTTTAGAGGATCATGTTCACAAGCAGCCTCAAGCACATGTGGTAACCATGACACTATGAAAATTAGGATCATGTGTCTTCTTCAAAGCATCCACTAATCAACAACAATGCGCTATACCTAAATCATCCCCACACCCTTTTCTTAATTCTTATTCTTAATGATGTGCTCATATAAATCTAGGAATTATTCTAACTTATGTAGATTCCTACACTATAAGCAAGTAGTGTTTTAAGAGTACTCACACTACTAATGATCAAGAGATCCACAATTATAATAAGTTCCTCATAGAAATATGCCTCTACCACCACCGCAACCTTGGCCTCTATATCCTCCTCTAAAGCCACCATTCATGTCATTTCCATTATCACACCCTTCATAGTTATGGCCTTCATTCTCCTTAGATCCATTATCCACACTAGTTTGGCACACTCTTGTATCAATGGCTTCATGAATGTGATTAATCATCTTACGCTTAGTGATTTCATGAGTGTAGGACTTACAAATCTTACAATGCATGGTCACCTTCTTTATAAATGCAAGCTGTAATAGAGGGAAATCCCGAACAACATGGTTCAGGTGGAAAACCTCATAATCTAATAACAATACATGTATAGACATACATGGGCAATTATCTTTAGTATTTCCTTTGACCTCACAATGTATGCACTATATTCCACTACAAATCTCATGAGCTGAATTAGCTAAAAGCTTCTCCAGTTTCTTTGTCATAGCTGTAATTTGTGGCTCTAAAAATGGGATCACTCCAGTATCAATGCTTCTAACCACCAAAGCACACATAGCTTCTTTCGAGGCCTTGCGTGGATCTATATATTTCTTGTGAGATATTTCCCTCGGAATGAAGTAAGTAATCCTTCGACAAATCATTATGCGTGATCGACTCGATGTGAGTAGCATAAGATAATTTAGACAATGGGATCTTTAAACATGTGTAATACTCCCTTACGCTTTCATCCACTCCTTGCTTGATGTCCTTGAGTGGAAGAGTGCCGATACTCTTTAGTTCAAACTCTGGAATATAGAACTCATCTATAAATGTAGAGTATAAAGCATCATAATCCACCATGTTTTGGTGTGGATCATACTTTCTATACCAGCTATGTGAGTACCCTTGAAGCCTAGTATAAAATTGACTAGCCATCCTATCTAAGGCTATAATTCCCTTAGCATGTCATATTAGCTCACACTTGTGCACATGCTCTACTACATCTTTAATTCCTCTATATTCTCATAATGGAGAGACATATAATAATGTACTTGTTGGGGTTGATGTGGGGGTTATTGGGGATGTGGACCTTGTCCACTAGAACCTCCACTAGTGTTTCCTCCACCTCAAGAACCACCTGATTTGCTTGATCTTGGTCCTTCGATCCTTATGACCATCCCGTAGAAGGAACTAGACTAGTGGATGTACTTCCTTACATCCCAACTATAGTGCTAAAATGAACTCCCATAGTCTATGAAGTTGTAATACTTCTAGATGTATTCCCAATATTCTACATGCCCATAATTTGTCTTGTTGACGTGCCAAAGAATATTCCTCCAATAGGTCCTCCAAAAAATGATGTTAATTGTGTTGACATGGGTGTATTATTAAATTTATCTCCTAAATTTAACACAAGACATTATTTACTTGTATTTGTTTTCTTACTCATACTAGTCTACTTATCAATAACTACTAGATCTAAAATACCAAGCGCAAGGGTTGGGTGGCTAGGTGGGATGATATGTGCACCTGTGGTCCTTGTTCTCTCCTATGACATACTCTCATCTAAAGCTGGAGAGTATTCTCTATTTCACTTTCATAATATCATGAGAGATAGATGTTATGTCTCCTCATCTTCTATGATATCTCAAAATCCATTGCAAACCATCTCTCTTGTCAACTCTAGGGACTCCTCAATCTCCCTTTATTTTAAAATTTCCCTCTCATGTAATTTATTATATCTAGTCATCTTTCCTCTGCCTCAATTGCTACCACTAGGTCCACCATATTCCCGCACCTTTTCCTACCCATACACATGGTGGGAGTTTAGCTATTCATAAAGAGGCATTCTAAATCCAGCTTTATCATCAATATCTTGATCGATAAAGGTATAGTGCACACCTAAGATCCTCTGGGTTTCACAAGAATTGGAACTCAACTTCTTTAGGACACAGTACATGGAAATAATGTACTCCATAATGTAATCGCAATATTCCAACCCACCAATTATCTAAATCTCTTGTCCACTCCACACCAAAGATCAACAAGAGTCCGTAATCTTTCTCGCATCCACAACTTTGGCCTATAACTCCAACAATTTCCTATTGCATATGATGACATCCACTCATATAATTATACTAGAAATATGTAAAAGAAAGTCTCATAAAGTGCATTATAAATCTTGTCTTCCACCCATTTGATGCTTTGAAATTAGGTCCAAGACTATATCTCTACATAAAATTTTCATGTCCATATTCTATCCAAATTTTAATACTTACCAAATTCAACCGATACGCCATTTGCTAGCGAGAATCCTAAAGAATAGCTTGAAAAGTGGTCCCAAAAATGGAACAAAAATGTAGCCTTTGTTTTTTATACTCAATGCCTAGGGTCATTGGCTCTTCATTCGACATATCTAAATTCTCACCCGAAGCTCGTGAGTCCTACCAAATACCTCCTTTATGCTAAATTGTAAAGGTGTTAGGATGCATGTTCATGATTACCATTATCAAGCATACATTCAAATGTAGATCATTATAGATATCATAAAGAAACACATGCAATAAGGAAACATAACATATAAAACCATTACTGAGATCAATTGTACTATGTGATCACCATACTTAGATACATCAATTACCAAAATCCAACCACAATTATCCATTCATAACATAAATATTACATACAAAAGTTGAATACATAACAATAGTCACCATAGAGTCATGCACACTAGAAAATCATAGTAACTTAACTCTATCACATCACTGGTCTCCAAAACAATAAAGTACAACTAGTATATATAGGGATGATTACTTTCCCTTCACCGCCCATGCATCCCAAAATAGACTGCATGCTCAAAATAGTCATGCATACATCAATAAAGTAGTGCATGCTTTTCTATCGATCTTAATAATACATTAATCTATAAATAAACTCAACTTTAATATTATTATTGGCTTGAACTATACATTACCTTTTATATTCTCTTTGCAAGTGTTTTATCTCCAAAAATAGATGTTCCTTGATTACAAAGTTTCCTTTATTTTCTCTTTGGCATGATCTACACTCCAACTTTGCTTTTCCTATTTTTAGCCTGTTATATGTATGTAGTCATTTTGTTTATCCCAAATACTAATTTCTAACCCCAAGTGCGTTTCCCTATCACCCAACGGGAACTGGTCGCTCACTTGAGGCACACACGGCACCAGCTCCTCCTTTATGTGAGCATTGTGAGAAGGTTTTTCCATTAATTGAGGATGAATTACAGAATGAGAAGTACATTTACTTAAAAATAAAAGTGGAAGGTACAAATTACATATCCACACATTAATGCATTACATAAACTTAATAAAAATGTAATATGCATAATAAACCAAATTTGAGCTATGGTAGTCATATAACACATGGGTTTACACCCTTCAACATGATATACATAAAGAATGCATATATATATATATATATATATATATATATATATAAATCATTTAGAATAGTTCTGTAGCCACATTACAAATCAAAATAGGTCATCACAAACCATCCATGTTGAATCAAATCCCAAAGATCTTCCCCGGTATGAGATCCTAGATATACCCTCCCATTTAACCCCTCGTTATACATCTTAGTGCCATACAGAGGCTCATGACATCCCTCACAACCCTTAGCACTAAGTGATCTAAACCCTAGCATTATTGCAACACTCTATTACTCAACATTTTACTCTTTATGCATTCTCTTTGTCAACTCCATCTTCTTTTTTTTCTCTTATCCAAGCATCTATTTTTAAAGGATCAACACCCACTACTATGCCTTATATTCTAAATAGATTGCGTGCCAAGTGTCAATGTGGTCCTTCAATGGTGAATGTTTATCCCTTTGTAAACCCTCCACTCTTTGTAATGATGTCTTCTAGAATATTCCCTATGTGGAATATCCTTTTCTTGACCTCCAAGGTTCCAGGCTGACACCTTATCCATTCATCACACCTAATCGGGTCCTCATGTTTTTCCTCAAATGTCTTCGAATGCCAAATATGGCTAAGTCCTTTGAGCCCATGTTTTTCCTTCTGCATGTGCCCTAGTTTCACATAAACCCTTCTTAAACCCCTTTTTCCCACGTGCTTTCCCCGAAGCTCCTTATTTTTGATCTTACGAGTGTGCACCCTTTGGTACTTAGCCAATATTTCAGGGCCCCAAAATCACCCCATACTAAGTGTGTTCTCCATCCTCAAAAACATCTTGTTCCTTATAAGAATAAAAATAGTGGGATAGAGACAACTAAATAAATAATGAAAGAATGGAAAAATCAACTATTGCTATAGGAGGAGTGGGAACTCCTTTCTCATGTTTCCTCAATATTTTCCCAGCACATCCACCTCACCGTGCACCTATTAAAGTAGGTCACCCACTAGAGCACTCACCTCCTCAGAACTTAATTTGTCTCCCTTAGCATTAATGTATCTACAATTCCTTCTAAATGCTTGCTAAGGTTGTCCAACACATCTATTTCATGGGTCACTTAGGGATATAGCTTCGTAAGCTGATTCTTAATCGAACCCCACAAGGTCTTGATTTCTTCTAACTTTTTCTCAACTTAGCTAGGATCTTATCCCACTTTGCCCTGTTTCCCTTGTTTTTTCTTGAAACTCCTTCAGATCCACCTCATGCGTGGCAACTAGAATTTTGCTACCATGTCTTTGTCATCATAATTATCATATACAACCTCAACCATTTGCATGACAGTCTTTATAGTGGCAAGGAGCCCAAAATACCAAGTAACTATTTCTCTAATCTTCAGTTTCTCTTCCTCCTTCTAGTGTGTGAATGACTCTTCTATTGATTCCAATGTGAGTGGCCACCTCTCCATGGTGAGTATGTTGGTTAGGTCTTCCAAGAATTGCATGGTCGACTCGTAATTTTTACTCACGCAAGGCCAAGTCTGGGTGCTTCAAGATTATGGCATCTAAAATAGTTTCTATCTTCTTATGGATCTATCAAACCTTTACCTTTTTACTCCCTTAATTATGTGTTGATTAGATCCTCCTAATTTAAATCCTTATTCTTCTCAATTATTTCTTCATTTTTCTTTTCTAGTTATTCCTCTAGGACCCTTACTCTGTCATTCCTCCCAAAGAGTCTCAACTCAACCTCTACCAATACCTTGTTGAGTGCATTACAAACTTTCTCATCTGATAGTTGTTGAGCATTCACTAGAGGGTTTACTCCTTTAGTATCTGGTATCTTCATCAATGCCTCTCAGTTGACCTCAAACTCGGGCTCATCAACATGGGACTCAAAGGCCCAAGATAACATCTTTCGTGTGTGTGGGTACACACCCTCTTCTTCAAATGAAGACCATAAAAGTAGATGACTCGTAAGTACAATAATTTGGAAATGAGCATGTAATACCTTATTTGGAACATTTATCTAAGTCATTCCTTACTCCCGTGCTGCTACCACATTCTTTCCTCATGTGCATGCTACCTTTGGGAAGCTTACCACCAGGTTAGGATCTCCACCCATGCTTCTATATTACTTTTCTACACTTTCTCTTTCCTCCACCTCCACTTCTTTGGCATTATGCTCCACCTCTTGTTCCACCAAGTCTTTTGTTATGCTTGATACCTCCCTTTCTGTAACATATTTTATCTGCTCCTTGGTTAGGCTTGGAGTATTTTGATCCTTCGTGTTGAATTCCTCACTTTCTCTCTTACCATGAGAGCCTTCATCGTCCTCATCCTTCTCTTCATTTCCCTTCTCTTCGATTCATGTACATCATAAAAATTATGGTCTTGAGCCTCACCATGCTCATTGTCAATGTTGTTTCCCTTTTGCCTCCATGCTTTATGTTTCTTCCGATTCTCGCCCTTCCTATTACTTTTTGCTTCTTCCTAACTAGTGATTTTAGTATAGGAGACTCTTCTTTTCTTCTTCGAAGAGGTGACTCCTTACTTACTTATGACTCTTCTTTCACATATGTCTTCTCTTTCTCTTCAGTGGGGGATGTCTTCCTCCATGCATAGGTGCTTGGTTTTGCACTCAACTCCCGTGTGCTTGTAAATTACGTTGTCTCGTATACTTGGTTCCTTTTTCTCAGGTGCCTCTTCTCTCTCCCTCTTCCTTGACGTGGAATTATTCCTTAAGGTGGGGTCTTCTAAGATAGATACATCATTCTCCACATAAAATCCTTTCTCATACTTCAACATTATGCACAAGTATACCCTTTTATGGCTCTCCCAAAGAATATGAAATGTTACTAGCTTCATCATATGCACATCATGGGAGACATACTTCTCCACATAGGCGCACTTCTTTGGATATATCAAAGTCCTACATCAATCGTGGTAATCATGGTCTACCATACCGAGTTCAAACCTAAACTTCTTTACCTCCTTAAATCTATTGACCTTGACTTGGAAGTATTGTGTTATGAAGGAGAATGGAAACTTGCACTAGGGACCCTTGGCACCATCTTCTAGAGTAAACCTGCCAATACAGAAATGTTGGTACACGGTGAATTTAGCTTCAACTTGTAGTAAAATAGGTAACTGCTCAGGTATCCTCCACTCTATGCCAAATGCATCATGCATCCATTTGTACCATTTTTCTAGGTGCGCCTTGTGTTCGGCCGTCACGATGTCACAAAGTGTACTTCTCAAATCTTTTAGCACGGAGGGGTTATCTTTTGGGTACTCACATACAAATTTATTTGGCCCATCAAGCACTCCAATCTCTGAAAATATGATGGTAAGGAGGACATTACCAAACATGATCTTTTCTCCGTAATGCGCAACACTAATGATTTCTTCTGCTATGAACACCGAGAGGTTATAGATGGTCCCCTCTGAGATCTTGTGACAAACATTCAACCAATCCCTTTATTGTAGTCATAGGCTTCCACAGTCTTCTTGATGGCCTCCTTGTCATCTAATTTATCATCAAATGAATCTCCCTCACAAGTAAGACTAGTAAATTTAGAGATTTATTGGGGATTTATCCACATCTTGCATCCTATGAAATAGAAATGATCTTCATGTGCACGTGGCATTAACCACTAGTACAATCACTCATGTTTTCCAAAATAGGGCAACTCATAGAGTTGCAAAAACCCAGGCTTCTCCATCTTCACCTTTACCTCATCTTCGTAGATAGGCATTCTATTTGGTGTCCTTTTATTTGTAGGATGAACCAATTCCAATGCCATCTTGTTCTCTGTGTTGCTCATTCAATGGTTGTAGTCACTTACAACCATCTTTCTCACATGAGACACCCATTATTTTTAAGCAATACGACATCCGGGTATTACATCTCTGTATCATTCATCATTCAAGTTGGTGGAAACAACTTGTTTCCCTTTACACTTGCCCTTCTTTGGTGAAACGGTGGTTACTTTCCTTTGTGCCATTTCTCTTTTCTAGTTACTCAAATTCCTTTCTCCCGATCCTACTTCTTCTTAGTTCTCGCAGCTCTACTCTTATGCAAAAACCCTTCAATCCTATACCCTAGCTATAGAACCCTAACTCGGAAAACCCTTCCTCCCACAATACATCGTATTCACTTACGGGATTCAAAAAATCCTACAACCCTCTCCCTTATGTCTATGTATTGTTTTTACACCGTGGTTTGCTAATCAAACTGCTATGCATTCAAATCCTCACAACCTTTTTTTGTAACTTCTCTTCAAAGATGCACTAGCTCACAAGATTTCTTGGATATCACAAATGCAAGGTAATAATAATGTACCCCAACCTTCTACTTACATATATATTTTATTTTCCATGATAAATGACATGCCACCAAATAACGTACCTGTACAATAAAGGTGACTTTTTCTTCTTAAGCTAACCTTCAACACTTTTATCCCTATGTCCAATTCTTCATGAAAATTCCTACACCTTCTCGGCACACAAAATTCTTTTGTGTGTGCTTACAAATGTTGAAGGAAATTATTTTGTCCTTACCCTAATTTTTGACATCACCTACCTCATGTTGTTCCTGTGCTTATCACCCTTTTACATGGTTTTTGTAAATCCTTCCTGACACCAAAAATCCTTATGTTCACCTTTTCTACGTGTTCTATTCTAAACTACGTGCATTTCTTCCTTCAACCCAGACATCAAAACATAGCTTCCACTACCAGCTTCAACTATTTTTCACATTACTCCACCGCACACAAAAACCAATGTGCGGTCCTCTATGCATAGAATTTTTTTGAAAATAATATGTGGCTATAGTGCATAATGTGCACACAACAAATGAAAAGGGAACAAACAATGAGAAGGGGAAACACAAAGAAAGGAAAACATTAAGGGAAATCCTAGGCTAAATGGAAATACTGCCTTATTTATGCATACAAGGAAGACTTATTTATAGTAGGGATTCAACCTACTCCCATTGAAATGGCCTGGTAACCATGTTCCATCTAGTACTTATAACTCGGAAAGCACCTAAATCAAGTATATAGGATATAATGTATGGGCCCATCTAATGGACTTTGAATTTCCCAAGATGGCGTAGAAACTTGGAGTCATACAATAGAACCATCTGCCCAACCTCAAATTGTTTATTCTTGATGTATCTATCATTTCATGCCTTCCTCTTGGATTTCTCTATCTTTTAACTCTAGCAAACAATGGACCACCTCTAATCTAATCAGTATTAACTTATCGATACTCTCCTCAAGCACTTGTTCATCAACTAATCCTCTTATGCGTGTTATCCGTAATGATGGTAACATGAATTCAATAGGTAATATTGCTTCCATGCCAAAACCAAGTTGAAAAGGTGTGGCCTTATTCAGTCTTTTATAAGTAGTCTAGTATGACCATAACATAGAAAAAAAATTATCATTCCAATCCTTTCTTCCCACATCACAAATTTTGGTTAACATGTGATTCATAATTTTTCAAACCCCTCAATAGTTCCAATAGCTTGTGGGTGATATGGGGTAGTCTTATGGTGGGATACAATGAATTAATCCAAAAAGATTCTAACCATCTCATTCAAGAAATGGGTACCCCCGTCACTTGTTAAACTCACCACACATCCATATCTATGGATTATATTTTCCCACAAGAATCTAGCTGTTGTTACTATTGTGCAATCCCTTATAGGTACCACTTTTGCCCACCTTGTAAGATAATCTATGCATGTAATGATATAACGTGAACCTTTCCTTCGCGATGCATGTGAAATTGGTCATATAAAATCAATCGCCCATTTCTCAAATGGTTCTTCTCTAGCTATTGGTCTCAAGGGCATCTCATCTCTTCTTCTTGGTTTGCCAAGGTGCTGGAAATGGTCACAGGCCTTGTAAAACTCAATATATTCCTTGTAGATGCTTTCCCACCAAAGCCCTTCTAGGAGGATCTTACACACTATTGCATTCCCTACATAGTGCCCTCCTACAATCCCACCATGTGTTTCCTTCATGATTGCAATGCATTCATGCTCTAACACACACCGATGCAAAACCTCATCACAACCTAACTTGTATAAATCTCCACCAATTAACATGTAGGGGTGGTACGTATCACTAGCTGATTTATTTCCGAGTCTTCATTCCTTCTCGTGCCACACCCGCTTTGGGAAACATAATAATATATTTGAAGTTAGAGTGTGTGCATTTCAATCTAAACAGTTATGCATCTGGAATTATATCCTCAATGCTCTATGCATCCTCCCCTGAGTCAATCCTTTATAAATGGTCATGCCTTGAGTTACTCTTTCCTAGTTTCACAACAACTATAAAATCAAACTCTTGAAACAACATGACCCACTGACATATGCGCCCTTGTAAAATGGGTTTGTTCCCAAGTACTTCAATGCCATGTGGTCCATGTAGAATATGAATTGTGTTGCCAACAAATAAATATTTCCTGAATTTTTGCAACACATAGATAATTGATAGTTTTTCACGCCGTAGTAGTACCGTTATGCTCTCTTGGTGTCAACTTTGTGCTAGAAAAATATAAGGGGTGGTTAACAATTCCTTCCCTAGGTTGTGCTAAGATTGCCCCAATCATCATTCCCAAAGTGTCAACATGTACATGGAATGTCTTATCCCAAAAAGGAAAGCGTAATATGGACACACTTATAAGCTTATTATTTAATGCATCAAATGCCATCTATTGTGTCTCTCCCGTTGAAATGCACTTTTTATTTTAGTAACTCTTAAAATGGCACTACAATCTTAGCATACCCTTAATAATTTTTTGGTAATACCCCATATAATGAAGGAATCCACGACTTTGGACTCTAGTTGGTAGGCTCCCTAATTCCACAATAACAAACACTTTGGTAGGGTCCACCAAGAAACCTTCCTTACATATGATATGTCCCAACAGGTCACAGATGGAGTAGTAAAAACAAATTTCTTGATGTTGATGGATATACACAACTTCCAGCATCTCTCAAATTTCAACCACAAATTGTCACAATGATCCCTCACTAACCCATATACTATCCAATCATCAAGGTAGAACTAAAGAAACTTATGGATAGAATCCTAAAATGCTTGCACTACAATGCATGAAAACACAATAGGAAAGCTCTTCATCCCAAATAACATGACTGTATCTAACATCTTTGACAAACTGTTATCTTTCCTCTTTTTCATTGCAAGTGTTGACATGTGATTTTTTTGGATAAGGAGTGTTCCTTTGATTTTTGGAAATCATGCTTGTCATGGATGAATCATTTATGCTCTTAGATTCATTGGGCTAAAATGATATTATTTGCAAAGAAACCATTTTTGCTTATGATAGATAAGTTATAATTTAGAAATGAAGTTTGAAAACTTATCTCTTTTTATTAAAAAATCCTTGGATCAATTCCATTGATCCAAGGTATGTTTTAAATCTTCTTACCTGATCTGAATGGTAAACTGACATTCAGAGGTTGGAGGACATAATGGACTGAACTCTTGTATGTTTACAAATTATTTTATTTCCTTGTAAGATCATGCCATCATTCCTTTTTATGTTATGTGCTCGGATCTTCTTGAATGATCTCTTCAGACACTAATGTTGTCAAGTGTATGAGGCCTGCTTGGTGGCTATGGAGGAAAAATTAAAAACTAAGTCCTAGGCCTATGAGATCTATCCTAACGGGATTCTAAACTAAGGTAAATGTACCTATCTTTTATCTATGCCTATTTCATTTAGGATAGCATCCTAACCTAGGTTGCATGTTCTAAATTGGGGTATGGGAGAAATAACCTAAGGTGATGCTAGGCTTATTTCTAACCTATACCTAATACTAAATAGATATGAGCTATGACCTAACCTAAGGTGGCAATTTACCTATTGAAATGTTTTTAAACCTAAGGTAAATACTTCTAAACTATCCTATGGTCATATCCTAAACTAAGGGAATCTACCCTAAACTAATGAAATGTGGAAAGGCGACTTAAGGGTTATATGGCAAGTGGTAAGTTGGTGACAGCTTCTGAGATATTTATGTGATTTGAGTTTTATTATTAAATAACAACAAACTGGGCGCTTTAGGAAGAAGCATGAAATTTGGTGGAATCCATGTGGAGTCATCACTAAGGTTTAGTGATGCATGCAAAAGTTGAATTGGGTCTCACCAATTTTGGATGGCGGTGGCGAAGATAGATAGGTAGGAATTTGAGAGTTAATTGCATTAATGAGCCTCATTTTTGGTAAGAAAACCACCCAAGAAACTATGCAAGTGGATTTGTTGGAGGTTGTTTGGTCATTCATGCTCTCTAATTTTTGTTCTGCATGGAACTATCTAGTTCTTTGAACCAACAGTTCTCTTTTAAGTTTATGGTTATTTTTTATTTGATTGGTATATTTTTTTATTCAAGGAATGTATATGAGACATCGGGGAAAGAGATTTTTGGTTGTTAATCTTGCTTGGAGAAGAGGAAGAGTTTGAATCTTGGTTGGAAGTCTCCATTAAGATTTCTTTCTTTTCTCTAAATGTTTCATTAAAACAATTCTGCTCTCATGAGATAGATGGGTTTCTGTTTTTGTTCTAGTTATTTGTTTTCTTGATGAAAGAATCTTTGTGCTTTTGGTTTTGGAACCCTTGCATGATAATTCAAATTTTTGGTGTTTTCTCTAAGTGATTTAAAATGGTGAAATGCATTTACAACTGTCAAGACTTTAGTGTTTTGATTGGATTATATATTTTGGATTATCTACTCGAAAAAGAGTTTGAGTAGCTAGTTTTTGTCTTAAGCTTCAAGTTGGAAGTCTCTTTTGAAAGTAGTATGTAAATGGGTACTTTTCTCTGATGCATCTCTGAGTTTTAAAGCTGTATTACTCTCTTGATCTGTATGGATATATGTTTATCTCATTGTATGAACACAAACTTGTGTGAAAGTGAGGAATGGACATCTTGTTTGTATTTATACTATTAAAACTTGCATGCTTATACTGAATGCCTTTTCTTGTTTTGAAAGGTAGAAGAATACCCTTTTTAAACTGTATCCTGTTCTGAAGAATTTTATACTCCTTGTTCGGGACTGTATTTGTATACTTTGTTCTTCAGTATGAACTCAAACTTACGTTAAAAACAAAGGTTAATGGGTGTTTGAGGTTTATGGAATTTTTGGTGTTCTGTACTTCAACTTGTATAAGGTCTTAGAAGAAATATCATGTTCTTATTTTATCTTGTCTAAATCTCCTCTTCTTCGAATTGTAATTCAATGGGAGTCGGGTAAGTTTTGTTATTTAGAATTATTGTTTAGTTGAACTCGTAGGGAGATAAGAATGAGAGTTGTCTTACTTGGGTTGTTTGTTACTGGAATTCTCTTCTCCAAAACTCTATAAGGTGATTACTAGTTTATTGAAATCTGGAAGATGAGATGGTTGTCTTTGGTTGAAGTTATTTTTGATGATGTAATACTCTAGTAGTTGGCCTTCTCCAAGTCGTTATGGTGATTATCTCTTAGGTCTGTTTGACATTCTTAAGTTCATTTTTCTATCCTTTTTGGGCTTGGGTGAGATGACGAAAACTTATTCACCAGAGTTGGTAACTTCCTTGTAGTTTTTAACTCACATGTTATGAGATGATTATGGTACATTCATGGGAATCATTGAATGTATAATCAACTTCTGGATTGTTACTTTTTTATATAACTAACCAAACTATTCCGGACTATAAGCTTTATTGATCTCTGTTTAATTGTGTGGAATCGAATGTCTTATCGTTTCACGGTAGTGTAAAGCCGAGTCTGTCCTTTAGAAAGGAAAACTTAACCATTTCTTGTCTAATTTTTTTCAATGGCTGAGTCATGCATCATTATGAAACTATTTTCAGATGGACTCTTCTTTGTGCACACAATGGATGATTTCTTCCTTCTCTATTTGGTCTTGATTAAGGTGTGAAATTTTTATAGTCTTACTTTATTTTGATGGAATAAATGGTTTCGAATCAATGACTGAAATATTCAAAGATATAGAAATATTCATCAAGGTTGTAAGTAAGTTAATAACTATTTTGTTGGGTAGGATGTTGACTCTTCTTTTCTGAAGATGAATATGAGAACTCAGTTTAACCGAATGTTTAGGAAATTGTAACTATTTACTCTTTAGCTCGTTCTCCTTTCTTTGTATAAAACCTGTCATAGGTTTAATTGAATCATTTTTATTACTTGTATTAAGTAATTGATTAGTAGTTGCTACTAATTACTTCTCTACTTAAATTATATTTAAGGAAATAATAATTGTTTCAATTAATTGAAATGAAACATTGTTGCTGGGAAGTACTTTTCCATTGTTAATATGAGGCCTAATCTGAGAACCTAGGTTATAGTTATTTGACCGAGAAATAGGCTGTCACATCTGAAATTGTGAATCTCTTATTTATTTAAGTTGATGGTTGACTCATCTTAAAAACATAACGATGCTGAAATGAACTTGTCTTCACATGTTTTCTGGAAACTTGGTAAAGATGACAAGAAGGTCTTGATTCTGAAAGTAACTCTTTTGTTTATCTATTAAAGTTAAAATTTATATTTCAAATTCAGAAAGAATTATGAAATAATTTAATGTTAGGAGTTGTTATTTGATATAAATGAGTAATTGTTTAGGACAATACTTATCTGTTTTAAGGCAGTAGTTTGCTGATCATGTTATGACCTTTTCTTAAAAGTTAATTCAGATTGTTAATTGTACTTCTTTTATGGTTGATATTACCTATGTTTTATTTGAATGATTACATTAATTGTTTCATTAAAATAGAGTTGATTTAATGGAGCAATTATTGGAATGCACTTTGTTTTAATGCTTAGTGCTTATCATGCATCGGTTCAATGAACTGACCCATGCTAGCAAATTTTGTAGATGGAATTTGTAAGTGATAAAGGAAGACAATAACTTTTATGATGTCTCGGTTGATTTAAAGTTTGATTTTTTTTTATAGAGAATTTTGATTCATTCATGAGTTGTATTGAAAAATAAAAGTTGTATTCTTTAATGATCTTAGTACTAATTGACATGCAGTTTGTTTGAGATGCATAGTCTTGTAAATTGTGTATTTTATCATGATGAATTGAAAAGGTTGGAGGATTCACTTCAAATTGTTGTGTAATTACTCTTATACATTTTATGAAGGTAGTTGGAATACTATCTTGTTGATATTTGACATATCTTTTTGTATTCTTATTTCTGTTGTCATTTGATAAGTTGGATGAAGAGAAATAGTTCAATCTCTCAATAAAAGTAATCACGTGTTAATGAAGTTCTTTAATATTAATTAAGTCAAATATCAATGAAGAACTTAAGGGGTGGTTTTAGATTTTAGGGTATGGCAAGGTTGCTGTAATTTGAATCTTAATCTGAAATTAATTAAGTGTTAAAGACCTCCTAGAGGTATGTACATCGTGATGAAGTAGTTTTTTCAGATGTTGGCATATGCCAATTGTAGAACTTTACCTTCGAGAAGACTAAGGTCTTGTCGAGAATACAGTGTTGTAGTTAACATGTTGCAACACCCTTCCGTATTAGTTCATCTAGATCTACACACATCTAGACTTGAACTTAGTTTCACTCTAGGTCAAGCTAGTTGTATGGATTAGAATAGGAAGTAGCTCTCTATGACTCAGGGTACCTAGCACATTCAATTGACTTAGGTCAGTTGAGTATGCCCATATACCCTAAGTCATTGTGAGCGTATCCCTATAACAAATTATGCTGCTAACTTGGGTTAGGGTCAAACCTTGGGTAAGTGGACTGATAGAAGTCAGTAAAGACCATTCTAGATAACATAAGAGTGAGGTGAAGGATGTATTCTAATTTGACGAATATGTCATCTAGGAATAGTAACATGAATAGTATGTTGGAAATCTTTGGCCAAAGTATTGCAAGTTGTTGGTTGCATTGTCCTATGTCACCTAGTTTAAGGAACGTGATTTCAGATGAATATTGGTAACAAATATTCAGATAGGTTCTTTAAACAGGTCACTCAGTACCCAAATTAGGATAAGAAAAACAAGTATATGTAGTATACATAAAAGTATTCTATATTTAAAGAAAAACATGAGAGTTTAGTTAGAGACTGAATCATGCAATGACAAATCGGTAATTCACTGAGTCATTTACAGATGTATATGGTTATCTGTTATGAGATTGATTGGCATGAAATTTGTGTTCTAAATTATGTTTTATTTAGAACAGAGAACATTGTGTAAAAATAAAATAAAATAAAATCCCTTGTTTCTAAAGTCTTAAAATGGGAATATTACATCTTGGTATCGAGTGAAGATTGCAGCTCTTGGACCTATTGAGTCCATGATCTAATAAAACTTAAATTTTCTTGTTAACTAAAAATGGTTAGAATGAGAGGAAATGTTGCAAATAATCCTCCACCTAAAGGAGCAGCAACGCCCAAAACTCGATGAGATCCTTGCTGCCCTATTGGACACAAGAAATTGTTTGGTTGTACTTGAACAACAAGTAATGGAAAATGAGAAGAAAGAAGAAGCTGATAATAATAATCAGCCACCTCCTGAGGACAAAACTAATTTGGGTGTTGATAACAACAATTTGAACATGCCTATTCAGTCAGAAAATAAAAAAGCTAGGCTGGCAGCTAAACTCACTAATGATATAAAAATGACAAGTCCACCTAAGTTTTATGGCACCTCATTAGGATATGGAGCTAAGAATTGGCTCAGCAAAATGGAGAAGTACTTTTCAATAAGGAACTTCTCAGAAGAAACAAAGGCAATCTGAGGAGCATATCAGATTTACCATGAAACATTTTAATGGTGGGATAGATGTAAGGCTGAGTTGAATATTGATGAAATTAATTTCACTTGGGATCAATTTAAAAGTTACTTTAGGAAATGTTGGCTTCCACAACTTTATTATGATAAGAAAATGAATGAATTTCATAACTTAGTGCAAGGAAAGCTAACTGTAACTGAGTATTGGGAGTGGTTTACTAAACTCCTTAAGTATGTACCTCGAAGATCAAACCGACAAGAAGTTCGTGATATAGAAATTCATCATGGGATTGAATCCTATTATAAGAGGAGAGGTGGTTGTTCACAGCCCAACCATTATGGAAGGGGTTGTTGAAAAAGCCATTAGGCAAGAATAGAAATTAAAGGCAATTTCCACTCATAAGAGGAAGTAAGGAAGAAAGTTCTCAACTCCTTTTTCATCATCTTTTGCACCTAAGAAAGGACCATGGAATAAGTTTGGTATGAAAAGTAATTTTTCAGCTGATAATAATAACAAAACAACAACAAATAAGTCTACTAGAAATCCATGAAACAAATTTGTCAAGAATAATGATAACAGACAAAAGTCCTATGGAGGTTAGAATGATAAATTTAAGGTTGGAAATAAATCTGAGCCTAAAAAGGGACATGTAGGAGGCTTTTATAACTGTGGCAAGGATTATTATGCAAACCAATGTCCTTTGAAAAAGGATAACATAATCAACATCACAAGATAAGTCATGCCCATAGAAGTTCCGGTAAGTTATTTGGCATACCTGTAACTATTCTTTTTGATACAGGAGCTACATAATGTTTTATTTCTAGTAAATTAGCATCAAAACTAAAAAGAAAAGCTGGAAAAAGGATAAAACATGGACTGTACATTATGGAAACAATGTTGTTCATACAGTTAGTATGTGTCTTTTTGGAGCAGTCCTTAACTTACCTAGTTTTTCCACTAAAGTTGATCTTTATGTTGCTCCTTTGGGGTCTTATGATGTAATCATAGGTGTTAATTGGTTAGCTGATCATAAAGCAAAAGTGGACTATTTTGAAAAACATATTAGTTGTTTAGATGACCTATAAAAAAATCAGAGATTCAGAGTGTGAAACGTGAGATTTCAGTTAGGAAACTATCAGCTATGTAACTTAAAAAGGCCAAAAATAAAGGTTGTACCTTATATGCAGTAAAAATTTTTGAATCTACTGAGGAAAACAATGATTTCATGGAACGATATCCATTGTTACAAAACTATAGTGATGTGTTTCTAAAAGAGTTACCAGGTCTTCCACCCAAAAGAGAATTTGATTTCACAATTGAAATCAAGCCTGGAACTGAGCCTATTTCTAAGGCACCTTACCGAATGACTACTATTGAATTAGTAGAGCTTAAGGCACAGTTGCAAGAAATTTTGTCTAAGGGTTTGATTAGACTGAGTGTTTCACCTTGGGGAGCACCGGTAATCTTTGTGAAAAAGAAGGATGGAACACTTAGATTGTGCATTGATTATAGAATGTTAAACAAAGCAATAATCAAGAATAGATATCCACTCCCTAGAATTGATGATCTATTTGATTAGATGCATGGAGCATCAGTATATTCTAAGATAGATCTTTGATCTGGATATCATCAATTATGGATTAAGGATGAGGACATTCATAAAACAAATTTTAGAACAAGGTATGGACATTATGAGTTCACAGTTTACCCTTTGGGTGAACTAATGCACCTGTAGCTTTTATGAATTTGATGAACAATATTTTTCAAGAATACTTGGACAAATTTGTGCTTGTATTCTTGGACTACATTCTCATACATTCTAAAAGTATTAAGGAACACCATGAGTATTTGAAGATAGTTTTAGAAATTTTGAGAAAGAGATGGTTATATGGTAAGCTATCTAAATTTTCTTTCTATGACACCGAGTGTACTATTTGGGTCATGTTATAAGTAAGAATGGAATTATTGTAGATCTTTTTAAAATTATAGCTATAACTGAGTGGCCTGCACCAAAGAATGTACATGAAGTTAGAAGCTTCATGGGTCTTGTTGGTTACTATAGAAAATCTGTAAAAGATTTTACCAAAATTGTTTCACCAATAACTTCATTGCAGAAAAAGGATAAGAAGTTTGTTTGGAATGAGAAATGTGAATCTACATTCAGAAATTTGAAGGATCAGTTAACATCAGCACCTATTTTAGCAATACCAAACCCTAATGGAGACTTTATTGTTATAACAGATGCATCCAGGGAAGGTCTTGGAGGTATTTTGTTACAAAATGATCATGTCATAGCTTACGAAAGTAGAAAACTAAAGTTACATGAGTTGAATTATGCTCCACATGATTTAGAGCTTGTTGCCATTGTTCATGCACTTCAATTTTGGAGGCATTATCTACTTGGTAAACCTTTTGAATTAAAACTGATCATCTTGGGCTGAAGTATATTTTCACTCAGCCAAATTTAAATGTAAGACAATGAAGATGGTTAGAGTTTTTGTCTCAATATGATTTTGACATAAATTACATTAAAGGAAAGGAAAATAGAGTAGCTAATTCTCTAAGTCATAGGAAGCACATTTTTACTCTTATAACATTAAGAACAGTTTAAGGAGGAAGTAAAAGTGTTATGGAATCTAATTATTATTTTTAGCAACTAAAAATAGCACTTGTAGATCCAAATGATGTGAGATATAAAGGTTTTCACTTTGACAATGAAGGGATATTACGATTTGAAAACATAGTTTAGATACCTTTGCTAAATGATTTAAGAAAGAAATTGTTAGCAGCATTTCACAATTCACCTTTCTTGGGACACCTGGTATTATAAAGATGCTTGCTGATATAAAACAACAATATTTCTGGAAAGGGTTGAAAAAGATAGCTATTGATTTTGTGACACATTGCTTGGAATTTCAACGTGTTAAAGTTGAACATATGTATCCAGCCGGTTTATTGTATCCTCACATCATATCGCAGATAAAATAGCAAGTAATAAGCATTGATTTTGTACAAGGGTTTCCTATGTCAAGGAATAAACATGATATTATTTTGGTTGTTGTGTATAAACTGACAAAAGTAGCTCACTTTATTATTGGTAATATGTACGATGATTCTTCTACTTTGGCAAAAAGGTTTGTACACGAGATTTTCAGATTACATGGAGTACTTGAATTAATCATATCTAATAGATATCATAGAATGAATTCAACATTTTGGTAAACCCTTAATGCAGCTCTAAGAACTAAGCTGAATTTCAGTTCTGCGTATCATCCGAAAATGGATGGACAAACCGAAGAGTTAATCAAGTTTTAGAGGATATGTTACAGATGTATTGTATGATCAGTATTATAAGTGGGAAGAGTACCTTCCATTAGTTGAGTTTTTATACAATAATACATATTATGCCTCTCTTAAGATGACACCTTTCAAAGTATTATATGGAAAAAATGTAGAACCCCCATTAGTTAGGACAACATTAAGGATAGAGAGGTAATTAGACCTGAAATCCTTACATAAATGGAACAACAAGTTAAAATGATTCGTGAACACTTGAAATAAACAACAAATAGGAAAAAGAGTTATGTTGACTTGAAGCGGGTTGATAGGAAATTTGGACTCGGTGAGATGGTCTTTCTTCAGGTTAAATTGAAAAAGAGTTCTATAACTTTTGACAGGGCTGCTAATTTATCACCATGTTTTGTGGGACCTTTTGAAATAGTTGAAGTAATCAACCCTGTAGCTTATCGTTTAACATTACCTCCTACTTTGTCATGAATGCATGATGTTTTCCATATTTCTTTGCTTAAGAAATACGTTTCAGATTTATCACATGTGTTATATTGGAATTCCTTACAGGTGCAAGACCCATGAATAATCGTGGTTAAACCCTTGCGAGTGCTAGAAACTCGCCATCTACACTTAAGAAATCATGAACTAAGTCAATATAAGGTCCATTGGGACTAGTTTAATGAAGAAAATGCAACCTGGGAAAATCTGGAAGATATGAAAACTAATTTTGCATACTTATTTGAACAAAATTGATTCTGTTGACTTATATAATTTTTTATTTAATTTTTTTATGGCAATAAACCTGTCAGTTTTGGGTAGATATTTCATTGTTTGAAATAAACAGCTAAGTAAATGTTGATTGTTTTGGGAATTTTAAAATTTTGTTATGTTTTGAACATATGGAAAGAAAGTTATAAAAATGATTATCCTTGATGTAAATTGTTTTAAGGAGATAATCATTGAGATGATGATTATTTTAGGAGGGAAGCATGTAAAATATTTGACAAACTGTTATCTTTCCTCTTTTGCATCACAAGCATTGACATGTGATTTTTCTGCATAAGGAGTGTTCCTTTGATTTTTGGAAATCATACTTACCATGGATGAATCATTTCTGCTCTTAGATTCATTGGGCTGAAATGATATTGTTTACAAAGAAACTACTTTTACTTTTGATAGATAAGTTGTAATCTAGAAATGAAGTTTGCAAACTTATCTCTTTCAATTAACAAATCCTTGGATCAATTCCATTGATCAAAGGTATGTTTTAAATCTTTTACCTGATCTAACTGGTAAACTGACATTCAGAGGTTGGAGGACATAATGGATTGAACTCTTGTATGTTTAAAAATTATTTTATTTCCTTGTAAGATCATGCCAGCATTCCATTATATGTTATGTGCTCGGATCTTCTTGATTGATCTCTTCAGATGCTAATGTCATCAAGTGGTATGAGGCCTACTTCAGGACTATGGAGGAAAAAAAAAAATAAGTCCTAGGCCTATGAGATCTATCCTAACGAGATTCTAAACTAAGGTAAATATACCTATCTTTTATCTATGCCTATTTCATTCGGGATAACATCCTAACCTAGGTTGCATGTTCTAAATTGGGGTATGGGGGAAATAACCTAAGGTGATGCTAGGCTTATTTCTAACCTATACCTAATACTAAATAGCTATGAGCTATGACCTAACCTAAGGTGGAAATTTACCTATTGAAATGTTTTTAAACCTAAGGTAAATACTTCTAAACTATCCTATGGTCATATCCTAAACTAATGGAATCTACCCTAAACTAATGAAATGTGGAAAGGGGACCTAAGGGTCGTATGGCAAGTGGTAATCTGATGATGGTTCCTAAGCTATTTATGTGATTTGATTTTTAGTATTAAATGACAGCGAACTGCCAGTTTAGGCAGAAGCATGAAATTTGGTGGAATCCACGTGGAGTCATCACTAAGGTTTAGTGATGCATGTGGAAGTTGAATTGGGTCTCGCCAATTTTGGATGGCAGTGGCAAAAGAGAGATAGGCGGGAATTTGAGAGTTAATGGCATTAATGAGCCTCATTTTTGGCGAGCAAACCGCCTAGGAAACTATGCAGGTGGATTTGTTGGAGGTTGTTTGGTCATTCATGCTCTCCGATTTTTACTCTATATGGAGCTATCTAGTTCTTAAAACCAACAGTTATATTTTGAGTTTATGGCTATTTTCGATTTCCTTGGTCTATTTTTGATTCAAGGAGAGTATATGAGATATTGGGGAAAGATATTTTTAGGTTTTGATCTTTCTTGGAGAAGAAGAAGAGTTGGAAGCTCAGCCGAAGCCTCCTTCGAATCGGCGAAGTACTATCAGGCATGATAGGTTCTATCCATTAAGATTTCTTATTTTTCTCTAAATGTTTCCTTAAAAAAAATCTACTCTCATGAGAAAGATGGGTTTCTGTTTTTGTTCTAGTTATTTATTTTCTTGATGAAAGAATCTTTGTGCTTTTGGTTTTGGAACCCTTGCATGATAATGCAGTTTTTGGGTGTTTTCTCTAATTGAGTTAAAATGGTGAAATGCATTTAAAACTGTCAAGACTTTAGTGTTTTGATTGGTTTATATATATTCTAGACTCTAGCTCGAAAAAGAGTTTGAGTAGCTAGATTTTGTCTTAAGCTTTGAGCTGGAAGTCTCTTTTGAAAGTAGTATGTAAATGGGTACTTTTCTCTGATGCATCTCTGAGTTTTAAAGTTGTATTAATCCTTCTGCGATTTGTATGGATATATGTTTATCTCATTGTATGAACACGAAATTGTGTGAAAGTGAGGAATGGACATCTTGTTTGTATTTATATTATTAAAACTTACATGCTTATATTGAATGCCTTTTCTTATTTTGAAAGGTAGAAGAATACCATTTTTAAACTGTATCCTGTTTTATTGATTTTTATACTCCTTGTTCAGGACTGTATTTGTATACTTTGTTCTTCAGTATGAACTTGAAAGTACTTTTAAAAAGGTTAATGGGTATTTGAGGTTTATGGAATTTTTGGTGTGTTGGTCCGAAAATCTGTCGGGTGGGTAGATCTATGGATAGACAAGCCAACAGTGTGCAGGGCATAGCCCCTCTTTGAGACAGCAAAGTGAAACTGGTTTATTGTTATTCTACCAGTAGGAATCTATGCAAGTCTTATAGTATTCTACCTTTAGGGGGTTTGGGATCTCATTCCAGTAGAGGTAGTTCCGGTGAAGAACGGAAAGGAATGAAGGAAAGAAGGGAAGAAAGATGGATCTTAAAGGAGAAAAGAAATGAACTCCAAAGTAGAAAGGTCAGAGGGTTTATGTTTTGGGCTGGTAGTAAACAGAGCCAAACTTACTCACATAAACAAACAAAGCAATACTGATAAACAAATGACAAAAGATACGTGAATCTAACGAGAATAAGCATGTAAATCTAACATAAGAAAGATCTAACACATAACATAGGAATTCAGCATAAAGTCTCAATTTTTGTATTAATAAGTTGTTCACATTAGAAAGCTAAAAGTATTTCTCTCCTCACTTCTATTTTTTATACAAATTTTCTCACCCTTTGAATACTACAAGTATCCAAGTATTTATAGAAGGAGAAGGAGAAAGAAGGAAAAAAGTAGCCAATAACTATTTACAAAATATCTAAATTCAAATGTTGACTTGAGGGCAATTTGGTGGATGACAACATCCCATGGTGTAACATGGATGATGTCATCATTTGTGCCAACATTCTTTTAAATTTTTTTACAAAAATGGGATAATCCCAGGAGGAAGGAGCTAATTCGCCATCATCCCTACCTGAAAGGAGTGTCCTACTTCTGCTTAGGGAGGTAATGTGGAATTGAGCTTGATACTCCATGAATTTTCTTACCATCGCTTGAAGTTGATCCTGAGCAGGACCCTTGGTGTGATCTCCAATGACTTCGTAAGTCTCCCGTTCATCTCTCGAGTCTTTCCAGGAGTTTAAAAATTCATTATCTACCTCCACCAGTAACCAAAAAGTCATGGTAGGCCGAAGGTTGTTGATAGATTCTATATCAAAATTAGCCTCTCGACACTAAACCTTGCGATGTAATTTCCTGAAGAGTTGAATAGTATCATCTACCTTCCTTAGGGTGTAATCTGCACTAAGTAACCCTGAGGACATCTTTAAGATGATCTGCTCCATTTGATGCATGGCCTCCAGGGCTTCCTCCTTGATTTTGTCTATTTTCTCTAAGAAAAAATCCATTTGGTCAATCCAATCGTCTAAAGCAGCAAGGACTTTGTTGGGTGCTCGCAGTGATAAAAATATCGAATTTCACGAATTCATCGACTGGGCAGTCGAGCATCTTCTGGAATGTCTCGTGTTGTAACCTGGCATGGTCCAACTCTTCAAAGATAGGTCATGTTGTTGTTTGGAGTTCATTGTTAGCTTGATCTATATTTTGATAAAGCTCTGTGAACTTTATAATCACTTCCTCACTATCTTTGAGGATCTTCTCTCTCCAGGAAGACACTGCCATACCTTACTCACCGATCTTGGTGTACTCATTTATCTTCTTCTGACTAAAAACTTCAGGATGGTCAGCAACAGTCATAGGAGGGGTATTGCTCATCTTTTGTAGGGCTTGGAGAAGATGCTTGTTTTGCTCTTTCAATATCCTCTTCTCTTCCTTTGCTTCTTGAAGCTTATTGTAAAGGGCATCCACTATGAATAAGGTTTCTCCTTGCAGGCTCTCTGATGATGTTCCCATTGTGACTTGATTCATTGTAAAATCCATAGGAGACAAATATTCTTTACTCTTTGTGAGATTAGGGTATGTAATCTCCATAACCCTTTCACCTGAAGCGCTTTGAGAGAAGCGGGTTATAGCTTTTACTTCTTGGGCCCTTTAGCCAGAATCACGAGAAGTCCATAGGTGCAATAGGGACTTTCCTCTTATGCTAGCTTAGGTGTTCGGAGATCCATTCTAGACTTAAGGGAGTGGGACCAGAGGAAGAGGAGGAAACAGGGGTGGAAGAAGGAGCAACTATAGTGGACACGGGAAATGTGTCGAGACACTCGGTGGTGGCATCGAGAAAGAAGCCAACATCCCAATGCTTACGGGATAGGAGTGACTACAGGAGAGGAAATCATGGGGGCGGAAGGGATTTGTGAGATGAGGGAAGAAATGTTGGGAGACAGATCCACGAGGGAAGAGAAGATGGAGGAAGAGGAAGGGGGAACAGTAGAAGATAGGGGAGAAGACACAACCAAAGGAGTGGTTGGTTGAGTGACATGAGGAGGAGAAGGAGGAGTGGGAGATGGGATGGTGGGAACCTTGCGCGCTTATAGTAATGGCAACATCCTAAGTGGATGTGCCCGTTGGAGCACTTACCACTTCTTCTTCTCCTGGGGATACCAGGTTTACTACTTACTCTTCGGTGGTGGAAGGAGGGATCTCAAGAATTTCCTCTTAATTAGTGCTTGTCTCTCCCTCTTTATCTTTTCCTTTTCCTTTAGGTAAATGCTTCACTTGGTGGGTGCATTACCCAAGGAGACATGGTAAAGTCTACTCCAAGGTAGATGAGACCATTTTTCTTACACCAATGCTTCGTGCATTGTAGAGTGCCTTTAACTCTTTCCTCAATAGTCTGAGGTGCCTTGGTTTTATCAATCTCAAAGCAAAAGGCCAATTATCCCCACCGTGTCTAGATAAACCTGATCAAATTCTTGATTAGTTACTTGGAAACCTTTCGGGATGATGGCCACACCATATTGAATGATCTCTGCCAGGGCCATGCAGGAGTGATCCTTTCATCTGAGCTCGGCGTGATATAGATTGATGTAGATATCTTCGATCTGAGGGATGTGAATTAGATCGATCTTTTCCCTTGGAAGGCAATCATTAGGATCAAAGGTTGGCCTCACTGGAAATTATGCTTTAAGTTAAGCAATCCAAGCTCTGCAAACATCTCTCGGGCTTTACTCTGTGAAGTGCAGGTGTACCTACCCATTGTGAGGGGGAATGGAGTTCCACCCTTCTTTCTTTTCAAACACTTCTCGTGGTACGTGATGAGTTGTCTAGACAGCTCCAATAGGATCAGCTTGGGTCCCACATACCTCGGTAATTTGGTGGGCTCTCCCAAGAAGTTAGCGGCTCTGAGATAGGTGAAAGTGGGGAATTATGTGAATAACACTCCCCACTTCTCTGTGGTAGTGACCACGCTCTTGGTCATCCGACCGTGAGTCATATTGGGCCTCAAGAGGTAGATGATGCCATAGAAGAAGGCATCATTGACTTTGCTGAATTGGGTTATATTGTTTTCCTGGTCTTAACTCTAAATAGTATTCGTATATTCTGACTTGGGGCCATACCCCACATCGATTCGATGTTGGGTGGTCCCTTTATGAGGCAGTAACATATACCACATAGGAGTTCATATAGAACTTCCCAGTCATTGAAAGCTATTGAAGCTACTCGGAGATGGTGTTGCTGATAATCTCTACCCATTCAAAACATTGGTCATGGACATTTTTGCTCATTGTTTCCAAATATCTGAGCATCCACTTGTGAAAGTAATGGGCATCGGGAAGCCCAAACACTCTGCTCATAAAGGTGATGGTGTCACTCAATTCTTCTGAAAAGTCACTACGATGAATGACTTGTGGCCACCTACTTACCACCTTCTTGTTTTTGAGGTACACCTCATTCATCAGCTGCATGCATTTGTCTTCATTTTCATTCCATGCCTTCATGTAGTCTTCTTGGCTTATTGCTACAAAATACCGGTGGTGGGGATACCCAACATAATATCAAAATGCCAGGAAGTGAGGTTGATTATTACCTCACCCTTCTCATTTTTGACACATCTTATGTCCTTATTATAACAACGGCCCACCAACATCATGAACTTGCTGTTGATTGCGCTCACGGGAATCCCTGCAGTGAAGTACAGACCACTACCGACCAATTTATCTATCTATGGACTACCTGTGACCCTCTTGGTCTTGGCCTAGAAGTCCTCCATGTCAATGTGCCCTAGTTCTATATCTTTGATATCCAAATCACATTCTACAAGGGATTCAGGCATCCTGACCCTATGGTATTTATACTTCATTTCCTCTTCTCGTTAGTCCTGGCTTTACCTTTGGACTTAGTTGGCTTCTTACTCGATAAAGACATGCGTGGATCTGAGCTCAGCTACTGATTTTTAAGAAGAATCAGGGAATTCCATCGCAAAAGAGCCATGTTAGCTATTAAGTCATCCATCAAAGCTCACAGAATGAAAAGTTATCAATTTACAAGCCTCTGGGCACAAGGCACAATTCTATTGTAGAGGTCGTAGGGTTAGAAAAGCAAGACGCACTTTGGGAAAGTGTTGCATGAGAGAAAGCAGTGCCAAAAGGGGCGCGGGGTGAAGAAAGACTACACATAATATTTAGATGTTGGTGTTAATGGATGTGCACCTGTGCGATATGAAGTGTTTTAACTAGGCGTAGATTTATTTGGTGTAGCAAGGTCTCAGGGTGCGCCTTTGGTGCAAATGTGGTACATGTTGTAAAAAAATATGATGCGCCATGGTGCGGATTCAAAAGATACATCATTAAGGTAAGGTGCGCCAAGAAATTAAGCTTTGCGTGGTGTAGGAAGGGCCTACACAACATCATTGTCGTTGTTATTGTATGTGCGCTTGCCCCTGTGCTTGTGTTTTAGGAATTTATAAGGTGCGGGAAAAAGCTAAGGTTGCGTGCGGGGACAATGCACCTATGGTGTGACTGTGCTTGATTTTACAAAGATGAAGATTGCGCTGACGGAAAGACAAAGGCCATTTTTGCAAAAATTCATGTTTTTCACTTTTTGGCAAGCTTTAATGGTTTAGCAGGAAAACCATTCACAAAGCAGGGAAGAAAAGGACAAAAGAGTTGAGTAGTTTTGAGGCAGAAACTTCTAGTTTTACAGATCTGGAAAGTGGATGGAGAACGGTTTGAAGTGGGTTCTATTTGCAAAATGGGTTGGGGTTGCATTATCTTCTTAGGTTCTTTTTGTTTTTAATAACACTAACCACCAAAACCAACAAAGAAACCACAACAAATCCACAAGAAGGGCAAGGGCCACTTACCAGAATATATAAGATAGAGGAAACGATGTGGGGTCCACAAACGCGATGAAAAGAAATACATGGGGCTGACAGGAATGCTGAAAAGTATAGAGAAATAATCTTTGTCACGTTTTTTCAATCGTGAAAATGATAGGTCAAATGTGCCTATATATAGCAAAAGGTGCAATAAATGTGCCACCAACTTTTTCTAAGGTGCACCTGTGGATGTCGACACAAAAAAATTGTGCCTATGTGCGGCTTTTAGATTGTCAACACTACCTTATCGTTGCTTTGCACCATTGAGGGGCGCAACATTTTGAATGTTGACAAGTTGGCGCATGTGACTTAGTGTAGCCTTGGAAGGCACAACATTGAAAGGTGCAACATTGGAAGTGTTGACACTCTAAAGGATGTGCGAAAGGAAAGGAGGGGTGTAATTTTAGCTGATGTAACATGAATAAAAACTGCGCCCAACCCAAAAACATAAAAATGACCAAGTTCTAAAACTAGATTTTCCGGAAAGGGATTTTATGCCATTCCGAATGCTAAGGGACCTCAACGGGGAACTAGAACAGAAATTTTGGTATGGTTACCTGCAAAATTGCCCTTGTCAATTTTATAGGATAAAATGGTGTTTGTACTTCAACTTGTATAAGATCTTAGAAGAAATATCATGTTCTTATTTTATCCTATCTAAATCTCCTCTTCTTTAAATCATAATTTGATGGGAGTCGGGTAATTTTTTTTATTTGGAATTACTGTTCAGTTGAACTCGTAGGGAGATAAGAATGAGAGTTGTCTTACTTGGGTTGTTTGTTACTAGAATTCTCTTCTCCAAAACTTTGTAAGGTGATTACTAGTTTATTGAAATCTGGAAGATGAGATGGTTGTCTTTGGTTGAAGTTCTTTTTGATGTTGTGATACTCTGGTAGTCGGCCTTCTCCAAGTCATTATGGTGATTATCTCTTAGGTCTATTCGACATTCTTAAGTTCATTTTTCTTTCCTTTTTGGGCTTGGGTGAGATGATGAAAACTTATTCGCTAGAGTTGGTAACTTCCTTGTAGTTTGTTAACTCACATGTTATGAGTTGATTGTGGTACGTTCATGGGAATCGTTGAATGTATAATCAACTTCTGGACTGTTACTTTTTTATATGGAACCAACCAAATTGTTCGGGTTATAAGCTTTATTGATCTCTATTTAATTGTGTGGAATCAAATGTCTTGTCGATTCAAGATAGTTTACAGCTGAGTCTGTTCTATAGAAAGGAAAACTTAACCATTTCTTGTCTAATTTTTTTTCAATGGTTGAGTCATGCATCATTATGAAACTGTTTTCAGATGGACTCTTCTTTGTGCACACAACGGATGATTTCTTCCTTCTCTATTTGTTCTTGATTAAGGTGTGAGCTTTTATAGTCTTACTTTATTTTGATGGAATAAATGGTTTTGAATCAATGACTGAAATCTTCAAAGATATAGAAAGATTCATCAAGGTTGCAAGTAAGTTAATAACTATTTTGTTGGGTAGGATGTTGACTCTTCTTTTCTGAAGATGAATATGAGAACTCGGTTTAACTGAATGTTTAGGAAATTGTAATTGTTTACTCTTCAGCTCGTTCTCCTTTCTTTGTATAAAACGTGTCATAGGTTTGATTGAATCATTTGTAGTACTTGTATTAACTAATTGATTAGTAGTTGCTACTAATTATTTCTCTACTTAAATTATTTTTAAAGAAATAATAATTGTTTCAGTTAATTGAAATGAAACATTGTTGTTGGGAAGTACTTTTCCATTGTTAATATGAGGCCTAATCTGAGAACCTAGGTTATAGTTATTTGGCCAAGAAATAGGCGGTCACATCTGAAATTGTGAATCTCTTATTTATTTAAGTTGATGGTTGACTCATCTTAAAAACGTAATGATGCTAAAATGAACTTGTCTTCACATGTTTTCTGGAAACTTGGTAAAGATGACAAGAAGGTCTTGATTCTGAAAGTAACTCTTTTGTTTATCTATTAAAGTTAAAATTTATATTTCAAATTCAGAAAGAATTATGAAATAATTTAATGTTAGGAGCTGTTATTTGATATAAATGAGTAATTGTTTAGGACAATACTTATCTGTTTTAAGGCAGTAGTTTGTTGATCATGTTATGACCTTTTCTTAAAAGTGAATTCAGATTGTTAATTGCACTTCTTTTATGGTTGATATTATCTATGTTTTATTTGAATGATTACATTAATTGTTTCATTAAAGTAGAGTTGATTTAATGGAACAATTAGTGGAATGCACTTCATTTTAATGCTTAGTGCTTATCATGCTCAGTTCAATGAACTGACCCATGCTAGCAATTTTTGCAGATGGACTTCATAAGTGATAAAGGAAGGAAATAACTTTTATGATGTCTTGGTTGATTTAAATTCTGGCTCTTTTTATAGAGAATTCTGATTCATTCATGAGTTGTATTGAAAAAGAAAAGTTTTATTCTTTAATGATCTTAGTATTGATTGACATGCAATTTGTCTGAGATGCATAGTCTTGTAAATTGTGTATTTTATCATGATGAATTGAAAAGATTATAGGTTCACTTCAAATTGTTGTGTAATTTCTCTTGTACATTTATGAAGGTAGTTGGAATACTATCTTGTTGATATTTGGCATATCTATTTGTATTCTTATTTCTATTGTCATTTGATAAGTTGGATGAAGAGAAATAGTTCAATCTCTCTCTTAATTGAAAGCAACTTGTTAAGTTGCATAAGATTACGTTCTTTATCTAAATAATATATAATGATAATGGGATGTGTATTGAATATACAATTAAACTATAGAAAGTGTGAAAGATATAAAGGGTATGATAAACACTAACACATAACCATGTAGAGAGGAAGACTCTTCCTCTCTCAAAAGAATGTAAAGTGAAAGAATGGTGTTTGCGATCGTTAATCATTCAGACTTCATTTTCTATGAAGACTACTCTAGTTGAACCTGTGTGGTTGCTACACCTTATTTGAATAGTTGAGTTACATTAACTTAACCTTATAATGTATGTTGTTCTATTTTTGGATAATTGCTTGGCAAATCAAAGTTAATGAACATAAAAGCAATCACGTGTTAATGAAGTTATTTAATATTAATTAAATCAAATATGGATGAAGAACTTAAGGGGGGTGTTGGATTTAGGGTATGGCAAGGTTGTTATAATTTGAATCTTAATCCAAAATTAATTAAGTGTTAATGACCTCCTAGAGGTATGTACATCGTGATGAAGTAGTTCTGTTGGATGTTGGCACATGCCAACTATAGAATTGTACCTTCAAGAAGACTAAGGTCTTCTCGAGGATACAATGTTATAGTTGACATGTTGTAACACCCTTCCACATTAATAACTTAAGGGGTGTGTTGGATTTAGGGTATGGAAAGGTTGTTGTAATTTAAATCTTAATTTGAAATTAATTAAGTGTTAAAGACCTCCTAGAGGTATGTACATCGTGATGAAGTAGTTCTGTCAGATGTTGGCACATGCCAACTATAGAATTGTACCTTCAAGAAGACTAAGGTCTTCTCGAGGATACAATGTTGCAGTTGACATGTTGTAACACCCTTCCGCATTAGTTCATCTAGATCTACACACATCTAGACTTGAACTTAGTTTCTCTCTAGGTCAAGCTAGCTGTATGAATTAGAATAGGAAGTAGCTCTTTATGACTCAGGGTACTTAGGCACATCCAATTGACTTAGGTCGGTTGAGTATGCCCATATACTCTAAGTCATCATGAGCATCTCCCTATAACAAATTATGCTGCTAACCTGGGTTAGGGTCAAACCTTGGGCAAGTGGACTCGATTGTGAGTCGGTCGGTAGAGACTATTCTAGATAACATAAGAGTGAGGTGAAGGACATATTCCAATTTGATAAATATGTCATTTAGAAATAGTAACATGAACAATATGTTAGAAATCTTTGGCCAAAGTATTGCAAGTTGTTGGTTACGTTGTCCTATGTCACCTAGTTTAAGGAACGTGATTTCAGATGAATATTGGTAACAAATATTCAGATAGGTTCTTTAAACAGGTCACTCAGTACCCAGATTAGGGTAAGAAAACCAAGTATACATAGTATACATAAAAGTATTCTATACTTAAAGACAAACATGAGAGATCGGTTAGAGACCAATTCATGCAATGAGAGATCAGTAATTCCCGAGTCATTTACAACTACATATGGTTATCTGTTATGAGATTGATTGGCATGGAATGTGTGTTCTAAATTATGTTTTATTTAGAACAGAGAACATTATGTAAAAAAATTTAAAAATCCCTTGTTTCTAAAGTCTTAAAATGGGAATGTTACAGGTGTAGGAAAAAATTCCCCATTCAAGAGCGAAATTTGTCTTTTCTTGGTCCTCCTTTACAATTCTAATTGATGATATGCTTTGAGAATCCATTCGTGAAGGAATAGATCTTGTGCCCAGCTACTCCCTCGAGGATATATTCGGTGAAAGGGGTGGGAAAGAGATCAATGACACATACCACATTCAAATCTCTATAATCAACAAAAATCTTTATCCTCCCATACTATTTAATGTTAATAACCTCTGGCTTATCCATTTTAATTCCTCAACCACCTCAATGATGCCACGATGCGATCATCTTGTCTATCTCTTTCTTTACCTAGATGGGCATATTTGGGTTCATTCAAGAAAGTATCTTCCAAATTGGGCACACACCTTCCTTTAACTCTATTTTCATCTCCCCAAGGAGTGGTAGATTCCTTTAAGCTCATGGTACCCACACGAAAGTAAATATTGAAACTCACACAATAGATCACCGATCTTTGAAACCTCTTTTTCTGACCAATAGTCCCCAAGAGTATCCTCCTTATATTCTATTTTTGAGCTAATGTTAACCTTATTTATCTTGAGCGGATCATGGTAGGCACGTGCTTATTCATGAGCACTATCTCACACTTCGCAAGTACCCATAGTATGGTTAACATACAAGTTCTCCACTTCTTCACCATCAATCAAGTAGACCAATTTTCCTTTTTCTTTCTCCATGCATGTGCGCTCAAGTTGTGTCTCTTCTGATTCTTCCTCATCAAAGTGTGCTTCCAAAATAGGTTCACCCAATAATTCCAGTATTCTATCATCTTCCATGGCACTATCTCCCATCGTTATGCACTTAAAACCTATAATGCCTCATCCACCAATGGCTTGGTGCTATGGTATTCAAAATCTTGAAGGAGTTAAGTCACAACTCCTGCATATTCCCTATCTAACAACGCATCTTTGAGTGAATGTACCACGTGTGCACACAACCTTGTAAGGTGGAGTATAACTTATGTACTCATAATGAAGGTGGAAAGGCTTGCATTCCTTCCATTAAGGCCTTTTCACATTCTTGGACGTGAAACAAGGTGGGTTCCTTCCCATGATAGTATTGTATGATAGTGGGTGCATTTCTCTAGGAAAACCTAACAAAGAACATGATTATTACTTCGCTCCACTCTAGAAGGCTATCGCGATCTTTCACCCACTAACTCCGTGGTCCCAAGAAATTTATAGTTTAGCATCCTCCTTCTTTCGATTTCAATTTTCTATTAGGTATCCATTTCTTGTAATAAAACATCGTGGTTAGCTCTCGTAGAATATCCTGGGAAACTTCTTTCCTCCTAGATGCTTAACTCGAGCATTCCTTTATTACTTTTGTAATAGATCCTCTCAATTACAGCCCAATTAACTCATAAGTCCTATGTGTCCAATTTTTGCATGCTACACTAGTGGTATCACTCATAGATTGAGTGTCTTCGAACTGAATAAATCCTTCCATAGGATTAATCACCTCAAGGTCCCTGATAGAGCACACATAGATCTTGTCAATAAATTCTTCTCCCAAGGGCTCAGTATAGGGTGCTTACTTTCCATTAGTCAAGGGATGATTACCAGTTCTTCCTTTTTCACAAAGCTTATGTACCCTTTATTGAACCGTAGGTCAACATTGTCCTTATAACACCAGGGGTGCCCAAGTAATGATGGAAAGTTGTCCTCCTCGCTAGCGCCAAGACTTCAAAATATCCAAAGGTGAATTTATCTCCTTATATAGTGACAAAGAACATATTTTAAAAACTAATAGGCATTTCCTTTATCTTGTTGGCCATATACAACACATTTGTAGATTATTGTAATAGGGGCCTTCCCATTTGGTTCCTAGGTTCCAAGGTGAGAGAACATTGACTTTTTCACCCATGTCAACTAGACTATTGCTTAGAGCCACCCATATATAACCACATTCAAGGTAATCTCCTTATCATAGTCGAGGTTATGGGGAAGAAGATTAACATACAAAACCTTCCTCTTAGGCTCTTCTTCGATGCATGGTCCTTTTTCTTGTAACCACTCCCCTAGCAAAGGAATGATATTTTATTACCTCTTCATTTTGCATACTTCCCTGACCTCATCCAGATCCTTTTACAGAGCCTCAACGCTCTTCCTTTGTTCTAACTTCCTTGACTACTCCTTCAGCACTAGATTTCTCCTTGTAGGCTTCAAATTACATCCATGGTCTCTTGATACACCTCTTTCTAATGAGTAGGGTCTAGATACTTACCATACACCACCTCTTCTCTTGTAATCAATAGTTTCTTCCTTGGTTTCTCCCTAGAAACCATAACTTTAGCTTGTATTGTCACTAGTACAGGCTCTAGTTCTGACTTGTGTGCCACCCTTGGAATCCATTGTGAGTCGGCCTTCTTTATGCTTACCATTTTGGTGCCTTTTTCCTTCTAGTGTTGCTAGCTCATATGTTCAAATAGCTTTGGGCACTCCTCATACTTGTGCTTCTTTCCACACCAAGAGCATTGTAACAAACTGGGAATTCATTCTTATACTACTCCATCGATCCACAAGTTATAACAAGTTCCACACGGAACTCATTTGTTTCTCTTCTATGGTTGCAATGAACAAAAAATCCTCCTCTGAAACCTCTTCCATGTGTCCCTCCATCTGCATACCCTTCATAGTGACAACCATCATCCTTGGAATTATTGTGAGGCTAGTTTGGTGCACACCAATATTAATGGTATCATGTATCTAGTCAATCAATCTACAATCCTTGGTGTCATGAGTAGTAGAGGTGTAATTTTTGTAATAGCAAGACATGTTTTTATGGATCACGTGCTTTGTAGTAGTGGACACCTACATGCATCATGATCTCTCGTGGAAAATATCATAGTCCATTGTCATGGCACACACCAATCTCTAAGAAAAATGTCCTTTGTATGCCTCTCTACCACACAATTCATGAACCAAAGGCCACCGCGAGCCTCATGTGCGAGTTTATAGATAGCTTCTCCGCTACTTTTCCATTGCAGCAATCTAAGCTTCAAGGAAAGGGCTAACATCCTCAAGGCACAGGGAAGCCTCCAAGGCTTCATGTAGGTTTATGAAAGTCTTCTGTTACAATGCTCTCCTAAAAGGCGTTATTAGTCCTCAACAAATCACTAAGCATCCTGAGAAAGATGAATATCATAAGATAACTTTGATAAGAGAGTCTTAAAACATGGATTGTATTCATGCACACTCTCTGACATACCTTGTTGGATCTCCTTCAAAGACGTTAATGCTCTTTTGTTAAAACTTGAGAATATGAAATTCATCTAAGAATGTGTTATGTAATGTGGTGTAATCTACCAATGTATGGTGGGGTCATACTTTTGGTACCAACTATGAGTGCATCCTTGTAATGTTGTTATAAAAAGACTTGTCTTTCGTTCTTGGGTAGTGATCCCCTTTGCGTGCCATAGCAGCTCACACTTGTGTAGATGCTCTACAGCATCCTTAACACCTTTGTAGTCCGGTAGGTGCAAAGACATTTCAAAAAATACTTGCTAAGGTGGTTAAGGCTCGTGTCCACTTGATCAAGAATTTTTATTACCTCCAAAGTCACCTCCACCACCGGAACCACCAGCTCCACCTCCCCGATCCACCATATCCTCCAAATCTGCTAGGTCCACCAAGTTTGATAGTTCCGACTCCATCGATCCACCTCCTATAGTTGGTAAAGGCCCTGAAGTGGTTGCACCTAGTGTCCCCATTGTTGCGTTGAATCATGTGCCAATAGTGTATGATATTGCACTCTGCTACCATATGTGTGTTTGGTGCCACTTCCAAATTCGATACCCAAGCTTTGTGTACCCATAATTTTCCCAAAGGTTGTTCCGCATAATATACCTCCAAACACAAGAAATTATTGTGTAACCATATATGTGCTAAATGAAAAAATATACCTCCTAGGTGTTGATTAGTTACCTCTACCAATACCTAATGGGTTAGCAATACTTATCTCTAGACTTGGAAAAGTAAGCACTAGGGGTTGGTCACCAGGTGGATTTAGACATGCGTGGACGGATATCCTTTCTCCAAGTGTCGAGATCTCATCGAAGCTGAAGTAGTATCTCTCTCATGCTTTCCAAGATGGGGTAGCACAAATTGTTTAGGCTCCACATCCTTTGCGTGAACCTCAATTCCTTCCCGCAACATTTGACTCCATAAATCCATCACTCCTAGAACTTCACGTTGTCTATATAAATCCATTTCATGAGATTCATTATACTTGATTCACCTCTCTTCCCTCTCCGCTGCTCAACCGCAAGGTCCGCCATTTTCTCCACCATATCTTCCTCGCCCAAGGCTCAAAAGAAGCTTAACCGGCCATAGGAAATGCTTCCAAACTCATTGTAATTATAAGGATCTTTATAACTAAGGGTATAATACAAAAAAATGATCCTCTAAGCTCCCTTAAGAACTCAAACTTAGCAACCTCTAGACAAGAATACATAGAAATAACGTATTCTAGGGTATAACTGGTCAACACTCTTCTCCACCAATGATCAATAACACGTTTCTAAGTTAAATAAACATTCTGTAGCCTCTGATATTCATCTTGGGTCCACATGTGAGATCTATAGTACCAGCTTGATCTAGATGCATACGTCAAAAGCCATTCATACAACTCCACTAGAAAGCAACAAAAGAAGGTCTCATATAGCTCATGATACATGTGTTCTTCTACCCATTTATGTGCATCAAACTCAGTCCAAAGAATAAATATATTATCAAACTCATCTTATGTTCTCTTAAACCATGCTTCGACACTATCTAACGTCAAGTATTTTGTCATCCCGCATCATTCTCACAATAGATTCAAAAAGAGGTCCCGGCAATGGAACTAAGATGTAGTCATTTTATTTACCCCCAATACTAATTTCTAACCCCAAGCGCATCGGCCTATCACCTAACGAGCATTGGGTGTTCACTCGAGGCACGTGTGGGCACTGTGCCCCTCCTTTATGTGAGCACTGTGAGAAGGTTTTCCCATTAATGGAGGATGAATTGTAGAATGAGAAGTACATTTACTTAGAAAGAAAAGTGTAAGGGACAATTTACATATCCACACATTAATGCATTACAGAAACTTAATAACAATGTAATAAGCATAATAAACCAAATATGAGCCATGGTAGTCATATAACACGAGGGTTTACACCCTTAAGCATGATATGCATAAAAATCCATATATATATATATATATATATATATATATATATTCATTTAGAATAGTTCTGATAGCCACATTACAATCAAAAGAGGTCATCACAGACCATACATGTTAAATGACAAAGACTCAACTCCCATAGATCTTCCCTAGTATGAGATCCTAGCTATACCCTCCCATTTAACCCCTATTACAAATCTTAATGCCATACTCATGGCATCCCTCACAACCCTTAGCACTAAGTGCTATAAGCCCTAGCATTACTGTAACACTCTGTTATTCAAAATTTTACTCTTTATGCATTCTCTTTATCGGTCCCCCTTCTTCTCCTTTGTCCTCTTTTTTATCTAGTATGAGCATCTCTTTTTATAGGATCAGCACCCACTATCATGCCTTATCTTCTAAATAGATCACGTGCCAAGTGTTGATATGGTACTCCAATGGTGAATGATTATCCCTTTGCAAACCCTCCACTCTCTATAATGATGTCTTTTAGGAATATTCCCTGCATGGAATATACTTTTCTTGACCTCCAAGGTTTCAGGCTGGCACCTTATCCATTCATCACACCTATTCGGGTCCTCATTTTTTCCTCAAGTATCTTCAAAATGCCAAATATGACTAAGTCCTTTGAACCTATGTTTTTCCTTCCACGCGCGCCTATTTTCACCTAAAGCCTTCTTAAACCCCTTTGTCCAGCACACTTTCCCTAAGTGCCCTTCTTCTTGATCTTATGTACATGCACCTTTGGTACTTAGCCAATATTTTGGGGCCCAAGAATGTAAAATTGGACAAGTCATGAAACTTTTCTTCCTTGGACGTGATCCTTCCATGTGCCACTTTTCGAGACCTTGTGCATGTTCACGTGCCTCACTTGCACACCCCTCTGCTTCCCACATGAAAATTTGACACTTAGCCTAATTTTCTAACTCAACATTACCCCACACTAATTACATTTCCACCCTCGGTAATGGGGTTTCTCAACTTATCTCTCCAAGTACAATGAATAAAGAATGAAAGAATAAGGAATGAATATGCAAGATCAAAATATAAAGAATGGAAAATATTTCAAGGTGCATTGGTTTCCTTCTCTCTACTAGTACTAAGATCTTAGGGTACTCTTTATTGAGATCATCCTCTAACTCATTCCACTCTCCTAGCCCCTTCTTTACCTTATCTAGTTTGTGTTTATGTTGGTGCGATGGTTATAATCACTTACTTTTCTCTTTATGACATGGGATTTCTAGTCACACCCCATACTCACTCTCTCGTGATGGTGCATCTCGAAAATCTTCCTTTTGTTGCATCTTCAACCTCCACCTCTGGTTCATTCTTCTTCTTTCCTCTCATGGTTTCTCTGGGTTCTCTATTTGGTGCCATTTCTCATTTGCAACTTACCCTTGCACTTTTACACCTAATACTTCCTATGTAACCTTGAAATAACATGTCCTAGCTGTAGTTTCTTATTCTCAAACCCTACTCTTTTCATACCTTCTAGTCGCTCAACCAATTATCTCAATGGAACTCTATTACAGCTTGTGAATAAATCCAACTATTTCACTTGCTTCTTTCCACATGCACTTTCACTTTTCGCTCATTCACACTTCAATTCACTCTTTCAAGGCTCAAAAATAAAAAATACAAAGTAAGAATGAATTCACATGCATGTCTTTTATGGATTTTGCAAAATTTTCTGCATTAATTACTCCTCACCTACAACCATAATTAATAATATTTAATGACACTTTTCTATTTTTACCGCTACTTTCTTCCATACCCTAGTCATAACCTTTTAGCATGCCTACTACTTCTCAACCACATACCTCCTTTCGCATGCATTCATGTGCCAAAGTACATAACCCTTTGTGCCTCATACCAAGTAGAGCATTATGTCATTTCCTACATCGTATTACACTATGTGAACCTTTTCTCACGTATGGTCTTTATCTAAGAAAATTTACTATCACCATCCTTCTCATTTCTCATGGCACCTTTTTCCTCTTTCCATACTTGTACCCTACAACCTGAGCACCATTACAATGCACGCATATCTCTTATCCTCTTTAGCTTTCTTGCAAGTATTAATAAGGTATCCTTTTTGTGTGCTTGCACCTAATTCACCCTGCACTAAGAGAGACTTTGAAGTGGTTGTTCTCTTATTCTCTTTAGAGAACTAGATTTTTTAAAGAAACTAAAATTTTAATGAAAAATCCAATAACCAAAAACATCATAAATACCTCCAAATGAATATTTTTTCTAGAGTAGCTGCAACCATCCATTTCTAATGGGAAAACACTTGAAAGTCAATAAATTAAAAAAACACTTGCACAAGTACCAAAAACAACCCAAAAACTAGAAAAAAACTCCACAAAACTAAGATAAAAATGAGTAATGCAAGTAAAGCATAAATGGGAAAACTATTACGAAGCTTGTATAAGAAACTAGTTAGAACACAAATTGAGAGTAGTAGATAATGGAATATGAAGAGTGATGTGGATTCAAACAATGTGCTCTAATACCATGTGAGATAATGTTATAACTAGGATCAAGTGGGATGGTATGTAAATCAACTGAGTTTTACTTTAACAAAATCATGACAGAGTTCCACGTAGCAAAAAAATATTTAGCCATGAAATGTGCATGTAAATGAAAAGGATCTACTCATTATCATAGATCAGAAAAAAAAGGGTATAAATAGGAGTGTTGTGTAACTCCCAATGCAAGACCATCATACCTCCATAAGGGATAATAAGAGTTATGTTCCAGAAATGGAAAATAACTCATGTATGATGTACTGATGCACACTTTGATGCATATGAGGAATCTATGACAAAATCTATCATACCCCCTAAGACACCTATGACCTATGACCTCACCTAAGTGAGATGACTCCCCAAGTGATGTGACAATAACTCCGAGATAAAAATACAAGTACCACACTCCAACATCTATCATAGACTCAAGATCACTCAATTGATTAGTAAACTCATATTTACAACTTAGGAATTTCATGATGTGAGATTCATCATCAAATAATTATTAATGTTTAATGATGTCAGGTATAGAAGGTCTGACAAGCATCTCAACTTAAAATTTGTAGTATGGGGATATAATTTCATTATCATATTGAGATGCCAAGAATTCTAACCTATCAGTAGTTGTATTTTGAATCCTTTTATAATATTCAATGTTGAAATAATTAAACATCTCAATTAAATCCCTCACCGTATTTTTCATCTTGTTTTCACTTATGACACTTAGTTGTGTATAGTTTTCTAATTTTATTTACAATCAATTTAGAGTCTCTCTTTACAATCAAGTTCTTGATCCCATTTCTACAAGAAATCCTCAAACCAAGTATGAGTACTTCATATTCATGAACATTAATTGTGCACTCAAAACATAACTTGAAAGAAAAGATAAAAGGTCCTTAGTTAAGATAAATAAAAATGTTATACACACTCCATTGTAAAGACTAGAACATGCCCCATCAAAAGACATAAGACAAAGAGCATTGGGGTATTAAATATAAGTTCCAAGGTCAAGGAATTGATATTCAAAGTTTGTGTTACCAACAAAGTTTCCCATATCCAAATCTATATATAGCACTTCATATGATGCATTCATAGGGTCTTCTATCAAGTGCATTAACTTATCTTCTCTATGTAGCTTCACCAAATTTCCTTCCAAAGGAATGGTGGCATAAGAAAGAAAGATCCATTTACATGATTCCTCCACACTTACCACCCACTTTCTTGACAATAAAATTCCCCATTTAGCAGGGAAATCAACAACAACATTCATTATCAAGTACTTACTAGGGTGAGCCACCAATTGTACAACCAATCCCTTTACATAACCAACAATAGGTACTTCTCTTGAATCCATGGAACATCTTCCATAGGCAATTGTTATCTTTATGCCTGGTTTATTCATGACCTCAAATGGTATGATATTGAAAAAGAACCTTTTTCAAACATGTAATTATGTAGGATCCAACCATTAACCATTAGTGTGGTGTAGAAAGGATTAACATCTAGTTGGATCTAAAATAGGGCTATACCCTAATATAATTCAAGGGATGACTCAATAATCTTTTGAGATTCCTCAAATGTGCACCTACATCTCAGATCTCGGAACGGCTGAGGTGTTTGAGACTATAATGGAACCGTCCCCAAGTTGTGGGACCTTGTGTGCTTGGGATGGATCTCCAGAGAAGGTTGGTTCCTCTACCTACCTCTAACACTACATTTACTTCTAGTGTTGAATGAAAATCCTAGACTAAACATGTCAAGGGACCAGGGATAGAAGGATGTGCAGAAAAGGGAAATCCTAAGCTAAGGAAGGTGATAGCACCAGAAAGAAAGGGTCGATCTCTCTCACGAGTGGTGAAGAAAATAAAGATGGCACGAGAGAAGAGAGTGAACGACATGCGCCACAGATCAACACACGGGCTCGGCCTTCCAGTGCACACAACACATGAACATGGGGAATGCAAGCAAGTGAGAGAATACACACAACATGCCAAAAAATAAAAAGAGAGGCGAGATGCAATGAAAATGAGAGAGGGAAGACAAGAGTTCCAAAAACATGATTTTATTGCTTAAGGGATGCACAGTCATTTACATTCACGACAAGAGGCAAGAATACATTACAGAGACCATGCCAAGGTTTGAGACCCATGGGAAGTTGGCCACCATTTTGGCATGGTGCCATTACAACAAGGAGGGATATTTTTTACAAAGTAGAACTCTACTATTTATAGAAGAAGGAGAGAAGAGAAGGAGAAAAAGGAGGGAAACTCAGATTCAAATATTCAACCACCAACAACCAAGTGATAAATGCCTAAAAATCCACCTACAAGGTTATTAGATGTGCTTCCCCATGTATGTTTGGTGTGTGTGGAAGAAGGAAGAAGGAAAGATCTGATGAAATCTGGTGGTTGAGGTTGATTGGATGTGTGCATTGATGAGCTGAGAGACATTTCCCTATTTTTTGCCTAACAAATCCCACCTATATTTGAATTTGAAAAGTCCAACATGTAGCTTGTGTCATCAGTTCTTTGATAAGTCCAGGCACGTGCTGATTTGAGCTCTGTAGTAAAGATATGGCTGTCAGAAGATGTTAGAGCCATCGGCTTACGTAAACACGTGGCACGCATGGATTGAATGAATAAATTGGTCAACTATTCATTTGTTTTGTCTTTTCTACCACATGTCATGCACTGGTTGGTTGTCCAGATTTGGTGCCTTATTGTGCGCTTTGATAGGTTACATGTAGCACACTCAAGTCTTACATAATGATGACTGACTGGCACGAGAAGGGTGCAAAGGAGGGCACGGGATGTGCATGGAAGAATGAGGCATGGGGAAGGTAGATGGAAGGAAGGAAAGAAGCAGTGAAAGAAGGAAGGCAAGATGGAAAATGAAATAGACTGGTGAGTAGGGAATGTATGGTGAAGGTACAACTATTACAAAGTAATGGGTGCAGTGCATGAGGGGCCAAGGACTTAGCTGATAGAAGTAAGTGTGAGGCGCATGGGAAGGGAAGAAATGGAAGGAGATAGAAGAATGCAAAGGGTGCAGGAAGGCACACAAGGGCACGCAGAGGAACTGTAATTATGTGAAGGTGTCAAAAGAACAATCTTGAGTGCACGTAACTGGAAAATGTGAAACATAAGAGTCAGAATGAAAATATAAGTTATCCAGATAACTAGGAGAGTTATTTGGATAACAGTTTTGGTGACTTTCGGGGCCATCTACCTGCTAGATGAAGAGACCAGTAGCCTTAGAAGTCCATTGGGCATGGAGTCAAGCCCTAAACTTGAAGATTTGATCTGCAACTTGAAGAACATTCTTGAAGTCACTTGAAGCTCTGTCTAAACTCTGAACTAAACTATTGCTCTCATATGAAGATATTCTAAATTGGATTGATGAGAGTGAAAGATTATGCACTTGATCATTGAACTACGCCTCTACCCAAAATTGAATTGTCATCCTAAAAGTAAAAAAATGGGCAGACACAACATGGAAAGAAAGGCATTAGAGGGAGCACGCCAAAATAGAAGCACAACACTATGTACAAAATTTAAAATCATACATGTCCCAAATGGAACATGCAGAGTGTGTGCTGAGCACTTGTGTTACTAAAAGCAAACCTAAACTAACCTAAACTAACTAGAGGCAAGGGGCGCTCAAGTAAAACCTACAACAGGAAGGGAGAAGTAGCTTCCCTTCCTCACAAATTGTGACCATGTAATTGATTTGGCGTTGAACATGGTCGAAAATAAGAGTGAAAAACCCTTGTAGATGGCATTTCACCCTCCTCAAAGTATCAAAAAATAACATACACCTCCTGGATTTGTTCTGTACTTGGATCTAGGAGGCATTGTTACTTGACCTTTGGTGCACTAAAGCTCTACCTCATGCTCTGAAATGAGCATGACCGGTGGCAACTCTATTTTTGGCTCTAGGCTAGCCAGATATCTTATTGGGCATGGTCAATCCTTGTGGTTTGCCCATTACTTTGAAGCTCAATCCCACATATGATTTCTTGCAGAATTTCCTCCTGAAGGGGAGCACTTGTAGGTTGGGGCACACAAAGCTAGGGTGTGCATGGTTCTACCTCTATAAGTAACTCGGTCTCCTCAAGAGCATGCCCTCTAGAGCTAACTAATTTTCATCTAGAATAGGTGCACCCATATGATTTCCTCTTCCCATTCAGATTCATATGAGTCATGCCATTCTTCAACTATTCTATAGTCATCGAACATGATGACGTTGGCTGGGAAAGGCGCGTTGGTAGGGGGGTTCATTTTTATGGTACAACTAGGTAGAGGGGACTTGGAATGAGGTGGGAGGATGGGCACAGAGGGGATGAAGGGTGCACACACTAAAGGAATAGAGGTGTGCGTAGGAAGGGAATGGAAGAGAAATGAAGGAGAGATGAAAGTGAGGAGGGAGAAGGGATGGAATTCTCAATGGGGGCAGCGCGTAAGAAGCCAGGAACATGCACAATGGGCTGAGATGATGTAAGTTGGCATGAGAGGAGTGGGAGGTTGTGTAGAATGGTAGTGAAAGGTTTTTCCATTGACAGGGATACCACACACTAGATTTTTGAGCCTCCATTTCTTCCACCTACTTTGTAATATGGGGCAACATCTTGGTGATGAAGTATAACTTTTTTGGGTGCTAAACCAACCTGGTACAGGGCCGACCCATGGACAAGGGACCTTGTAGCCAACTTTAGCTACCTTTATGGAGCACTTGACTCTAAGTTGCATCATGTCCATCTCCATTTTTTTCACCTGCCTCTCAAAATCAGCTTCAACCAAGGAGTTTCCACCATCATCTACATAAACCTATTCTTCATAAACATTTTGGTTAGAAAAAAGTGGGTTGTATGCATTTTCGGGATAATGGGGCTTATAAAACTGATTTGGAGGAGGATTTTGAAATTGTGGGGATGGAGGGAAATAGTTTTGCTGCTACTGTAAATGAGAATTCCATGGAGGGAAAGAAGTCATGATTACACAACTTCAAAAGAGGAATGTGGAATGATGGAAAAAGAGAAATGAATGGAGGAATGAGGGGAGACTGGTCTGCACATGAGATAATGGGTGTGTTGAATCAGTGGAGTCACCAGATGTGTTGAAAAATGCCTCCAAAGGTTGGATCTCAGCAATAACACATCAAACTTGCTTGAGATGAAGATGTAAAGCTCTTCACTCTGTCCCACCGGTGTGCCAAAAATTGTTGGTTTCTCAAATGTGCACCCACGTCTTAGATCTCGGAAGGCCGAGGTGTTTGAGACCATAATGGAACCATCCCCAAGTTGTGGGACCTTGCACACTTGGGATGGATCTTTGGAGAAGGTTGGTTCCTCTACCTACCTCTAACGCTACTACTACTCCTAATGCTTGAATGAAAATCCTAGACTAAACATGCCAAGGGACCAGGATAGAAGGATGTGTAGAAAGGGAAATCCTAAGCTAAGGAAGGTGATAGCGCTAAAAGGAAAGGGTTGATCTCTCTCCACGAGAGGAAAAGGAAACAAAGAGGGTGCGAGAAGAGGGCAGATGATGCATGCCGCATAGATCAACACATGGGCTTGGCCTTCTAGTACACATAACACATGAACATGGGGAATACAAGCACAGAGTATGCACAACATGCCAAAAATGTAAATAGAGAGGTGAGATGCAATGAAAATGAGAGAGGGAAGACAAGAGTTCCAAAAAACATGATTTTATTGCTTAAGGGATGCACAATCATTTACATTCACGACAGGAGGTGAGAATACATTGCAGAGACCATGCCAAGGTCTTGAGACCCATGGGAAGTCAACCACCATTTTGGCATGGTGCCATTACAACAGGGAGGGATATTTTTACAAAGTAGAACTCTACTATTTATAAAAGAAGGAGAGAAGAGAAGGAGAAAGGGAGGGAAACTTAGATTCAAATCTTCAACCACTAACAACCAGTGATAAATGCCTACAAATCTACCTAGAAGGGCTATCAGATGTACTTCCCCATGTATGTTTGGTGTGTGGAAGAAGGAAGAAGGTAAGATTTGATGAAATCTGGTGGTTGAGGTTTGATTAGATGTATGCATTGATGAGCTGAGAGACATTTTCCTTTTTTCACCTCCCAAATCCCACCTATATTTGAATTTAAAAATTCCAACATGTATCTTATGTTAGAAGTTCTTTGAGAAGTCCAGCACGTTCCGATCCGAGATCCGTAGCAAAAGATACGGCTATCGTGAGCCATCGGCTCATGCAAAACATGTGGCACACACGGATTGATCAAACAAATCGATCAACTGTTCATTTGTTTTGTCTTTTCTGCCATGTGTCATGCACTAGTTGGTTTTCTAGATTCAGCACCCTATTGGTGCACTCTAATATGTTGCGTGTAGCACACTCAAGTCTGACAAAATATGACTTGGCACAAAAGGGTGCAAAGGAGGGAACAGGGACATGCATGGAAGAATGAGGCATGGGGGAAATAGAAGGAAGGTGTAAAAAAGCACATGCAGATGGAAAATGAAATAGACTGGTGAGCAGGGAATGTATGGTGAAGGTGCAACTATTACAAAGTAATGGGTGTAGCACGCGAGGGGCCAAGGACTTAGCTGATAGAAGTAAGTGCAAGGCACGTGGGAAGGGAAGAAATGGAAGGAGATAGAAGAATGCAAAGGGTGTAGGAAGGTGCACAAGGGCACGCAGAGGAACTACAATTGTGCCAAGGTGTCAAAAGAACAATCTTGAGTGTGCGCAACCTAGGAATGTAAAACACAAGAGTCGAATGAAAATATAAGTTATGCAGATAACTAGGAGAGTTATTTAGATAACAGAACACTTTAATTTGGCTCAATAAAAATGGTTTTACATGGTATAATATTCTTGGGGATCCTTTAGGCACATTATTCAATATTGACATATTAGTTTTTAGGTGTGGGTAGGGATCTTCACTTACCTACTTCTTAGATTTTACTCTTCATGTGAAAGAACTACATTGATAAAAAAATCCCTATCCTCTTTAGAATGGACTTATCCATCATACGTTTTGATCATCAAAGCTCTTAGGTACTCAAAATCATGATTGGGATATTTAAAGTATTGATCCATATAACCTTCAACATTAACTTCAATGGGAGGATACCATTCATTGTTTACATTTTCCCAAAATTAATTAGTATTTTTAGCACATAGAAGTTCATTATAGGTTTCACATTATTCAAATTTTAATTGGTGATCAAGCATGCATGCATCATCAACATATGATAGAGCATAATCATCATCATCTAATGAATATTTTTCACAAAAATATTAGGTAAAAATAATTTATTAAACCAATCAATGATGTGTTCCTCTTCAAAAATTCAATTCTTGAACTCAATCGATTAGAAATTTCCTATTGTCTATGAGAGTGGATGTTGTCTATTATTTTAAGCCATAGGTATATTTCCTCTATCATCTACTCTATGGTATCCTCAAAATCTATTTTTATTTTGAACTTGAGGGCACAAAAACAAATCTTTATTATCTCTTTCTAGCTTGTAGGAAATTTCATTAATTTCCCATGGTAAGGTCTTAACCACTTATTCCATATCAGTAGATTTGTTTGCTTGCTTTTTTCAGGGTTGAAACTTTTTATCCTTTCCCATTTTGGTGGTTTTCCCATATCCTTGATATTGTTTCATTTTGAATGGTCATGATGAATTATTTCCTAAAACTCATGGGGTTTTTGTCTCTCAAGTAATAGGCTTATTGTTTTTCAAATGCATTAGAATACTTGATCAAACAAGACTCGCCACTTTGTCTCAAATTAAATGGTAATGTTATCAAGGTTTTGCTAAATGTTATGTTGAAATATTGTACACATTCATAAGGATTTTTTTATGTTTTCAAATTCAGAAAGAGAATATGGGTTTAGTCCTATCACCATATTGAATTTTAAAGGAATTCATCATTTCATCCCAAGAATCAATTGAACCATGAGGAAAGGAATTAAACCACTATATTACATCTTCCATAAGAGTATGCATAAATAACTTTAGGAAAAAATATCCATGTTCAACTTCCCAATCATCAATAATATTTTGGAACAACTTAAGATGTTGATCACCATGAATAGTATTATTTCCTAGAAATTTGGGAAACCTATTCTTCATTTCATTAGGAACCTCATTTATATATCCTAACATATCTACAAAATCAATGGGTTTGAATCCTTGAAATCTAAAAGCATCACATAGATGAGGATTATCCATATTTTTATTAACAATATTCTCAATAATAGGATCAAAAATATTGTGAATAATAGGTCTATGAACCAAAGGAGGAGGGATGTTATTTTGTAAATTTCTCAAAGGAGCACCTCCAACAATTGTAGGCCTAGAATCTTGTTCAAACAAACTATGGAGTTGAAAAATAGGAATGTTAGGCTCTAACCTCTTAGGAGCCCTCATACATTTTTTTATAAAAGGAGAAGCAACTAAATCAAATTTTTATATGTTCTTACCCTACGGATGTTAATTAACATCTAGTTTCTAAATTGTTCTACTCTTATGTAGTGTACCCAACTTAGGAAATATTTTTTTAGTGGGGTCTAATCTGAATGATGATCTCAACCCTTCCAACTTTATAAATGTAGAGTTACCCATAAAATGTCTCAAATAATATAGTATTGGTCAAACCAATAACTTAGAATGGATTTGCCACTAGAAATTGTACTCTAGGCATGAAAGATTAACATGAAAATGCACTTTGGATACTACTCCAAAATGGAAAATACATGATGAATTTATAAACCCTTCTTAAACCCTACAAACTAAAAGTATTACTTCAATCCCCATAAATGACACTAGTTTGGTGTTGTTTCCCAATCTAACACCCCCGAGAATAATACCAAAATGTAGATTTTCATGAAGAGGAAGCAAAGGAGGAAGATAAACCTATTTATTTAATATCTAGGGATGGATATTTCTTCTCCTCAAGATCAAGCCTTATAGGGATGAAAGGGAGACACTTTACTTAAGGTGTGGTTTTTTACATGATACTTCATGTCTCTATTTGAACCAAGGTGAGAGTACCTAAAGGGTGGCTTGAAAGGGGGTGGGAAATATTATGTTTCAAACCCTCAAACTTGTTGGAAACTCAATCTGAGATAAAATGTAACAACAAAATATAATGATAACTCAAAATAATACTCACAAAAACATTGTAAACACTTACTACATCAAATTTTTTTGCTAAAGATATATTTAATGTAATCACCAAGCATTACTCAAAGGTTCATAAATCACAACAAACCTACTAGAAATATGCACATGAAATTAATTTCATAGGAAGATACCATGTTGGGTATGTAATGTCGATGAAATATGCAGATGGATATGACAAAAGGATAGTTTAAAATGAGATGAAAGAGGATGAAGATGGTGGAAAAGGGAGTATTGAGAGGTATTAGCTACATTAACCATTTTTCTTGAAAATTCTTCATGCATTCAAACATGGAATCAAAGGAAAATCACTCTCTAAAGTTTATTTAACCTCATGGAAACCAAAGTAAGGTAGAAAAGGAAAAATAATTCTTAAAACCATAACACGAAACCTGATAATGCAATTATCACACCAAATTTATACCACCGGAGGACACCCTAAAGTAAACAAGTATGAATTTTCATAAATTACATAAAGGATCATTATAATTAAATTAAATGATGCAAGTTAAGACTACAATGCAGCAAACCCTCAATATCTTATCAAACAATTAATTACAAAATTCTTCTATATAATTATTTAGCATGATCAACACATAATTATAGAGAAGAATGAAAATTTATTGATTTCTAATTTTTTTACAATAGGAAACATCAAATTTGTAAATGAAAGAAAGGTTTTATGTTTCAATTTACAAATGAGACAAGGGAAACATGTAAGAATGAGTCTCAAATCATATTGATGGTTGTACAACAAAAACCACTATAGCATGAACCTATAAATGACAAGAAAATTATGAGTAAAATTAAAAATTCATCCATTTTACACAAAAACTCCCTTATTCCACAGATTCGGGATAATCCACATTTTATACATAGATTTTGTTTGTTTCATGCGGTATTCCTTGATGTGTGTCTATTTTTGGTTCTATGGCTTCAAAATTTCAATGGAACACTAAGTGTTTGATGTCTGCGGAACACCAAACTTCATTATCCTATAGGTTTAATAATTTTATACACTTACCCATTTGATAATCTCTTGCACTTACTATTCTTACATCATCATGTGTCGTAAATGTACATAAATTCCATTGATGTCATAAATTTCTGATTCTTTTTTATGTTACATATTTTCCCCACAACCATACTTATTTTTTTTTCATGACCATTTTACAATTCCATAACATCCACACTTGGTCATGTTCTAACCTCATTCTTCCTTATTTACAAATCCTCACAACACTTTCTCTTAGCACCACGACTTCTGCTAAGTAGACTACACATTTTTTCGTAGAAATGACTAACTCCACTCAACATTATAATCACCAAGTCCAAAACTACTAAGTCTCTTCACCCCTTTATTTTATGGATTTCCTTTATAAGTTCCATCATCCTACAAAACACTATCCTCTAACTTCCATGGATATTTTACTTCAAACCCTCAAAAGACTACATTTTCTGCGATCCATGAACTACTACTTCTTGAAATATGTAAAACAATGTAACTTAGTGAAATCATAAAAAAAAAAAAAAATTCAGAGTATAAGTGTTAATCCATATTACAAGGTCATAGCATGATAAAATTATAACGTTTAGGATCAAGGAACCACCAAGCAATTTTTGGAACAAAGGGAATAAAGGGGAAAATGGAAAGATCACTTCAATACTTTTTAAAGAGTTATGAAAATATGGCACTTTGAGAGACAAGTGGATAAAAATGGGAACCAAAAAAACCAAATTCAAGAAACTAATCATTTATAAAGAACCTCTTTTGATTATCTATAGTAGGAAAAACACCAATAGGATTTGTTTTATCAACTTGTTAAATTTTTCCATAAATTCTCTCATGGGATCTTATGGTTCTTTCTTTATACAATATAATTGATCATGGATGTCATGGGCATCTTTCACAACCTTGAATATTACTTCAAACATTTTTTTATGTCTTCCCATTCAGTAATGGAGAAAGGTGGAAATTAATAAAATAATTTTTAGTAGTATCTTGTAATGACTCTATGAATAGTCAAACGACAACATCTTTATGTCCCACTCCAAGAACATTACATACTATGATAAAATATGTGATATGATCATATGCATCTTTGTTTTTGTCTCCATAGAACTTCTAAAAGTTATTTCTTGATCCTTTTAGTAATTCATGAAGTGGAGGAGCCAAATCTAGTAGACTTATGTTTTGACCCCAAGGTATAAGATCAACCATTTCTTCTTCTTCTTCTTCTTCTTCTTCTTCTTCTTCTTCGTAGGTTATACAACTAGTTCTCCAATGGAATATTCAAGAGGAAATTTAGGATCAAATTTAGGGAAGAATTATTTCCCATCTTGGTTTGCTACCTAGATAATAGGAAGTCTGAAATTATCTTGTTGTTTTTCTTCAAATATGGGATCAACAACACCACTTTGCATGATCATCTCGGGTATAACTTTTTCCTACCAATTTTATTCATAGATTTGAAATAGGAATGTAACTATAAAAAAATTCAAATTTTCAATGATGTTACGATAAGGATCTTGAACATTTAGATATGTATTTTTAGTGTTCCTATTTTTATGGATTTTAGAATATATGTTTTTTGGATTTTAGAGATCATTATAGGATACATAAGTGTTAAACCTTCGCTAGTGGAGATGTAAAAAACTATTGGTGAAATAATTTTTCACAAGAGAGATTACTTGTTTTCAATAATGGTCATGGGGCTAGGCACCTCCTTCTTAGGTATGGATAGGCTCCCATTTATTGAATACAAGGACTAAATAAATTTTTTGGTGGTTTTTTAGGCCAGTGATCACACATGAGTACACCACTAAACTTGTGGAAAAGTTCTTGTATAATGTAAAAAGGAGTATTTTTTTAAAGAGAGGTGGAGGGAGGTAGGAAAATAGAGATAGGGTTAATATTATGAGTAGGAACTAAAATATTATCACCAACATTAACTGGAGTAGGTCCACATTAAATAGTAAGAATAATAATAGTGTAATCAATAACAAGACTAAAAAATTAGAGACAAAAATTTATATGGATTCATTATTAAAAGACAAATTTATTTCTTGGTTGTACATGATTACACTACTTGCATAGTTGGGAAGTAAAGGGTGCAAAAAACATACAAAATGATATAGATTAATGTATTTTATTTCTTGCAGTAGTGGGGGGAAACATAATCCAACCCCTTAGAATGGAGAGGCCATCCAAATTTATAGCTTTACAATGATGTCTCTTCACCTCCCCCATGTGACTTTTCATCTCACCACCACTTGTGACCTTTCATATTCCCTAGGAATGAAATTAAGTCCTTTTCTTATTTTTAAAAATTAAACTTTTACAATGAAATTTAAGGCCCCTTAAATGAATAAGGAAAAAGAGTGAAAAATACATTCCCAATGAATAAATAGAATGTTATAAATAGAAGGATGAGGAGAGAGAAGTGATAATATAAATACAAGGAAGCTTCTATTGATGAAGAGTCTGCTCGATGGATCTTGAGACAATGCTATAAGAATGAAGTTATTTTCCTTTAACCTCCTTTTTAATTGAAACATTGTGATTGTATTTTCCTTGGCCTAAGAGATGTAAACAAACTGTAAATAGTTGAATAAGTTTTCAAAAACATTTCTACACAACTTGCACAAAGTGTGGACTTGAGATGACTTCCTAATCTTGCAAACATGATGATCCCCTTCTGCCACCACTAGGATGAATTGAACCATCTAGTATCTTGTAAAAATTACCCTACCAAATCAGTATAGCCCACTAAAAATGTCTTCCCCTTTGCATTTATTCTATGTTCAATCATCATCCTTGTTTTTAAGTCTTCTAGTTTTATGATGGTTACATCATTGTCACCCACATTAGGATACTAAGTGTTTAATGTGGAAATTGTCTTAAAACCTAATTGTTTGAGCTCCATTGTGAAAAAGGTAAGTGAGGTGAATTGGATATGAATAAGTATGAAATTTTTACCATAATCCCAACACTTATTTTTAGTAAGTCTAATTCCAAGATGTCTATTTTTAGTAAGTGTCTCAATTTAGCACTTTTGAGTGTTCTTGATATGCAAGAAGTGAAGGCAACTCAAGAAATGAACTATTTCTAGGACTTACTATATATAATGTGTAACTTGGTAAGACTTACTATTTTTAGAAGTGGGTCTTCTAGGTGTTGAAATGGAACAAGAGTGGTCTCAAAATTTTTTTATTTCATCGGGATGCTCTGCTCCATATTTTAGATGTTTCTCTCATTTGAATTGGTGGGAAAGTGAAAAATTCATCGAAGAGGGAATAATACTGAGAGAAAACTCAATCCTCCATATATCCAAAAATAATCCAACTCATCATGCAAGAAATATCTCAAATGAAAGTTGATTTTATGAAGAACATTTGCTCCAAATTTTAGGCAATTAGACTCGTTGGATCATTGGGAAAATGTAAATTTCATTGAAGAGGGTAGGATACTAAGATAAAAAATAATTCCTCTATATCTCCAAAAATAATACATGTCATCATGGAATCAATAAATCAAAAGGAATTTTCTTTTATGAAGAACATTTGCTCCAAATTTCAAGCATTTTAGCTCACCAAGTCACTAGGAAAATGTAAATAAATTTTATACTATTTTGGGGAAAATGGAATTCATGAATGGAAAATTATTTATAAAATATAAAATAAACCATACCATGAAATAACGTAAGTAATAGATAATGTAAAATGTGTTTGTGAGAAGGAGATGTTATTAAAATTTCATGGAAAATAGACAAGGGGTTTGAGAGATATGAGAAACTTTCCATTTTTAGACATGGAGGTCCCTCACATATTCTCAGCATCTTAACAACATGGAAGAGATATTGGGATGGAAAATAATGCTTTCAAAACTCAAAAATATTAAGTATTTTAATAATAATCCTTTCTATCTCATTTACACATTAAACTCATGTTTAACCCATTTAAGCTTAATTGGGTTTAGACTAGGACAAAGTGGAATTACAACCTTAAAACTAGAAGAAAAATAAATAAAGGGGAGAAGAGGGACACCAAGATGTACTTTTACCATATTTTTATAATTATCAGCAAGGGGTTTCATGAGAGTGAGATGAATGGGGATGAAAACAAACTCTCGGGGCTCAACCGTGGTCCTACATGTGTCCGAGAGACCAAAAAGAGGAAAGCGCCTGTTTTGTCCCTCTTATCCTATTACACCATGGGAAAAGGGAAAAGGAAATAAAAATTTCAAAAAAATTCCATGCTTGTATGCATCATAAGGAGGAGGGGTGAATTTGACTAAAACTCGCTTACTCAAGTTTTCATGTTCTAACACTCAACACTTCAAGTTGTCACTTTCAAGTGATGAAATATGTTGGCTTGATAGGGGCATAATTTATCATCACTCTTTTCCCATTACACAAAGGTAAAAGGGAAAAGTATAAATGAGGGTGAAAAGTGCGCTCAAGATTTTTTTTTTATTGATGTCATCCTGCTAACTTGAAATTAGAACACCAAAAGTGATTTTTCTACCCCAAGAGCATGACATGGAGTTTATGGGCCAAACCTTACATGATTTTTATTCTAAAATTTTGATACCATTCTAAGCATTTCCAAGAGATATTTCTTTCTGAAATTTTAAATTTAGGCCTATACACCCTTTTGGCATGAAGGAGTAGTGACAATGGCTCATAATACCATGGAGAGTGGTGAGGTCAAGGATAAAAATTAATGCATCCATCATGTATTGGACTACAAGATGTTTTCCATTAACTAATTTATTATTTCCTAACTCTTCTTAGAACTCCCATAATCTTTAAAACAAGCTCACTTTCACCGTTAAATCCTTCATACTATGTGCCCGTAGTGACCTAGTTTTTATTGAACTATTCCCGACATCACTTTCCTCCATATATTTTCCCTAAACTACCATGGATCACTTCATTTATCTCCTACATAACTCCCAGATGGGTTGATCCTTTCCAGTCATCTTCGGAGGATGTCCTCATGCTGTAATATGGCTAGAAATAGCTAACTTAGTGCTTCAAAGAGCAATATTCCACCTTGTAGCTTAGTCTTGCAATGAAATCAACTTGGATCCACTCTTATGTACATGAAACAAACTTAAAAACCATGTTATCATGTTACTATCTTATATAATTAGGATGACATATACTCAAAGGGACCGTGTGGGTTACTAGGTTGGCGAGAGAAAGGGTTCACGATGATCGGGAGAGGGGTTTTCAAATGGTAGGCTTGGTTGTCATGACCAAGATTTTCAAATTTTCATGTTATATATTTAGCATTACAACACTACCCCAAATTAAAATAATGATGTGACATAATTTTCAAATAGTCTACCCCGTCTAAATTTAATTTTGCACCAAATCCTTCTCTATTTATGTGTCTCTAACCATTGTTAAGAATTTATTTCATAATTGTGTAGGTACTCAAATTTGGAAATTCACTTTTTGACACCACTATTTTTTACAATTAACTCTTTCTAAGATAAATACAACCTCCCCATTCCTTCTTAGCACATTCTAATGTATTTTGAATAACTTATTTATCCTTGTACACTAACATGTCATAAAATATTGAGAACACAATACACAAAATCCATTAAAAAACATCAATAAACAAGTTACAAACTATAAATTGTTTTGTTTCCATCCCTTGTCAAGGTCATATATTATTTTCAATATATTATATCTATTCCTATATAATATGTGTAGTCTTAAACTAACATGTTCTCTAAATGTGCTTTAAATTTCATATTCTTTATTGGGTCTTATAATCCCTCTGGGTTTTCATTTCTTAGATAAATCACCTATTAACCCTTATATAAGAAAGTAAATACTACCTCATTTTCTAACCTAGAAAACCTATGGAATTATATTGATACACTCACTTCCAACACTTGTAAAAGGAACCCAAAGCTTCATAAATATTGTAATAGAACACCTGCAGTTATTAGGGGAAACATTCTCTAAAGGTATAAAGCTTATTACTAGGTTAGGAAATCAGTCTATCTCATCTACAATTACTCAAATATTTCTTCCCGAGTATTTTAGAAATATCTAACTCAACTCAATAATTGTTAAATATGGTTGTTGTATCTACTTACATTTATTTAGATATCACATGTTAAGTATAGAACGACATGTGGTTTGATCCCTATTTGGAGTAGTGCCAACATCGGTGATGGATGTGGGTGCCCATAATGTAACTAATGGTTTTTTTAGGACTTCCCATCTATATTTAGGTTTGAGGTTATGATTAAAATATTTAGAGATCTTTCTAGCATGATCAGAAATTAGGGATTAACAATAACATATAATTATAGGAAGGTGGCCATCTAAGGAAGTTGTATATCCCAAATATAAGAAGGTCCAAGACTATATAAAGGGTCAATACCATATGGTATGGTTGTGGTAGACTTGTATGGTTTTTTACCAAGGCCGTTTCTATTCACAATGTCCATAATAAAGCATCATCAAGTTTGCATCTTATTATTTCACTATTATATTCTCCCAAAACTTCCCAAAATCATTTATAATTAGCTAAGTGCACTTGCTCCTTTTTGAATTCAATTTTGTATCTTACCTAAAATATCAATTACAAGTAATGATAATTTATTCTAATATTATTATTTAATTTTAGAAGTTAATTAATCAAAATAATCACATGTTACTAACCCTTAACACCTTTAGTGTACTCAATTCACTAAAATAATTAGGTTTCACATAAATATAATTAGGGTGTAAAATTTTGGTGCACCTGACTAGTGTTTCAAACTTATCATATTCTTTAAGGCTTTCTCATGATCTTCCTTTTTACTCTCGGTGTTGTACTTATGTTCCTATCTATTTTCATGATTAAACTTGAACTCTTCTACAATATTTTCCTTTAACCTTAGATTTTTTTATCCCATAATAGTAGGATATATTATCATACTTATGTTAATATACACCGTGGTATCATGACAACTACTCTAGGCTCTTATTCTATAGCTAATATCGTTAGTACTATTGTGTTTAGTTTTTAACATAAATGTTGATCTTATCCAAGGTTCTAATATCAACCCTAATACTCACTCTCATTATCTTCTAAAATATGAGGCACAACACCTTACACAATTCCTTTATGAGAATCCTACTCATACCGACCTTATCCTCTATACTATAAGAGATCAATTTAAGCATGATCCACTCTCCCATATTGAGACATGATATTTCTAAATTTATGATTCCTACCTATTTAGGGCCATCTAATATTTAAATTCTTAATTTTTCATTCCTCTTCTTATAACCATTATTGTTATTGTCCAAAATAACTCCCCTAGTTATTTTCACAAATTACATCCCCATTCTGGATCTGAAGTTCAAATATTGTAGATAACACGCACTCTAGTTGTTCCTTGGTACCAATTGTTTAGTTGTGGTTTTTTTACACACCATTGCATGCTCTTCTTGCCTAGTCCTTATGTTTCCTCTTTCCTTTTCTTACTCTTGTGCATCTTTTGCATGTTTTTTCCTTCCCCTTCATTCTTATATCTTCTTCCATTTTCCCTTACGTGCACTCCTTGCATGCATGCCTTCTTCCCGAGTTAATTCTCACTACTTGTGTGCACCCTCTAACTTGCCTTCCATCTTGTCCAAATCCATTACATGCTTCCCCCATGCACCCCTTTCCACTTGTTGAGATCTTCTTACATACTTGTGTCCTACTGATATGCACCCTCCTCTTTTACATGTGTCACTTTTTGTCCCTGTCTCCTGTATTCCTTCTCTTTCACACCTCTTTCTTTGACATGCACACCTTGCACATTCTTCCGCACTAATCACTGTGCTAAGTGGTGACCTATCAAGATTGAGTGTATCACACATAACCTTCTAAATTACACCAATTGGGCACCAAATCCTTGCAATAACCCATTGCGTGACATATAGTAGAAAAGACAAAGTAAATCAAAATTCAACCAAGCCCTTTAGCCGATAAGAGTGCACCAAGTTTCATTGCATGTTCATATTGTAGTGTAGCCTACAAATCTCCATAAATTCTACTACAGAATTTAGATCCATGTAATTTTGGTCTTGTTGGAAATCTCTGACATGGGCTACATGATGGATCATTCAAATCATAGTTTGGTGGGAAATTTTAGGTGAAAATAGGGAACACATCTTATGCCATTAATGTATAGATCTAGTTAGCTCAACCACCCATATTTGATTTGAGTTTCCCTCGTTCCATAAGTAAAAAAACATGGGGAGGTGGATATGACATCCTTGCAGTTGGATTTATAGGTAGTTATTACTTGATGTTGGCAGTTAAACTTTTGAATATGAGTTTCCCTCTTCTTTCTCCTCCTCTTCTCTTCTTCTTCTTCTATAAATTGTAGAGTTTTTCTCATTATAATTAGTGTAGTCCTTTAGTTTGCAAGAGCATTATTTTGGTAGTGCCTTGAATTTTGAGTTATAGGCCTTTAGATCTGGTTCTTTGTATGTGGATACTCACCTCTTCCACCATTGTAATCGATTATGCATCTTTTAGAAGCAATAAAAGTTTATTTTGTGGTTATTCTCTTCCCTAGCTTCATTATTACATCTTATTATCTTTCCTTTTTGTTGATGGATTATTGTGTATTCTTACATCCCTTGTAGGTCCCTTTTCAATTGTGCTCCATGAAAATGAGTGTATAAGTGTGTTTCAGACTTTGCCACATGTCTACCCTCTCTACGCACATTTCTCTTCATTTTCACTCAAAGATGATTGTGTTCACCCCCTTCTTTATGGTGTTATCACCTCCCTTTAGTTTAGATTTCCCTTTTCATGCATCTCCTTCTCACCCTGGTCCCTTGGAATTTTAAAATAGTGGAAGGGAGATGCAACTACCTATCACTATTCTACAATTCTAGAAATATTTTTGAGGTCTGTTTGAAGTGTGCAAGGTCCCACAACTTGGAGACAGTCCCAATTTACCGCAAAGGCCCAATTCATCTTGATCTGGAAAGGGTATAATTTTGAGATTCAATAGTTTTTGGCACGCCTTGATGGGACAGGTAATAAAAGATTAAATTTCATTATTACTAATTTTTAGTGTATAACTTATTGATTTCCAACATTTGGAGGCTTGTTTCTACACATCTAGTGACTCCCAACTTCCATATCTTCTGTTATAAATAGTCCAAGCACGTTTTTCATGAGAAGGATACATACTAGACAAAGAAAAATGTATGAAGAATATTTCAAATACCTCCAATTATATCCAAGAAGAAGAGGTAGTAGAACAACTACGTGTGTGTCTCCATCTCCAACTCATCACACACTTTCCACTCCTCTCGACAAACATTCTACCTACCCCATCATGGTAGCTCCCCTACCGTTGAGAATTTTTCTTTTTCAATTTTACTAGAACAATTCATCCCAATCTAAATGTACAACATGATATGCCATAATTCATGCTTAAAAGTATCCCATACTTCACCAATGAGAATCAAGTCACCCCTGCTGAGCACATTCAAGATGTTGCAAATGTATTTTTCATCTTGTTACAGAAGATGATATATCCATTAGGTTTCTAGTGTCTTTAATTAAAGGAAAAGTTCTTAAATTGTATAGAAGTTTGAGACCTACATCCATTACTGGTTGGGATGATGTGGCACAACTCTTTGCAACTATTTTGAAGATAAATCAGATCGCATGTCCTTGGTAGAGAAACTGACAATAATAAAGAGAGTGCCTGATGAGAAAATGACTTATTTCAATATCAGATTTCAAAAAATTGGGATAGGATCCCTCAAGTGGTAAGACCTACAACCCAACATGTTTTCCTATATTATCTAAAGGATTTAAATAGTGACATTTCATTCATGATTCAATATATGGGGGGTAGAACCTTACCAACTACCTATAAAATTTCTATCAGGGTTGAAAATAGTCTTATCTAAACATGGAAGTTAGCTCCTAAATTGTCTATGCCCTTGTTCCCAGAAATCCCTCAAGCTCGTTAGCCTTCTATTACTCATATTCACACATAGAGTACTTAACCCACTACCTCTATGTCCTATTCTCCCACGCAGCAAAAGGAGGATGAAGAAATGAAGGCCTTGATTGGAAAAATTGTCCAATAAAGTCATATCTTTAGAAACATAGCAAGTGCAAGCCTTCAAAAATAATTATAATTAAGGGTATAATCAAGGCCATCATCCCTTTAGAAATAAATATTCAAATTGGAGATATGGGTAGAACCAAAGAAATGATATATGGAATGCTAATGTCCCTTTCCAAACAATTCATCCCGCACATCCACTTCCAAATTGCCCAACGCAAGCCAAGCACAAGTCCCAGTACAAAACAAATATGGCCCAAGAGTCAAATTGGTCCTTTCCTTGCAAATTTCCTCATTATCGGTATAATTACGTCAATGCTTTACGTGTATAGGCCTATATGATTCAAGCTTCTATAAACTATGATCCTTCCACTAGTGTGTGTAAACCTAGAAATGAAAAATCCTTGAAAATCATTCATGAGGCCAACCTTATGTTCTTTGGTGTGGAAATTTTTTGTGTGATAAACTAAGATATGGATAGTACAAGTGGGCCACACACCTAGGTTTCTAATAACATAAGATACAAGTAGATAATGCTCAAGTTTGGCTGTAACCCCCGCTCCCGACACACATGCCAATCCCTAAAATCAAACAGATGTAGATCATCTTCAATAATCAAAGGATGTAGATGTACCCAACACTTGTGGCATGAAAAATTATGTGTGTGATGTTCCACATAATGTTTCAGTAGAAGTGACACATTCCCATCCTTTGGTAGGTCAAGCCTCTACATAATCTAAGGTCCTTACCAATGCACGTAATCAAGAAAAAATGTTGATGTTCCTCAAATGCACAAATATATGGTAATTCCATCCAACATTGTGGACCAAATGAATAAGATAAATAAAAATTTCAAAATGTGGGATGCCCTAGCCATTCCATCTTAGCATGACCTATTGCATGAAGCTCGACATAACTCCCATGCACCGATCCAGCTTCTTAAAATACCGCAAGTTCTTGTCAATACTCATCAAGTAAAGGAGAAGAAAGTAAGTAAGGTTTTCAAATCCGTCCCTTTTATATGTCCTTGATTATAGGAAAAAATCTTATTCACAGTTGTATGATTGACTCAAGAGCTAGTACTTATGTTTTTCCTAAGAAAATTGTTGATGTCCTAGGTCTTAAGTATAGCCCTATGTATAAAGGAGTTTTACAGTTTGATGGCTCAACTCTCACCACTTTAGGAGTCATCAAGGATCTTGAGTTAACCCTCCATGTCTATCTAAGTATTATAATAACTCATGATGTGTCAATCATTGATTTACTTTGCATTTTTTTCATTTTTCTATCAAGAGATTTCACTGCTAAAGTGGGTGGCTACTTATCTTCCAATTTGTCTCATATGTTACTAAGAATAAGGTATGGTACCAGGTTTACCATACAAGTTGAACCTATTTTTATTATCATGTTGAGTCATATGACCCATCCCCTCTCCAAGCTAATTGCCTAATCCAAGAAGGCCAAGAACAAGATTTAGTTTCAGAAGAGAAGAATATTCCTCCTCATATACCTGATCTATTACTATATGAATGGGATGAGATGCATTATAAATTTTATCCTTACACCACAGATCTTGAATCCTACGAGAGTGGCCTTGGTAATTACTGTATCCTTGAAGAAGAAGTTTTGTTGCCTAACACACTCAAACAAAGTGAAAAATAAATTGGACTATGGAAGTTATATTTTAATGGATCATGAAGTAGAAAAGGTGCATGCACATGTGTTATTCTCATTTCTACCAGGGGATGAGAATTTATTTTTTGTGCATAGGCTACAATTTGCATGCTCTAACAACATACTAGAATATGAAGCATTGGTGTATGGTCTTTTAATTGCTAAAAAGAGATAGATTAAGGCACTACATATCTTTGGGGACATAGAATTGGTCATCCACCAGGTCATAAACAAGTGTAAAACAAAGAAAAATCTTCTCGAATCTTATAAACATATATTTGGGGACCTCTTAGAGAGATTTGATGCTATAAATCTTTAATTAGTGCTAATAAAGATGAACAAAGAAGCGGATCGATGGATGTACTCAGTTCACAATTCTCACTGGTGAGGATTTTGTCAAAAGAATTGTAGAGAACATTAAAATGGTGATCAAAAATATATTCTAGATAATGAAACAAGGTGGTAAGTGTTTGATAGTGACAGACAAAATTGTCCAGTTCATCCAGAATGAGGTGGAGTTCTCATTAAGCATCTAAGTTGACTTACATGAAAACTATGGTGACCAAGTGATCCATCTATAGAAAAACATGTTTCTTAAAGGTTCGGTTACCTTAGAGAATATTTTTATCCCTGATGATGAGTTTAAGGGTGAAGAAAATAATATGCACGTAGCATAAGAAGACTATGCTCTAGTCATTATTGCACACAACAAGTAGTAATTTCTCGGTAAATACTGCTCACATGATGAAAAGAAGGCCTTCATCTCTCTGTGTCATAAATATAATGACATCTTCTCATGGGAGTATTAATACTTAAAGGGATTTGATCCAAGTGCTACTCAACACTCCATTGACCTTGATCCTAATATCAAGCTTGTTAGACAAAAGAAAAGGTGAGTAAATCCTAAGATAGAACCCGTCATGGGGAAGGAGTTATCCAAACTCATTGAGGAGAAGATAATATTTTATATCAAGTACTTTACTTGGGTCGTAAATCTTGTTCAAGTGTGTAAGAATAAAGTTGAAATCAAACTTTGTGTTGATTTTAGATATCTAAACAAGGCATCTTTGCATGATCATTATCATTTTCCTTCTATAGAGAATATTCTTGGACTATGGTTGGTGCACAAATATTTTCCATGTTGGATGTGTATTATGGTTTCAATCAGATCATGGTAAAGGAAGAGGATCAATTCAAAATAGAATTTACAACCAAATGGAGAACATATGCATATCAAAAGAATTTGTTTGGTCATCACAATACAAATGCAACATTTTAACGAGCCATAGATATTGCCTTCAAAGGATATATCAATGAGTTCATCCTATTCTATTTAGATGACATAATTGTCTTCTCATAGTAGGGTGTAGATCATATAACACATTTAGAAAAAGTATTTAATAGATGTAGATAATTTATGGTGTCTCTTAACCCCAAGAAGTGAAATTTTGTTGTGGTGCAAGGAAATATTCTGGGCCATGTGGTTTCAAAGGATGACATTTCCATCAATCCTAAACATGTTTTAGATATCTTTTCTCTCTCATTTCTAGTGTACAAGAAGTCCTTGCAGTCATTCCTAGGAAAAATAATTTTTTTAGGAGATTCATTCCTAACTTTGCATGATTGGTTAGGCCCATCACCTTAATTCTCAAGAAGCACACCATTTTCAAGTGGACATCAAAAGGAAAAGAAATCTTCAACAAAATCAAGCAAGAAATTTCTTGTGCTCCAACACTCATCAATCCAGATTATTCAAAGGATTTCATCCTTTATGATTTTGGAGCTAATGCAAGTATTGTTGTTGTCTTAACACAATAAAATGAACAAGGAGTACATCATCCATTGGCTTTCTTCAGTCAAACACTGAAGGATTATGAGTTGAAATATAGTCACATAAAAAATAAGGTCTATGTCATCATGTGTGTGCTCAATAAGGTCAAAATAATGCTTGCCACAAATCATGTTAAGGTGTTGGTTTCACACTCTAGTGTGAGATATTTCATCATGGGAGCAGAAATTAGTGAGAATAGAGAAATATCAGGGTCCCAAGATCATGGAGTTTGATGTGACTAGCAAATCCACTAAGCTAGTTAGAGGTAGTGTGTTCTATAAATAGATTATTGAGGATGCACAAAATGATTATGAGACTTCATTTTTTTAGATGAATAAATTTTACGTGTTAAACATGAGCAAGATGAAGATCCTTGTGTGCATTTGGTTGAATGGAAGAAATGGAAACATTTCTCTCCTTTGGCACATAACCTCTTGGTATGAAAAAATAAAAAAGGTGACATTTGGAGCCACATTATATTCTATGTGTTGATTGATGACATTATCTTAAAAAGAAATCTTGATGGTGTGTTATTGAGATGTATCGATGGCGTGTAAGTTGATAAAGTGTTGGTAGAGTTTCACATTGGATTCTCTGGTGGACACTTCTCTGCCAAAGAAACATCGATAAATATCATCAAGGTAGGATACTTTTAGCCTACCCTATTTGCTAATGCACACAAGTAGGTCATGAAATGCAAAGAATGTGCTTTCATTATAGGAAAGAAGAAATTCGTAGTGATTCCCTTCGACCAATCCAAGAGGATAGGTCTTTTGTGCAATGGGGTCTTGAATTCATAGACATGATCAATCCCTTCTCAAGCGCTAGGCACAAATGGGTGCTAACAACAATGGACTACTTCACCAGATGGATAGAAGCTGTCACACTCAAGGAATCAATTGAGTCAATCCTCCTTGACTTTCTCAAAGGAATTATAACATGGTTTGGAATTCCTCGAGACCACTCTGCTGTTAATGTAAAATCCTTCCTTGGTATATTAATTTCTTATTGGGATCTTAGTCTTGGTATCTATTTGAATACTTCTTCCAACTACTACCCTTAAGGTAATGGCTTGGTAGAGTCTACTAACAAGAACTTGATCAAAATCATGAAGCAAAAATGAATATCAACCAGAGATAGTGGCATACAAAGGTCTCATATGTACTCTAGGTAGACAAAATCATGGTGAAGAAGGAAATATGTACTTCACCTTGTAGGATAATTTAAGGTAAAGAGGCTAGGATTTCTTTATCACTATAATTTCCTTCATTAAAAATTTCCCATGAGTTAGAATTTGAGGGTGTGGAGCAAAGAGAAATTAGAATGAAAGAGTTGGTTGAAATTGAACTAATAAACTCGGTCATGATCAAGTTGGAACAACATCAACAATCAACCAAGAAGTGGTTTGATAGAAAGGCTAGACCTCAAACTTTCAAAGTTGGTGATCTAGTATTAAAATGGATGCTAACATAGATAAACTAGGGTGGAATTCAATTTTTGATGCACTTTGGAGTGGAGCATAGATTATCAATTCTTGTAAAGAGGCTAGTTCTTTTGATTTATCTCATCTTGATGGAGGCGGACTAAAAATCCCATCAATGGGATCTATCTCAAGCATTTCCATTAAGTTTCTTGCATCATTGTATATATTATATTAGTTTCTTTTCCTCTAAGTGTGCTATGTGCACATTGTTTTATTTGTACATAGTTCCTTCCTCACATGCACTCTTTTATTGATTCCAAGATGCCAATATTCCAGTAGTTTTTAGCAGATTTTCACCTTCATAAGATCAAATCAAAATATATTCACATGAGGGTGGAAAATTTTCAAAGTTTATATAGTGCTTAAGGTGATTTTAGGGAATATTCTCCAAGTTACATATCATAGTTTAATGTTTCTATATTGACTCCATGACAAATGTAAACTTCAAGGATGTTGATCTACTTCATCTAGCAAGACGATGGCCCTAAATTTCAGCAAAATGTTGTCCAAAATAACTCCCCTAGCTATTTTGACAACTTACATCCCCATTTTGGCTCTGAAGCTCAAACATTATAGGTAGCATGCACTCCGGTTATTCCCTTAGTACAAATAGATTGGTTGTGATTATTCGGTGCGCCATTACACACTCTTCTTACCTATTCATGTGCTTCCTCTTTCCTTTGATTCCTTGTGTTTAGCTTCCACACACTTCTACCTTCCCCTTCATTCATCTATCTTCTTCTATTTTCCCTTGTGTGTACTCCTTGTATGCCCGTATTGTTCCTCGGTCAATGTGAACTACTTGCATACACCTTCTAACTTTCCTTCCATCTTAACCAAATCCCTTATATACTTCCTCCACACACCCCTTTCCACTTGTCGTGCTCTTCTTGCATACTTGTGTCCTACCTATATGAACCCTCCTCTTCTGTGAACATCACTTTTTGTGCATGTCTCCTACAGTCCTCCACTTTTACAACTCTTTCTTTCACGCTCGCAGCTTACACATTCTTTTGCGCCGGTTAATGTGCCATGTGGTGACCTTTCAAGATTGAGTGTATCACACACAACCTACCAAATCATTCCAACCGGGCATCAAATCCTTGCAAACACCTATTATGTGTCACATGGTATAAAAGACAAAGTAAATGAATAGGTAGTTGATCCCTTCACCGATAAGAGTTCGTCACGTGTAATTACATGTTTAGCTTGCACTTTGTAGCCTTCGAGATCTCAATAACTTCTACTATAGAGCTCAGATCCATGTGATTTTTGTCTTGTTGGAATCTAGTGACATGGGCTATATGATGGATCATTCAAATCAGATTTTGGCAGGATTTATTAGGTGAGAAATAGGGAACGTGTTTCATGCCATTAATGTACAAATCCAATTAGCTCAACCACCCATATTTGATTTGATTTTCCATCTTTCCACAAATAAAATAGACATAGGGAGGAGGATATAACATCCTCGCAGATGGATTTGTAGGCAATCATTACTTGTTATTGGTGGTTAAAATTTTTAATCTTAGTTTCCCTCTTCTTTCTCCTCTTCTCTCCTTCTTTTATAAATTACATACCTTTTCTCATTGTAATGGTTGGACTCCTTTAGTTTGCAAGAGCATTATTTAGGTATTTCCTTAAATTTTGAGTTGTATGCCTTTAGATCTGGTTCTCTACATGTGGATACTTGCCTCTTCCACCATTGTAATCGATTGTGCATCTTTTAGAAGCAATTAAAGTTTGTTTTGTGGCTATTCTCTGCCCTAGCTCATTTTATTGCATCTTCTTGCCTTTCCTTTTGCGTTGATGGTTTGTTGTGCATTCTCACATCCCTTACAGTCCTTTTTAGATTGTGCTCCATTAAAATGAGATTATAAGTGTGTTTCAGACTATGGCACATGTGTCTTCCCTTACTACCTACATTTATCTTCATTTTTCGTTGAAAGTTGATTGTGTCCACCCCCTTATTTCTATTTCTATCACATCCCCTTAGTTTATATTTCCATTTTTATGCACCGCTTCCCACCCTGGTCATTTAGAATTGTAGAATAGTTATATGTAGTTGCATCTCCTTCCTAGGAGTACTTTTAGTAGTGGAAAAGGTAGAAGAACTGGCCTTCTCCGGAGGTCTGTCTCAAGCACGCAAGGTCCCACAACTTGGAGATACTCCCATGTTATCTCAAAAAAAGACTATTTTATCTTGGTATGGTGTTAGATAATAAGGAATAAAAAATATGTGGAAGAATCCTACTTTGAAATAAAAGTGCAGAATAAAAAGAACACAACAAAAAGACATAGTATTTATGTCACCTACTTTAGGCTATGTCCACCAAGAATAACTTGCTCAAATGTTATTACAATCCACCTACCTCTTCTCTCAATACAATACCCATATCTATTTGGAGCTATGCTCAACAAACTCTACAAAATTCACACCTGAATTCACACACATCTACAATGTTACATCAACCCTACCATATGCACAAAACCACATAAGTATAAAACTACTTAAGTAATTTTACAATATTGTGGGTATCAAAACCATGGGCCAAAACCATCCCATAAACCTATGGGTCAAAAATCTTTCCCATATGAGAAGAACATGTTTCCCAAAATATCGAGCACATTTTTTGAGGCCAAAACCCTGATGAGACAACTATGGAAAGTGTAAAATACTCTTAGTGTATAGTCTTCAACACTTCCACACATGAAAATAAGCTCCACAACGTAACATTTGGAATGGGTAAAATTTTGAGCTCCAACAATTGTTACTACACATCCTACATCTACTCATGTTTCACACATCCCTTGAATCCATTTTTCATATATTATAAGATCGAATATTATTATTACAAGAAGGTTCATCTAATTTATGTTCATGATATGGATTCTACTAAATTACTTCATAATCTATTTATATCAAAAGTGGTTTCTTACTCCTTTTCCATTGGTTTTGTTTCTCCTAAACTCCCTATTGTCAATGGTAAAGGAAACCCCACCAAGAAACATCACTACTTCAATGTGGATTGGTTTGACTATATATATCATGACATCTTACTCACTAAGATATTTCCTATTAATGTTAAGTATTTTTCATTTTAGTGGTTCTATGATCTCCCAGGACATTCTATGTACTCTTTTACCACTTTGAAAAATTAATTTCTAGAAAACTTCTCCATTACCATTGGGGAAACAAATTCTAATACACAACCATCTAAATTATGAAAAGGATATAATGAACCTATTAATGATTATGTATTATGCTACATGATCATGCTTACAAAAATGATTGATATATTAACTAATAGTGAACTGCAAGATCTATTCACGCAAACTTTTCTTCCTTCTTTGCAATATCATTCCTATTTTAAAATTATTATCTTTCGACCATCTATTCCATATGATAAAGGAGTGCAAAGCTAAGTTATTACATATGAAAAAACTCAAGTATGTTTTTAGTGCTCCTCCTATATTTGATTCTAAGTTTCCATGTAAATCCACATTTAATGGTAATACTAATGACACTAAGGTTTACTTTATGGTAATAATTAATGTTGTTTCTCAACCAAGTTGCAACTACAGGTATGACTTTCAGTAATTTACTCACATACCTTGTGCCCCACACATTGTATTGAAACAATTTCTTAAGTGTAATCTTGTGTCTCTCCCTCCACCATTTGAGGTTGATACAAGCAAGAGCTTCAATGTAATAATATCGATTCTAATACATAATTTGATTATCATCAATGTATTGGTCACTTCACCAATATGTATCTTAAGCTTCATCATATCATTCAAGATCGTATAGAATCCTATGATATCAAATGGGATGAGCCCATAACATCTTCCAAGCTAACCAATGATAATGCCAAATTTAAAATCTTCAACGATCCACTTCCTAAACATAAAATGATAAATTGACATTTTAAGTACATAATACTTATAATGTGGTTCCATCAACACCCTCTTATGGTCACCCCTTGGATGTAATGATTGGCACTATCAATCATGTATCATCTTCTACACCACTCATTACTTTTGATGAATCTAATATAGATGAAACATTGATCTATGATATTGTATCTATTCTTGTTTATATTAATCAAGTACCTATCCATGGTGTTTTGGTTGATCTACACAACAAGTATAATGTATGCTCTCTCATGTTACTTCAATCTATTATAATTTCTACATAGAGTCTTACATTTGATACTAATCCTTGATATACAAATATTAATCTACCCATAATTTTTGGTTTTATCACTAGTATGACTTCATTAGTGGTTATTTCTACTCGTAGTTATAGTAGCATGTATTTGGGTCTCCTTGGATACATTATCTAGGGTCTATTACTTCTATCATTCACTAATGTTTTAAGTTTATCCATAACCAATAGGTTGTCACCTTTCAAAGTATTCTCTTTGAGGTTTCTTCTCCTAGTTTTCCTGATCCTTATATATAATTTCTATCCCTATACCTAGTGCATCTACACATAGGTATTTATCTTCCCATTATTCCTCTTATAGATCTATCCCTCCTAGGTTTCTCCCTAGTTATATGGTCCTACACACTACTTCTTGTAACTCTAGTTCCCCTATGTCCTTTAATAGGAATTTGGTTACACACACTACCTAACATGTTTCTTGTTCTCCCAAGTCTCCTAATAGGAATTTGGTTACACACACTACCTCACATGGCTCTAGCTCTCCTAGGTATCCTAATAGGCCTTTATTTACACACAATTCCTCTAACAAATATCTATCTCCTAGGTATCCTAATAGGCCTTATTTTTCACACATAATTTCTAATGAATCCTCACCTTACATGGTTCTATCTAGGTTCTCTAGTGCACATGATCTCTCACATATTTCCCAAAGGTCATCTAGTTCTCATGATATGACTTGAAGTACTCACTCTTCTATCCCTCCACACGAGGTCTTCTAATTTCCATACTCCCCATACATCTCTTCACCCATAGAACCAATTTTTCAACCATTACCACTATTATACCACTTACATATGAGTCACCTCATTCTATAAAATCAAGGGCTAATCCTCTATTTCCTTCTCCAGTTACTCCACCTCATATACAATACCTCATTAGATATCTTGATACTACGCCTCTTACATGTACATATCTAATAACTTTGAAAATAAAAAAATTATCATAATTTCAAAATACAAAAACATTCACATATTTGTAAAAATACAAAATTAGAACTTCTAGTCTTTGATTGATTTGTTAACACTTTAAATTATACATGTTTGTCACTTTAGTTTAATAGATAGTACAAATATTTACTCTTTACACACATGTGTTCATGCGATATTGTTGAGCATTGTTGTTGGACATACATAGAGTGGTAGATGATGATAGGTGTTTCTCATCCCCTTTACCCATAATTCCTACATAGCTTGGGAATCATTTTTACTACATATAGATGATATTATTCTATTATAGTTCCTTTATACTTCCTCATTATGATTGATTACATATATTATGTAAATTTTATCCTTTTAGCTAAAAATAATAACACATGTGTCTTGTGCAACATTACAATCTCTTGTTTCAAATATTTTTACATATATTGGCTACTATATCATATTATTATGTTCTCAAAATTTTATTCCATGTATACTTGTGTGTGTGTGTGTGTGTGTGTGTGTGTTACTACTTGTTTGTTTCACTACTTATGGCCTATATACCATGTTTTTCTTGTGACACCATGGGTTTCCCATGTTTGTGGATTTGTTCCTATCTTGTTTACTATTTTTTTCTCTTATTTCCATGCCTATGGTCCTTGATTATCTTGCAACACCATAGGTGTCCCATGTTTGTGGATTTTTACCTTTTATGTGACATTGTTTACATACTTATTACATCTGATGTCACTATTGTTGTATTTATCTTCTCTTACATGTATTCGTAATCTTGTTATTAACATCTATATGGTTTATATATCTTTCTATCATTTCTTTTATTATGTACCATGGTTTCCACCACGTGTAAAAACCTCCCCTTTTACAAGTACAACTTTTATAAGGTGGTCACCTCTTTAGCATCCTACACTCCTTGATAGTTTCTTATACATCTTACGCATAGTCACACATATTTTATTTTGATCTAAGTACTCAAACATGGTTTTCACACATACCTTAAAAGAGGGGGATTCATCTGGGTATATTCTATACTTACAATAGACATGGAAATTGTTTGGGTATAATAAAATGTATAAATAGGGTACAAGTATTCATAAATCTAGTAAAACACAAAAAGTAGACAAAGATAAACATTTTTAAAATCATACAGATTGTTCTAGGCTATATATATGGTCTTGAATCTACCGTATAATTTTTCCCAAGGGTGGTTATATCAAATTTATTTATAGTTTTATATTTTTAAACTACAACTACAAATTTTTAACACAATTTCATATCTGGTTCACTTAGTTTAGACCAGTACATGGGGCATGAAGTACTTCACTCCTTCACCACGTCATTCAAATTTTTACTAAATTTTAAAGAATGTTGGGGGCATAAACCTCCTTCCTCCATTAACATCTCAAGACACTAACATTTATACTCATTTTTGGCACATGGGAAGGGCATGGGGCACTCATTCTCTTTTCTATTGTGTGTCCTTATTTACAAAATTGGGCCTAAATCCATCTATAGTGGTGTGGTATTTTGTGTTATGGAAGACATCAAATTGGCTATGTTCTTCATAGGTAGACTTTTGTTTCCTCTTTATCTCAAAGGGGAATATATCATATGTGTTGAATATCTTTAATACACGGTCTTCATCCTTTTTAGGGTGTTTTGGTACTTTTTCATTCTTCTTCTCTCATCAAAAATCCATGTTGAGTTATATGTACCAAAAATTCAGTTTATCTTTGCACAATTGGTGACTAATCACCCCTAATCCTTCAAAAAATTAGTAATGAAAATATTCAAGCATAAGATAAAAAGGGGAAAATATCCTCCAAAGAACAAATAGGAGTATTCCTTCCTTTTTTACGTATCTTTCATTTCATTTTTATGAAAATAAAAATATTTCATGATACACTTTATATTTTAGTTAAAGTTCAATTATTTATCATGAATATCTATTACACTTTGTTTTGTAGGTTTCATTGTGGAACATTCCAAAACCAAGCACAACAATAACTCTGCAAAATAAACATCAAAAATATAAAGTATTTCTACACACTCGTATCTTTTTTTTAAGCATGTGTTGGTGAAATAATTTTTTATAGTGTAAATTATTAGTTTTCACAAACATTTACAGGGCTAAACCCCTCCATCTTATGTATGGGAAGGCTCCCATTATTAAATGTAAACTACCTAAAATTTTGAATTAGCCATTAGGTTATAGATCACACAGAATACTCTATTAAACCTGTGGAAAAGTGTTTGTATAAGGTACAAGGGAGGAATTTATAGTGAGGAGAGGTAAAAAGGAGTTAAGGAAATAAGGAGAGAGAGGGTTAATGTTGTTATTAATATTTTAAAATTCACATACATTAACCAAAATAGGTCCACATTTAATTATAAGAAAACAACAATGTTAACAATTATAATACTACGACAAATCATAGACACAAAATTCTATTGATTCATTCATCAAAGGCATAAACAACTTTCTTGGTTTTAGAAAATTACCATGTTTAAAAATTTAGAAAGTAGAGAGAGAGAGGATAGAGGAACATAAGTATAGAAAACAAAATAAATAAAACTTTAATTACTTGATGTAGTAGTGGTAAATCTCAACAACATATAATCAATCAACAATTTTCAACCCTTTAGAATGGAGAATCCATTCCAATTTATAGCATTACAATTTTTCCTTTCACCTTTCTTCATCACTTATGAAATTCTGCATTCCTAGGAGGTGATTATTGTTAGTATTGATGAGAAAGGGTTCTTACAATGTTGAATTTGTTAGATTAGGTATTTACCTTAGCTCATGTTCACCTAGGTAATTTATTTACCTTTATTGTATTTATCCTCACCCACTTATGTGTGTGGATATTTATTTTATCTTATTTAGATATTAGGGAGATACTATCTAGTTGTTAGGTATAGTTCTTTCCTTGATCTATGGTATTGAATAGATCATTGATAACTAGTTCTTTCCTAAAATCTATTGTCTTAACTAGTTCTTTGATGACTAGTTCTTTCCTTGATTTATGGCTTGCTCTATGACCTTTACTGGTTCTTATATTTTTATTCATTTCCTATATAAGAAAGGCCCATTCTCATTGTATTTCATTGAGTTCCATAATAATATATGATATTGGTGCTCATTTATTTGCAAAGGTTTTACTAAAATTATTCTTGCGAATTACTTTCATCTTATTATGCATGGTGTTTGATTAGCATATGAGTTATTGGCTTGGTATGATTTGGTTATTATTAATTTTAAGGTATCGAGTAGGAGATTTTTGTTGACATCCATCTATAGTTTCGTTTTGTAAACATTTTGTTTTTGTATATTCATATATTCAGGATTTGTTCGTATTTTTTTGTTGCATGCATTTTTATGCAAAACAAATCCTTCCATTGGATTCGGAAGGTGGAAAAACCCTAAGATCGACTATAAACTTGACAATTTCTAGAGGCAGTCAATTTTCAAGTTTTTTTGTTGCGAGGTATGTATTCAACTGAATTAGAATCTGTGCTAGCAAGGAACAAAACCCATAAATTATTTTTCTAGGTTTTTCTAGGTTTTCTGAGGTCCACACTAGTATTTTTGCTTCAGTGGTGCAACATTCTCGGGTGGTGTGAAGAAGGCTGTTCTTGGAAGGGTGTTTCTTTGCTCTTTTGGCATGTTGCGTGGGTTGATGTTCGTCTACACAATCTTGAAATAAAAACTTTTACTATAAGAAGCAATTAGATGTGACTTTTACCCACTGAAATTCTTAGCCCTTGGTCATCCGGTATAGTCATATAAAGGATTAAATCTTGTGATTCCTACTAGTAGGTACTTAACTCCCCCTTTCATTTTTGTGTGGTCAAGGCAAGATCATTTTATTTTGTTTTAGTGGCAACTAAAATAAATAGTAGAATATAATATTGAAAATATTGTATCTTTTAATCAAGAACTCATATGTGAGTTTTTTTTTTTGTAAAAGTTCTTGTTTTTCATGCACTTTCTAATGGAAATATTTATTTTAAGAATCACACTATAATTATAAAGTGTCAAAGTGTAACATGCACTCAATATAAAGTGCCAAAATCTAGGGGGTCTTACATTTTTTGGTGATTTTTGAGAATGACGTCTTTATCTACTTCTGCATTAGATCATGTTGAACCATTAACAACACATGATTACCACACATGGAAACCAATAATGGAAAAAATCACTAATTGAAAAGGATTATGGACTTTAACTTCTTCAGAACAACCAATGTTCACTAGAGAATATGAGAAATTTTAGTACCAGTTCAAACTTGATGAGTGTATGGATTTGATAGGAACTTATGTAAGTGACATTCTTTTATTTCATTTAGAAAAATGTGGCTCTCCTTTCAAAAATGACAAAAATTGGAGGATTTATTTATTAAGGTGGATCACATGAGAGCCATGTAACTCGAAATTCAGATCACCTCTCTTAATCTTGAATATTTTCTAAAAATTATAGACTATCTTACCAAGTTCAAGCATTTTTGACACAGTTGAAGGGGAGTGGAAGAGATAAGAAAGATGAAGAGTGTGTTTACTTAATTCTATCTAAGTTTAGAGGTCCATCCCAAATCTTTGCTTCTACCTTTTCGCTAGCATGGATGCCTTAGGTGACACATTCAAAATGCCTGACTTAGAAACATTTTGTGAAAAACCTACTAGGAAGAATCCAAATTGTCACACCTTGAGTCTTCCACCTCTAAAAAGGAATTAGTTGCATCTAATCCTAAGGGCAAGGGATAATCAAAAATTAAAACCAAATACACCCCTTCTTTGTCTCAAAGTGCTCTTAAACCCAAAGAAAACAACTCTAAAACCCGGGAGTCTTCTAGATCTAAGAATAATTCTAGCCTTGCATACTCTTTTTGTGGGGGTATTGGTCATGAAGAACATAGGTGTTATAAGAGAATGCAAGCCTTAGAGGATGTAATCAAGAAACAAAAAAATTATATCTTCACTCCACCTCCTTCTAATCATCATGGAAAAGCACTTAATGTTGTTAGGAGATCTTAGTCACCACTTGTAGACAATTGGGTTATAGATTCTAGTGCTTCTCACCACATGAATTCTTTCAATGAGTTTTCTAAATTTTTAGAAATTCAAGGCATTATTCACCAACATCTTGTTCCTCATACTCCACAACAGAGTGACTTAGCAGAAAAAAATAATAGAACTTTGAAGGAAATGGCTAACTGTATGATGCATTGTAGAGATTTACTTCATATCTACTAGGTAGAAATAGTTAATTGTGCTAACTACATTTATAATCACATACCACATAAAGTACTTGAGCATTTGACTCTAGAGGAAGCTTGGTCCAAAAATAAGCCCGATGTCTCATTTTTTCAAGTCTTTGGGAGCCATGCTTGGGCCTTTGTGCCAAGGAATAAAATGAAAGCCTTGGATAAGAAGAGTAAACCCTTGATCTTGGTAGGGTATTGTGAGGACATGAGAGCTTATCAAATTTTAGATCTTGATACTCATGAGGTTATTTTTCAAACACATGTTCAATTTTATGAGCGCTTCACACCTCATAATTCTTCATCTTCTTCGATGCCTAATTCTTCTTGTTTATCTCATCTTGAGGATCCTTTCTTTGAGGAGGTTGATGGGGGGTTATCCTTAACTTATCATATGAGCTTCCACTTTCATCTTTGAAAATGATGACCACTTTTCAATTCACCTTCTTGACCAAGATGTCATATGAGTGGAAACCTACTTATGGTTTATAAACACATTTTGATTCAATATATGATCATGGGAATGTATTTCCTTCACTAGATAGGAGGATTAATTCCTGAATGTAACTTGAAGATATATTTGAGAATGAGTTCTATTTTCTTTACCTCTGCATTACACTCGAAATAGTTGTGAATGTTACCTCCTAATGGCGAGATGTGCGGACATTATCAAACATGAATCAAGTATTTAGAAACACTTCATGAGGTATGAATTTCTTGAGATGACTATCATCATCACTTATGGTGATCTTCTCTCATTATTCTCCATATGAATATCTCCTCAAATACTTTGAATTTCAATGGAGCTCTTGATGTTTCACATCCTTCATAGACCGCATGCAAGATGGTCCTGATTTCACCTATTGTCTTAGTGACTATCTATGGCATGTTCCCCAAGAGAATGTGATTTGTATGATGTCCTTTTCATGAATGAATTTTACCACAATGGATTCACTCTTACAAAATTTAAATGAGTTATATCCTCCACCCTCTTGCATTAGATTGTGCCTTACAAAAATAACCTATAGAATGATGATTTGAGAGTTTGTTGGGGATTTTATTTCCTTTTTAGCTCTTATACAACTAATTGGAATTTAGATCATGGATAAAATCAATGAGATAAGTAAAATGATACTTTTCATAGTTTTTGGCTCAATTTAAAGACATAATTTTTTAGAAAGTCTTAATAGGACTGTTAATTTAGCAAATTTTCACTATTTTTCACTTCTTGATGTTTCTTGCTCATTTAGAGTGTCAAGAATTCTTAGGATTTTCATTTTTGATAACTTACTATTTTTATACATTCCCACTATGAATACATGTTTTTAGTAACTACACTTGCATGTGTTGGATTACAACTAAAATAGTCTTAAAATTTAGGGTCTTATTCCAAGATTCCCTGCTCTAATTTTCAAATGATTTCACCCATCTGGATGAGTGGAAAAATGGTATTTTCATTGAAGGGGAAGAATCTTTGAGAAATTTGTTTTCCTCCATATCTGTAAAAATCATCCACTTTATCATGCAAGAAATGACTCGGATGAAAACATATTTTTTAAGGATCATTCGCTCTAAGTTTCGAGATGATTTCACCTATCATATCTTCATGAAAAATGAAAATTAGTCGAAGAGGGAAGAATTAAGAGAGACTTTTTTTCCTTCCATATCCCTAAAAATAATCCACCTTGTCATGCAAGAAAAGGATTGGATGAAAGTAGATTTTTCGAGGATCATTTTCCCCAAGATTTAGATGATATCTCCAAATCGGATCTCCATAGAAATGAGAAAGAAAATTGTTGTCATTTTTATCGTGGTATGACAACCATTAATGGACGTTTGAATATTTTTCAACCTCAATTTTCATGGAAATGACGGTTTGTGTGGTGAGAATAATTTTCAAATGAGTTTTAGTGAGGTTTTAACTAATCATGCTAGCTACACCTTCAACCTAGGTTAAAATGGAGTTTGAATATGATGAAATTAGAAATATTAAGGAAAAATGGTTAGATAAGTGTGACTTGTATTAGGATTATGACATGTTGTAGCATGGGATGAGAGTTGGATGAGATGAGGGGGCTGGGAAAAGTACTTATGGGGCTAAATGGGGTCATATGGGGTCTAAGAGCTCTAAATTTTCATGGGTCACACTTTCTTGTCCCCTTTACCCCATAGGGAAGATGGGACAATTGGGAATTAATATTATGAGCAGATTGGGGTTTTGAGGTTACTCTTTTTTGCCACTATTGTCCCCTTTGCACTATGGGGGAAATTGGACAATTGGGACAATTGGGACACATAGGACACAAAAGTACAACTTGGGGGTATGATGAGGTTACACTTTTATGTCCCCCATGTCCCCTTGTCACCATGGAGAAAATTGGTACACAATTAAGTGAAAAGTGTGATGTGTCCAAGAATGAAAAGCCATATTTATACTACATGTCCATAAATGTCTAGTAAACTTTATTTTTCACTTCAGAAGATTAGGACAATGTTTCGAGGTAACATATTATATTATTTTGACTCCAAAACACATTATAATATCGATTGAAAATCTTCTAGAACTTTAAACCTCTTGAAATTAAAAATTTAGGCCCATTTTTTCTTAGAATGGAGAGGGACATCTGTATTATTTCAAAATTTTCAAGAAACCTTTAAAACTCATATATAAATTAATGTTCCCAAAATTTAGATAATTTTCATATATTTTCAATTCTTATTTTATTTCCTCTTAACTCCTTACAGAGCTCTCATAATCATCCAAAAAATAGGTTTCATAATTAGGGTGCTTATTCCCTATACTTAGAAAACCATGTCGTTTAGAAGATTGTCCATGAATGACCAATTATTTCCTAAATATTATTAAATTTTCTCAAGAACATTCAAAATCCCTTACAACACCTTTGAATTTTTTAGATCTATCCTGAACTCTATTGCATGATGTTTACTAGATTCGAATGGCCACAAATAGCCTTTTTAGGCCTATAAATGAAGTAGTCTTTCATTGAATCTGACTGAATTAACATCACCTTTATTAGTATTTCTTACGCATGGAAACATCCTTAATGAAAATTTTAATACTTCCATATGATACTTTGGATGAGGGTGAAACTTAATGCAGGTTGGCTAGAGGGATGATGCATAGCAACTAGGAGGAAGGATTTCACTTAAGGACTTAGTTTTTGTGATTTAAATTTTTTCAATTTTTGGGTTATTCATTTTTCATGACAACATATAATTTCATTTCATACTTAAAGGTAGACAAATATAGAAACTCAAATTTGGCAATTCACTCTTTGAAACTTATAGTTTTCATAATGCACCCTTGCTAAACTAAATACAACCTTCTCATTCCCACTTAGAAAATTTCAAGATATTTTGGTTAGATTGTTTATCCTTGCACACTAACATTTTATCAAATTCTAATAACATAATGTATTAAATCCATAGAAAAACATCAAGAAATAAGTTTCAAACTTCATATTACATGTTTTCCATCCCTAGTCAATGTCACATAGTTTGGTTGAGATATTATATTTAGTCCTCAATAACTTGTATGGTCTTGGAACGACATGTTTTACAATTATACTTCCATTTTCATATGATTTGTTATGTATAATAATCCTTATGTGTTATCCTTTCTTATATAAATTACCTACATAACCATATATAATCAAGTAAAAACTACCTCATTTGATAACCTACAAATCCTATGGCAATACATTGATACAATCACATTCAAAACATGCAAAAGGAACCTAAATATCCATAAATATCACAAAAATAACACACCTACATTCATTACGGAAGGAATATCAATAGTTCTAAATCTTATTATTAGGGTAAGACACCAAAATCTCTCATCTATACGAATTCAAGCATCCCTTCCCCAAGTATTTTAGCAAGAGACAACTTAACTCAAACATTGTCAAAGATGGTTGTTAAATCTAGTTACATCCATTCATATACATATATCACATGTTAGGTGGAGAAAGATATGTGGTTTGAGGCCTTTTTGAGTAATTCCAACATCGACAATGCACGAGGGTGCCTACAACCCAACTAATTTTTTTGTACGACTTCCCATCCAAATATAGGATTTGAGGTCATGATCAAAATATGTAGAGATTTTTGCAATATGATCACAAATTAGGGCTTGACATTTGTAGATAGTTCCGGTAGGCTATCATCTCAATAAGTTCTGAGAGAGATCATACGAAGGGTCAAGACAGTGTATAGTATGGTCCGAATAGAGTTTTATAGTTTTATACCGGGGTATTTTTTGGGCACAATCTCTAGAATGAAACAATTTCATGTTTAGATATTTATGTTTCAATAGCGCATCCTCCTAAAACTTCTCAAAATCATTTTTAATCAGCTAAGTGCACTCATTCCTTTGTGTTTTCAAGTTTATATCTTATATAACATATCACTTATTAGAATTGATGTGTTATTTTGATATTAGTAATTAATGTTGGAAGTTAATTAATCATAATATTAACTTTTTGTGGACCCGTAAATCCTTTAGTGTACTTAATTCTCTAAATGATGTTTAGAGCATCCAAGCTGATGATTGCACAACATGGAAATGTGGGACTTGTGAAAATGAGAGAGGAATCTCTCAGAATAGAGGTTGGTTCCTCAAACTCCTCTGATTTAGATCTATATTTTGCACAACTACAGAGGTTCTAATCCTAATTCTACCCTAGATTGCAAGGAGACAGGGATAAAAATGCAAAAATGAAACTAAACTAAAGATGGTGATGCACCAAAAGGAGTGGTGAAACATTTTTTGCCATGTAAATAGACACAAATTCATGAAATGCAACAAGGGAAAACATACACAAGCTGATAGATGTAATTAGAGGTCTTAAAATGAAGTAAAACAATACAAACAGAGGACTGAAAGCATTCACAGAGTTTGCACTGTCAATTCCATGTAAAAATCTCTTGCATTCCACCATCAAAGAGGTATAAACCTGTTACAAACTATGAAAAAGGTCTGATTCTTACAACTATCACTTGCTGGAGGTGAAAGAAGAAGTTTTCAATGCCAAAAAGTGTTCAACCATGAAGAAATGAGCCAAATCTGGCTTTTACAATGCATGGGTCGAGCCCAGGAGAGAGAAAATGTAAAAAACATGGGAGCCCATTCCTCATTGATGGAAAATGCATTAAAACAGCATGGAGGACCTTACAAACCCATACCCTATCATTTTTGACCATATTGGAGAAGAATGCGACCCATTCTGTATTAAATTTGGTTGTTGAAATGTCATTTCTGGCCATGGACACGTACCAGAACCATTTTTGAATTTTCTCTCTCCAAACTGAACCAAAATTAGAAATTGACCATGGAATCATGTAGATAATTTTAACATCTTTCCAATGATATAAAGAATGTGAAAATCCAGCTCTGGATCAAAAGATATGATCGTTTGAAGATTTAGGGCAAAAACGGCCCAAAAACGGATCGGCGGGAAAAAATTTCAAATTTTACCTCTTTTTTGTCTTTGGAAAATTTTTTTTCAAAATTCCCCATGCTCCACTGCTGGTCGGATGCCACGTGGCAAGCTCTGATTCATCACGCAATTCTCTCTCCTTTCTTCTCCGTGGGTTTTTCTTTGAAAATTTGACCTTTTTATACTTTGGGAAAATTTCCCATTTTCTCCCCGCGCGCCACTGGGACACGTGGCATCATTTGGTTCATCGACAGGGCGGGGAGAACCTTTACCTTTTAGTTTTTCGGCCAAAACTTTTGCTAAATTTTCTAAATCCTCCCCGAGCTCCGCACTCCCCTTCTCCTTAGGACACGTGTCCTCCTCCGGTTGGCTCGGGCCAACCCTCCAACTCGCCCCATTGAAAACTCGGCAAAAAACACTAAGTGAAAATTTCACCCTCTCCTCCACCACTTTGATCCACGAAAGACACACGTGGCTCATTCTTATTGGGCGCGGCTATGTGGGCTGATTTTGGCCTTTGAAACTTTTACAACAAACTTAGCAAAAATTTCCATTTCACCCCCGACGCCCACGAGCCTCCCTCGACACGTGTCGAGTTCCTATTGGCCATGGGCCAAAATTCAAAAATTCACCATGGAAAACACTTAGCCAAATTTTTTATCATGCTCCCTCGTGACACACGTGTCACACTGTGATTGGTCCGCGGGCCCCGCGGGCAAAAATTTTCCACTTGAACCTTCGACCAAAACTTGGAAAAATTTCCAATTTGCCTCCGACCCCCGAACTCCTCTGCCACGTGGCAGCTTCCTATTGGCTGCGGGCCTCAAATGGGAAAATTTTCCACAAAAACTCCGCCGAGCCATAACTTGAAAAATATAAGGAGTTAGGAGGCAAACTTTACCTTTCTGGAAAGCTGAGAGAGAGCTCTATCTGATGGTGCCATTTCTAGAAAGCCTTGAGTGCCTTAAAATCAAAAAAATGTGGACTGAGGCACAAGAGAGGCAAGAACACAAGGAGTTAGCCACAAAAATGAGTTGGGGCACATTTTGGATAACAATTTTGGTGACTCAGAGGGGTCATCTACCTGCTAGATGAAAGTACCAGTAGCCTGAAGCAGTCCATTGGGCATGGAGCCATCAAATATTCTGTTTAGAACCCCAACTGACTTAGAATGTGCAAGGAGGAAGATGGAATATCACATGATGGAAGCAAGGACTGCAAAACATCTCCAGGGACAAGTAAGTGTGCCAAAGCACTTAGGGAAAGCAAAACTAACCTACAACAAAACAATGTGCAAAGCACTTGGAGGAATGAAAATCTAATCTAATATTTACAAGGTGGTAAATTTCCCTCTAGAAGCAACGCTTGAGATAGATTCCATTGACTGAATCTAGCAGTTCTTCACCATCCAATGAGGCCAATTGGAAAGCATTGTTGTTCTTGCACTTCGTGACCATGTATGGGCCACTCCAAATGGCATCAAATTTTGAATGCCTTCCCGGTTTTGCTCTATCCACATCCCATTTCAACACTAGATCTCCAACCTGAAAAGATCTATCCTTGGCCTTCCTATCAAAGGTCTTTTTGATCAAAGCTTGATCCTTTTCCATTGCTTGGGATGCCTGATTTCTGACCTCCTGCAGCTCCATCAACTCTACATATCTCACCTCCATGGGCTCAAACTCTAGCAACTCTAATTGCTTCATGAGTTCCAATGTTGGCAACTCAAGTGACATGGGCAAGATTGCCTCTCTTCCATAGACAAGTTTGAATGGAGAGTTACCTGTGGATCTCTTGGGAGTTATCCTATCAGCCCATAAGGCTGATTTCAGTTTGGTATGCCAAGACCTCTGATTCTCATCAAGAGTCCTCCTAATGATCCTCAACAAGTTCTTGTTTGTAGACTCGGCCTGGCCATTACCTTGAGGGTAATAGTTTGATGAAGTGCTTAGGTAGATCCCGTTCTTGACAGCCCACTCACTCACCTTGATCCAATGAATGCCAATGCATTATCTGAGATTATTGTAGCAGGTATACCAAATCTGGTCGCTATCCCCTCATAAAAGTCTAAGATGCTGGACTCATTTGCTTCTTTGAGTGCTACTGCTTCAGTCCATTTGGTGAAGTAGTCCGTGGCTGTCAAAATCCATTTGTGCCCTTGACTTGAATTGGGATTAATGACTCCAATGAAGTCCAAACCCCATTGCATGAATGGCTGGTCAACTGAGATTGATGCAATGGAAGGGCAGCAAGTCTCTCTTTTCCTGTGAAGAATGCACAATTCTTACACCTCTTAATCCATGCATAGCAATCACTGAAAAATTTTAGGCCAATAATAACCAGCCTTCATGATTTTTAGAGCTGTCACTCTTGGTGCAAAATGACCACCAGCTGGTCCACCATGGAACTCTTCCAACACCCTATGAATCTGATTTGTGCTAATGCATCTCAGCAACACTCCATTCACATCTTTCTTGAACAAAACTCCATCAACAATGGCATATGGGACAGCCTGCAATCTGAAGTGTCTTCTTTGGGTCTTGTTCATCTCCGGGGGCATAGGCCTGTGCTTAGGAAGTGTATAATACCTTGGGTCCAGCAAGGAGTGGGGGCAGCATTGTCTTCTTCTTGATTGCCACTTGGCTCATGGCTGTCCTGGACTGTCAAAATAGCCTCTTCTTCATTGCATACTTCTTTTTGCTTCCCCAAAACCAGCTGCTCACACAATCCTTTCCTCTTACCAGCTTGGTGATCTTGATCTCAATGTCATACTCCATGACACGGGTGATCCAACCTGCCCTTTTCTCATTCAAATCTTTGTTGAGGAGGAAGTCCTTAACCCCAGCATGTGAGACCAACAACTGGACCTTGTTGTTCGAGACTAAATGCTTGAATTTCTTCAAGCTTCGACATTACGCCAAAGACATGCTTCTCAATAAAAGAGTACTTCACCTCATAGTCATCTAGGCTCTGGCTGAAGAAGGCAATTGGCTGCTCATCATTATCCTTGTTCTGCTGTACCAAAATGGCAGAAATAGTGTCATTACCTCCAAATGCATAGAGGATGAAATCCTTGGAGAAGTCCGGGTTGATGAGAGTTGGTGCTTGAGAAATGGCTTCTTTGATTGCTTCAAAACTCTCCTTGCCTTTTGCTGTCCACTTGAAAGCCATGCTCTTCTTTAACATTTTGGTGATGGGCTTGACAAGGGCTGCAAAATCTGGGACAAACCTCCGAACAAAGTTTATCCTCCCCAAGAAACTCTGAAGGGCTTTCTTGTGGCTTGGCAATGGTAGTGCTCTTATGGCTTCAACCCTCTCTGGATCAATTGCTAATCCTTCTTTGGAGACAATATGGCCAAGGAGCTTTCCTTCATGTGCAAGAAAGATACACTTTCTAGGATTTAAAGACACTCCAAATCTCCTGCACCTCGTGAAAACTTGTCTCAAATGAGAGAGGTGGTCTGCTGCATTTTTGGAAAAAACAGTGATATCATCAAGGTAAATCAGCACCACGTTGTTAATCAAACCTTTGAACACCATGTCCATTGCCCTTTGAAGGTAGCACTAGCGTTGGACAGCCCAAATGGCATTTTCCTGTATGCAAAAGTTCCCCATTTGGTTGTGAAGGCTGTCTTGAACTGGTCTTCCTCCTTCACCATAATCTGATTGTAGCCTGAGTAGCCATCAAGTAGTGAAAACCTCTCGAGCCAGCCACAACTTGCAAGATTTGCTCCATGGAAGGGAGTGGGTAATGGTCCTTGAGAGATGCTCTATTTAAGTCTCTGAAATCAACACACAATCTGATCTCCCCACTCTTCTTTCTGACTGGAACCAAGTTGGCAACCCAACTAGAATGCTTGATTGGGAATATGATTCTTGACTCAATCAGCTTGTCCAATTCTTTCCTCATGAGAGGCTCCATGTGTGGATTGACTGGTCTTTGTTTCTACCTGACAGGCTTAGTATTTGGATCCAATTCAATGGTATGCTGAGCTAAGTTGGGATTGAAACCTTTCAAATCTTCATAGCTCCAAGCAAACACATCTGGGAATTCTTGACACAGCTGCATGAATTCATACCTTTCTTGTTCAGTTGTCATCTTTCCAATTTGCAATGGTTTGTTCTCTTCTACCAAGATGGATACTGAATCCTCTCTCTTGACCTGAATGTTTGCTTTCTCCTTTCTAAACTGATCATTGGGATTAAAAATGGACTCCAAAGTGATAAGTCCCTTGGGCAGCTTGTTAGTTCTCAGCTGTACCACCTGGTCACCATACTGCTGTTCCAACTTTTCTTGATTCTTAGCTGAGAACTCAACTTCTTCTTGCAAGAAATGGATGATTTGCTGGTCATTCTCAAACACTTGCCAACTGACATTGTTATCTAGCACTGAAGGCCTCACAATCACGTGGATGTTTGGCTGTACCTTGTCTTTTTGAATGCTTTCCACAATGTCAAAGGCTGCCCCTACTGCTGCAAGCCTGTCAGCAGCTTGATTCTCTTTCCTAGGAATGGATTTGATGCCAAAACCCTCAAAATCTTCCATGAGGTCCCACACCCTGTTCTTGTAGCACTTGAGTAGATCATTCTTGGCAGCATGTTGTCCCTTGACCTGATTTACAATCAATTCACTATCACCAAAGACTTGCAAGTTCTTTATTTTCTTCTTGATTGCCCAATGCATCCTCGCACCAAGGCTTCATATTCAGCAGTGTTATTGGAGCATGCAAACTGAAATCTAAAAGCTGAATAGTACTTTACTCCTTGAGGTGAAACAAGCATGGCTCCACCTCCTGCACCTTGTCTACTCCTTGATCCATCAAAAAATAGCTGCCATACCTCATTGTCATCTTCATGGTTTGGCTTGGTGATGCTAGGAATAGGCTGATTTTCTTCGTGTATGCAATAGACCCCTAGCTCAGATTCTTCCACTTCTTGATAAGGATCAAAAGCATGTACCTTGTTTTCCCATTCATCAAGAGTTAGATCCGGATGCTTCCAACCTTGGTGTCAGCTTCATCGGTGCTTGGGTGGTCTTCTTGATCAAATGCTGAACAATTGGCGTTGATCTGACTTGGAGTGTAAGGCTCAATGTGGAAGTTTGCAATAGGTTCGACTGACCTGATTGTAGCCTTAGTTCCATACTCATTCTCGAACAAAGATGTGTGACCAATCAATAGACAAATATCCCCAATCTTGGCTGAAGTCCCTTGACAAGCATAGGGCAAAGAGTGGTGGAAGGTCTATGACTGATACATCTTGTAAAACAACAACATTTGGACATGCATGCAAGGTAAGACTCAAGTTTCTAATCACCCCAACTATTGTTACTGCTGTCCCATCCAGCTGCACTACCCCTTTGGATATGGTTTCATACTGGAGCCCTAGCTGATCAGCTATTTGTTTAGGCATCACTGAGCTACTTGCCCTAATCTATCATGCAATTGTGCACTAACTGATTTCCAATGATTAATGAAACATAGAAAGGAGGGGGCTTCAACATTTTACCTTGCTGTCCTCCATGATTTCCCTCAGGCTGGGCAGCATTTGTGAGCACTTTCTCTTGCATCTGAACTTGCTGATTCAAAGTTGGCCAGTCCTTCATGGCAGCTTGTAACAAGTCTCTTTGGCCTGGGATAGATAGGGATTCCCACATTGATATATTAACATTTGTCTTCTTCATCTGATCAATGATACTGAATGGTGATGAAGGATCTCTTTGCTGTCCCTTTGCTTGTACATTCACTCCTTGCACGTGGGCAGCAATAACTGGTATTTGAGTTGGTCTAGGAGCTGTTCTTGGCTGCCCTTGTGCATTTGAAATTGGATTTTGCTTGCCAACCATTTGTGGAGCCATGGAAGGTTGTGGATTGGTTGGAGCTAATGGCTGTTCTTCACCCAAATTCCTTCTTTTTGACCTTGTGTTGGCTGCAACACCTTGAGAAACTACTTGATTCATGCCACAGAAATCTTCTGCTTGCCAATTTACCAATGTGGTGTCATTTGGGGCTGATTGCTTGTTGGAATGTTTCTTGTTGTTGGTTGTTTCCTTGACTGCCTTCACCCTCCACACCAGTAGTTGTCACCATTAATGCTTGATTCAAAGCACCATTGAAGCACATAGATTGGTTATGAGGTTCATTGCATGGAAAACACCAATCATACTCTTGAGCAACGTTGTTTTGTGTTGGCACCAATGCCTTAGAGGCAGATATGGCATTAGGATTATAGGGCTGAAATGGTCTATTGGCAGGAGGCCTTGTTTGATTTATATTTGCAGCTGGATTAGGAGGTCTTTGTGGTTGGTATGGCTGCCTGTTAGGCTAAGCTTGGGGCTGGTAAGAAGGTCTAAAACCTTGGGCTTGTTGCCTTTTGAGAGTAACCAGCTCATTGCCTAGGTTTTGCAATTGCTTCATGACTTCTTGAAGCTCATTTGGGGCACTTGGAGATGAAGTAGAAGCTTCATTTGAACTCTGATTTCTAGGAGTGGGAGAAGGAGCCAAATTAGGTGCTTGATTGGTATTTGGACTCTCTAAACTTGGAAACAATGGCATGGGAGGTCTAGGGGCTAGTTTGCCAGCTTGGATCAAACAATTTTCAGCCCTAATGGCAATGCTATAAGCCATAGGGATAGTTATGCCTCCCATGGACTGAATCAACATAGAAATATCAGAATTTAGAGCTTTGAGATAATAGAGAAAAGCACCTTCTGTTGTTGGCCTAACTGCCACTGGAATTCTCTCCCAAGTCTTTTGAAATCTGAAGTTGAAATCGGTCAGCTGCTCATTGGGAGCTCTCTTGATGGTTGTCAGCTGCTCCAAAAGAGACAAGTTGTCTCCCTTCTCTCCAAATTGCTCATGAAGTGCTATACACAACTGATTCCAATTTGTGATAGAACCAGCTCCAAGGCTTCTAAACCATTGCAATGCTTTCCCCTTGAATGAAGATGCCAGCAACTTGACAGCCACTTGCATCTCATTGATTTCATGAATTACACAAAGGTTAGCAATATCCTTAACATGATCACCTGGAGTAGTCTGATTTTCTCCAGTGAAGTATGGAATGTTCTTCAAGGCTGCAATAGGAATTGGATGTTGTGCATTGAGGGCAAGTGGGCTGCTGCCTGTGAAGTTGACATAGGGGTTGTTTTGCGCCATTCTAATTGGTCTTAAAACCCTTGTTGACTGAATGAAAGGCCTACTAGGTGGAGGAGTTGAGAGAGTTCTGTTTGGTGGAGATGGAGACCTTTGAATCCTTCTTCCACTTTTCCTTACTCTTGGAGATAACTGCAGATATTCAAACAACACTTCTTCTTCTCCAACTCTTGACCTTGTAGTGATTCTTCTCATGAGTTTTCAGGCCTGCACTGCTGAAACCAGTTGATTCTTCCCTTTGAGTCGCCAGATATGCAAATTATAGCTCTTTTCAAGCAAGAAAATTGCAGCAGATGCACATCAACTTTGCTGCAATAAAAATGAGACCTCTAAGGTCCCACCGGCATGCCAAAACTGTTGTTGCAAATCAGCAGCACCCCTGGATGCAAATCAAGGTTCTAAATGATGTTTAGAGCATCCAGTGTGATTGCACAACATGGAAACCTCTCTCCAAGTGTGGGACTTGTGAAAATGAGAGAGGAATCTCCAGAATAGAGGCTGGTTCCTCAAACTCCTCTGATTTAGATCTATATTTTGCACAACTACAGAGGTTCTAATCCTAATTCTACCCTAGATTGCAAGGAGACAGGGATAAAAATGCAAAAATGAAACTAAACTAAAGATGGTGATGCACCAAAAGGAGTGGTGAAACATTTTTGCCATGTAAATAGACACAAATTCATGAAATGCAACAAGGGAAAACATACACAAGCTGATAGATGTAATTAGAGGTCTTAAAATGAAGTAAAACAATACAAACAGAGGACTGAAAGCATTCACAGAGTTTGCACTGTCAATTCCATGTAAAAATCTCTTGCATTCCACCATCAAAGAGGTATAAACCTATTACAAACTATGAAAAAGGTCTGATTCTTACAACTATCACTTGCTGGAGGTGAAAGAAGAAGTTTGCAATGCCAAAAAGTGTTCAACCATGAAGAAATGAGCCAAATCTGGCTTTTACAATGCATGGGTCGAGCCCAGGAGAGAGAAAACGTAAAAAACATGGGAGCCCATTCCTCATTGATGGAAAATGCATTAAAACAGCATGGAGGACCTTACAAACCCATACCCTATCATTTTTGACCATATTGGAGAAGAATGCGACCCATTCTATATTAAATTTGGTTGTTGAAATGTCATTTCTGGCCATGGACACGTACCAGAACCATTTTTGAATTTTCTCTCCAAACTGAACCAAAATTAGAAATTGACCATGGAATCATGTAGATAATTTTAACATCTTTCCAATGATATAAAGAACGTGAAAATCCAGCTCTGGATCAAAAGATATGATCGTTTGAAGATTTAGGGCAAAAACGCCCAAAAACGGATCGGCGGGAAAAAATTTCAAATTTTACCTCTTTTTTTGTCTTTGGAAAATTTTTCAAAAATTCCCCATGCTCCGCTGGTCGGATGCCACGTGGCAAGCTCTGATTCATCACACAATTCTCTCTCCTTTCTTCTCCGCGGGTTTTTCTTTGAAAATTTGACCTTTTTATACTTTGGGAAAATTTCCCATTTTCTCCCGCGCCCGCCACTTGGGACACGTGGCATCATTTGGTTCATCGACAGGGGCGGGGAGAACCTTTACCTTTTAGTTTTTCGCCAAAACTTTTGCTAAATTTTCTAAGTCCTCCCCGAGCTCCACACTCCCCTTCTCCTTAGGACACGTGTCCTCCTCCGGTTGGCTCGGGCCAACCCTCCAACTCGCCCCCTTTAAAAAACTCGGCCAAAAAACACTTAGTCAAAATTTCCACCCTCTCCTCCACCGCTTTGATCCACGAAGACACGTGGCTCACTGCCATTGGACGCGGGCTATGCGGGCTGGTTTTGGCCTTTGAAACTTTTACAAAAACTTAGCAAAAATTTCCATTTCGCCCCCGACGCCCGCGAGCCTCCCTCGACACGTGTCGAGTTCCTATTGGCCGCGGGCCAAAATTCAAAAATTCACCCATGGAAAACACTTAGCCAAATTTTTTATTAGCGCTCCCCTTGTGACACGTGTCACACTGTGATTGGTCCATGGGCCCCACGGGCAAAATTTTCCACTTGAACCTTCGACCAAAACTTGGAAAAATTTCCAATTTGCCTCCGACCCCGAACTCCTCTGCCACGTGGCAGCTTCCTATTGGCTGCGGGCCTCAAATGGGAAAATTTTCCACAAAAACTCCGCCGAGCCATAACTTGAAAAATATAAGGAGTTAGGAGGCAAACTTTACCTTTTGTGGAAATCGAAAGCCGAGAGAGAGTCTTATCTGAAGGGTAGGTATCTCTTAGAATAATTTTATGCAATCAACCTCTAATTTATTTCAAGGAATCATAATTTTGAGGATGATAAAGTATCATTCATTGGACCATATTTTGATCCACTTAGATGTATTATAATGGGTATATACTAGCATGTGAAGTTGGTAATTAGACCACCTATTGAAAATAATTATCATCATTGGAAAGGTTTTGAAAATGAAAATACAATTGTCAATTTCATTCAATAAGGAGTATTTTTTTCTCAAGAGTTACATCCTAAATTGTAAGAGACCTATGGTGATCTTACCATCTAATTCAAGATAAACAAGCCATGAAAAGGATTTTTATCATTTTAGATAATGTCTTCACCCCTAAATATCAATACCAGGAGAAAATAAATATAAATATTAAGAATTAAGACTACCATGAATTTTCCATCTCTCTTAAAAAATAACTCAATCTTAGTAAGGTATGTACTTTGGAACAAAAACAAGCACTTGTGGAACTATGCCAAAAGTACGATGATATTATTATCTTGACCTATGAAGACCTTACAGGTATAACCTAAAATAAATCAACACATAATTGAGATATTCCTTAATGCTAAACTTGTGAGACAAAGGAAAAGTCCTATTAACCCCAAGATTAAACCCTAATGAGAAGATGTATGACCAAAATAGTTAAGGCCAACATAATTTTCCATATAAAATACTCTACTTAGGTATCCAATATAATACTTATGAGAAAAATAAATACTTAAATTCAGTTTTGTGTTTATTTTAGGGACCTAAAAAATCATATATTATCATTACCCATTTACCTCTGTGGAAAAAAATTGTAGACAGTTTCAGGTCTTAAAGATTCTCACTCTTATCTGTCTTTGGATTGTATATTAATATCCTTTTCCATGATTTTGACCAATAAAAATAGATTTTACCACCAAATGGGGAATATATTCCTATTTTAAAATGTAGTTTTCACTACCTCACACTAGTACTACCTTCCATGGATAGATTAACATTGATTTCAAAGGTTTAATTAATGACATCATTTTAGTTCACTAGGATTATATCACTATTTCTCTAAAAAGTAGAAAGATCATCTCAAACAAACTTTCGGTATATATATATATATATATATATATATATATATATATATATATATATATAATTTAGAGTGTCCCTTAACTCCTAAAATTACATATTTTCATTCAATGAGGAAAATATCCTAAGTCATTTTATCTAAAAGAGTGTTCTACCCATAAATATTGATTTATTAATAGTCATCTTGACCTTGGCTCTCCTACTCATAAAATAGAAATTTAATATTTTCTTGGAAAAATAAATTTTATGAGGAAGTTTATAACTAAATTTTAAGATTTACGGAGGACCGTCACTCTAATGTTGAAAAAAATGTGTAACTTCAAGTGGACACAATATTTAAAAACATATTTACACAAGTAAAGTAATCCATAGCTTAGGATCCTACTCGATCAACCCTAATTTTGAAAAATACTTAATCGTATATGCATTTGGGGTATTGAATAATATTTTTTCATCTCTACACAAGAGAATCAGTAAGGTTTGAAGTCACCCATAGCTTTTTCCAACAAAAAAGTAAATACTATGAGATGAAGTATAATTTTGTTGAAAAATAGGCATATTTTATGCTTAGAGATCTCAAGAATTACACATACATACATACATATACATATATACATATATATATATATATATATATATTCCAAAAAAATTAAATAATATGAGATGAAGTATAATTTTGTTAAAAATAGGCATATTTTATGCTTAGAGCTCTAAAGAAGTTTATACATCTATTGTCCAACAAAAACAATCATAGTATTTTAACCCTTCATAGTATTTTATCATGAGTAGATAAATAAATGATAAAAGATTTTCTTGGATTACCAATATCATGGTTTGATTCAGAAATCAATTCAACAAAGTTCACTAAAGAAATATTATTTTTTCCAACATTTCACTGAAGATATTGAAGCTCCTCAAGAGATAGTATGTACTTAAGAAGTATAATTTATAGTAGACAAATGTGTGGAGAACAACTAGTTTCATAATATGGAGATATATTTTGAGATTGAATAACTACCTCAAGGCCTTAATAGAGGCAAAAATACACTGCAAAGCAGGTTACATGTTATCCCATATCAATTGATTTAATGGTTTTTCTTTAAGAGGAACATTTATGGTGTCTTTCTTAGGTGTGTTAAACCTTAAAAAAATAAAAAAGTGATGAAGGAATTTACCAAGGATTATCTAATGGTCATTTACCCCCTTAAAAATAGAAATAAATATTATTAGAGCTAGATAATTTTTTCCTACCCTATTTTTTATGTTTTTAAATGAGTCGGAGCTACAGGGAATGTTTATTTTTACTAGAAGACAAAGAAAGGAATCCTTTCCTCTTTAAATAATTATTGTAAATCATTAATTTCCATAATGGTGTTTAGTTTCCAGTTGTATGGTGTATCCTCCTTCTAGTGTTAGTCAAAATGGGTGTTGAATACCATTGATTATTTCACTAGTTGGTCAAGGTTGTTCCCTTGAAATAAGTGGATGAAAATGTTATAATGAAATTCTTTGAAGGTATTGTCACCAATTTTTGAGTTTCACATACAATAATTTTTAATAATGCTAAGTATTTTTTTAGTGAAAACATTACTAAATTTATCTTGAGGAATAGTATCTACTTGTAAACATTCTCAATGACTACCCTCAAGGTAGCTACATAGAAGATTCCTCAAATAAAAATCTATTTAGAATAATGAAGAGGAAAATGGTTAAAATCAAAACATTGACACATTAAGGTGAAATGATAAATCTATGCTTGATAAAATGATACCCAAAATTTTAATTAGAAAATTCCCTTTCATATTGGTATATGGCTAAAAATTTATACTTACACTTTCACTCAAAATCCTAACCCTTGAGCTAACTCATAGGCTAGATTTAGAACACTATGATGTGAGAAAAAATAGAATTGAAAATATGGTGAAGTTAGAAGAAGTAATAAAATGGATAGAGATAGATGTTTCACCTGATTCTTAAACATTTCTTAGAAGTATTGATGAAACAGATAGGGTAACGATTGTAGGAGGAATACATGTTTTAATGTTGGTTGATGGGTTGTTGCACGCGTATGGCTTCTGAATCCATAGCTGATTGTGAGAAATTCCTTTTGGCTAGGAGGAACTACCTGCAATGAAAAGCAAGACCACCAGAAAAAGTTAAACAATATGTGCAGTGAACTACTTAGCATGTGCTAGATCTGGGAAGTGTGATACTTCCTGACAGCACTATCGATCCTTGTTTTAAACAATTCAATGTGAATAATAAAGAAAATCCTATTGTAATTCGAAATGATTTAGGTATCTCACTTAAAACACAATAAGAAAGATCTGATCTAATAGGCTAGGTTAGAATAGGATCCGAAGGTCAAGTAGTTGGTTTTGGTTCTCTGTAGGTCTGATAGAAGTCTCAGGTAGGTCACGGGTGAATGAGGGATGGAGGTCTTTGGTAAGAGGTCAAGGCTGTAGGTGATCACCAATCGTAGGAGAGCTTCTACATGGGCTGCATGTGCATTCCTCTTTGCTTGGTTAGATCAGATCATTGTTGGGGTGGCTGTGTAGGAGAAAATGCTTGATCTCCTTCCTTGCATGCGTGTTCTCACTGGAATTTGATCTCAGAAGATGTGATATCTCTCAGGAAGATCTCAATGTTTGCCAACCTTTTCCAATCTTTGCCAACCTTGAAAATAAGGTTGTTTTGGGGTTAAAATGGTAACCGATGGTGGTTCCAGCTTAACCGGCGACGGTTAGGGCTAACCGGCATTGGTCAAGGTAGGATTTCCTAGGTTTACTAAACTAGGGAGATCCTCTTGATTTTCTTGGATCTCGTGTCATTAACCCACAGATTAAACTGGAAGCTTCTTGTAAGCATGTGGGAATGTGGTTAGAGGGATGTAAGCATTGTTGTTTAGGGTTTGGGTAAGTCTTAGTTAATTATGGCAACTTACTAAGAATAGGTCTTAGGGTGAGTTGGCTTGATGAGGTGTTCGGGTGAGGTGTATGTGTGGATATTATTTAAATTAAGATATTTAAATAATAAATATAGTGAGGATAATGGCTTAATTTAATTAAATTAATTAAATTAATATTAGTGAGGTGAAGGGGGCCATGGCTAGGTGAATGTGATGAAGGGTGCTTATTTGTCGAGGGACCAAATGGGAGTGTGACCTAATTTTAGTGTCTACATTTTGCCCCTTTTTGTTGCGTAGCTTGTATTGGTAAGTGATGTTAAAAAAAAAAGATGTGGTTGCCCCATGTGTGGGTGAAGGTGATCCCCCTCAAACCAGGAACTAATAAGGTAGAAGGTAGAATTGGTGAGTGGTTTGATAAAATGGTAAATGTGAGAAAGGGGAAGGTGTGGTGGTCCCATAGGTCTATGTGGGAAATCTAGGTAATGGGTCAAGGTCAAAGGTAGCAACAGTCAAACACACGCACATGTATAAATTTAAGATGCTACTAGGTTGAAGAGCAGGAAAACTCTACATTATCTAAGGTTGATAGGTTTATCCAAATGAGGTTGAAGTGATTCCGGTATCCAAGGTATAGGATATGGTCAGAAACACGATGTAGGTTAGGTGTAGGAACGTTTAGGTATGTTTCGGTACACCAAAGGTAGGGTTAGGATAAATGGTCATGGTAATAGGCTAGGTAAGGTCATTAGGTCAATAACACAGGTAATAGTGCCGCAAGGTATAGCGAACACATGAGGTCAAAGGTCACTAGCGATGGTCCAGGTCCAAATATCTAGGTCACAACATGGGTAAGGCCAAGGTATGGGTAAAATAATGAGTCCCAAAAGGAGGACAAAGGGAGGTAGTAAATGATGAGGTCAGGAAGGTGAGGTAAATGGGTTGGGTAAAGGTGGGGTGGGGTAAATGATCGGGTGAAGGAAGGATGGGTGAGGCAAAAAAAGGAGGTAGGGGTAGGGTAAAAGGGTAAAATTTAGGGCAATGTGTAGGTGAGGGTGACCGATGCTAGTCAAGGATAACTAACGTCGGTATAGGTCAACCAATGATGGTTAGGTAGGGCACGCGATTGATGCCGGTCAAGGGTAACCGATGTCGGTTAGGTCGGGTTTGTTATAAAAATAAAAAAATCCACATTTTTTTGTTATTCATTTATCTTTTAGCTATTTGAGAAAATAACAAAAGAGAGAGAAAAGAGAGAAAAGTGCTCAGATGGAATGAACATTGAGTTGGTGGTGTGAATGACGGGTGAGCGGTTAGGGAGAAGTGGGTCCACAGGATCAGTGTGAGGGATTTGATTGGGTAGAGGTTATGGGTAGTGATTTGGTGATGGCGGAGGCTAGAGAGGGATCGGGTGGGCCACCGGTGTGTGGTGGCCACGTGCCACCGAGATGAAAGTAGTGCGACAAGATGAGGTAAGCACCCTACTCTACGTGTATTGATTAGATAGATTAGAGGATTAGGATATTGTTTTTGTAGGTTTTGTTTGTTTTTGTTTTTGTGGGTGGTTAAAAAATGAATTTGGGAATGGGGGAATAATGGGTAAAAAGATGAATGGGGAGGGTAATAAATGGGATAGGGGGGTGGGTGGAGGTCCAAGGGTAGTTTAGGTCATTTGTAGGTGGGTAAAAGGGGCAAGGGGAGGTTTTTAGAAAAGGGGTTTTGGGAAATCAGGGTTTTACCGCATGTGAGCGGCGTTAGTGAAGTTTGGCCAAAGTGTTGATCGAGGCTAAACCCGGTCGGTCACCAAACAAGTGACCGATGCTTTGGTTAAGGGGTGATCGAGTTTGGTAAGGGTGAACCAATATCGGTCACCAAACAAGTGACCAATGTCGTTAAGGGGTGACCGGGTTGGTAAGGGTGAATGGTATTGGTCACCAAATAGGTGACCGATGTCGGTTAAGGGGTGACTAGGGTCGGTAAGGGTGAACCGGTATCGGTCACCAAATAGGTGACCGATGCCGGTTAAGGGGTGACCAGGGTCGGTAAGGGTGAACCGGTACTGGTGGTTATTGGGAACAAGGGTCCAAAAGTGATGTGGGCTAGGTGGTTGAGATGGGTAGGGTGAAAATAGGGTGTGGGAAAATGATAATTGGTAAATATGGATATGATAAATGTAGATTAATGTTTTGTTTGTATTAGATGTAGGGGAGAGCACAACTACATATGCGGATAGGGTTCCACCTCTACTGATGAGTAGTGAGTGGTGGCGACCCCTGGAGGAGCTGCAACATGTGGTGGAGGTAGGTGGGCTTGAGTGGGTTCTCAATATATCGACATGTAGTCTCGGTAGCCCAGTTTGATGGTCACGCTCATCGATAGATGGGATTCCATGACCAACACGTTCCACCTACCGACAGGTGAGATTACTATCACCCTGGAGGACATGTTCTAGATTCTTCGGTTACCCATATTGGGTGCATAGGTCTACTCTGTCTCCTCCGAGGCCTCAGAGGAGCTGATTGTGACTATTTTTAGAGAGGGGATGGCCGAGCTGACATTCCATAGTGCCAACTTGAGCTATGGAGAGATGTACCTAGCCCATCCAGAGGAGATGAGGCTAGTGGTTTTTTGATGGAGGTAGTGTGCTACTTTGCACTACCAGATGCAGAGGGTGGACATTTTCCCGATCATTGATGGGGGTACTCCATGATATGATGGTAGATGAGACCCACTTTTCCTAGGCACCAACATTCTTGGTGTAGCTGTACAGGGAGTTGTGGGCATATGGGTGGTTGCACAGTTCAACTTGTGTTGTACATTTTTACTACACTGTTGGGCATATGAGCACATAGTTTGTGTGTGGCCTATAGGGATGCCCCAGAAGATGCATTCCCAGTGAGATTTGTGTGGGTGGGGTATAGGAGATGGGTGCCGGATTGGAGAGTGGAGATCTGAGAGGCCCACACATGATGTGGCCTATTTCCGGCAGTTACTGGAGGGGTTGTTAGAGTGGACATTATCTAGAGGCCATATGTGGGATTCCCCTCATATAGGCATATGCATGAGGAGCTAGCTGAGCTCTAACTAGAGAGATGGATACAGGGTCACCATGTCGGGAGTATGAGATGATCCCAGTGATAGAGTCCGGTGGTTCGGGCTAGTACAGGACATACCTCTACCCTTCCCATAGTACCAGAGAGATGACGTGGAGAGGCCCTTACCTCTACCATAACCTATAGTGCCCACAGGGTAGGAGGAGCAGGTCTGTGGACCGGCGGATAGATGATGCGTCGGGTCACAGATAGACATACAGTGGTGGGTGGCTCACTTATGAGCCATACCACCCAAATTGAGGCAGCCAAATCTAGCCACCATCATGGTGTAGAGAGACACCCTACAGGGGTAGGTGGCTACTCTCATTACCTAGTTGGGTATACTACAGACACAGCTGGAGAGGGCTTCTGAGGTGGAGGTAGTAGAGCTACATGTACAGGTGGCTAGTCTGTAGGCCCAGATGGCTGGTGGAGGAGATGGAGATGGAGAGGAGGGGATGGTCAGGTGGCAGCCTTATAGGCTCGGTGGTAGGTTTACATGGCCAGTTGGCCATAACCCAGGCATAGATTGGGGTCTTACAGGCCCAAATATAGGCACAGGGGTAGGGGCACCACCACAGGCACATGACCAAGACCAAGTCCCATTCATAGTAGGAGGGGAGGGGCAGGGTCCCGTAGGATAGGTACAAGGGCGAGACCTATGGGACCACCACAGACCATGCCTGTATCTAGGTTATGGGATGCCCTAGGTGAGGCTAGATATTATCGGACCAGCTGATGGTGGTTGGGATAGACTTCATATCCTATGCCGAGTACAGGGCACAACAGGCATCCAGTGAGAGGACGAGATCCCACACTCACATTGTGGAGAGCACAGGGGGTCAGCGAGCTCCGAGGCCCGATCAGCAGAGGCTACTAGCACACGGAGACCAACTCTAGTTGAGGTGCCAACAGGGACCCAGGAGGCTAAGGGTACAAGTGATACAGATGGAGGACATCCACCGAGATGCCTGATATGTGGTCACCTAGTTTTTGATGTATGATAGTCATTTTTTGTTTTGTGATATATACCGGCCTACGCGTGCCAGAGATAGTTGTATTTTTTATCACATACCGACTATGTGCCAATGACAATGAGGATGTATGAGAGGTTTTGTATATTTCAAGCATATACTAGCCTGCGTGCCGAAGAGATTTTGTATTGATTCATTATTTTATTATATATATGAGACCGACCTGCATGTGCGATGACATTTTGTATTGTGTATCATGCACGCCATGATGATTTTGAGATGATGGACATGATGAGATAGCCATGTATATTTATTGAGATACACATTTATTTATATGATGAGATACATGTGATTCTTGATTTGTTGATGTGTTGATGAGATTTTGATTTATTGTTTTGATATGGATGGAAATTAGGTGAGTTAGGCATGATGGAGTCAGGTTGGTTTAGGCATGGATTGAGTCAGGTTTGGCATGGATCGAGTCAGGGTTTTGGCATGGATGGATCGAGTCAGGTTTTTTAGGCATGGATCGTTTGGTTTTAGGCATGGTCGGAGTTAGGTTAGGCATGGATCGAGTCGTTATAGGCATGGTTGAGTTAGGTTATAGGCATGGTTGAGTTAGGTTTGTTAGGCATGGTTGAGTTCAAAGTTGGTGAAGTTGTGATTCATTATTTTATGCAATGAATGATAATATGGGTCATATGTGAGATGTGGTATAATTATATGCATGATGATGTTAGAGAAATGGTAGGCGTAATAAATGTATGTTGTGATAAGGATTTAAAATATGAAGTAACTTGTTGTTTGTTTGGTTTAATTTCCAATTTGGGATAAAAAAGGAAACTAAGTGAGGTGTGAGGAACATGGAAGATGAATTGTTTAGGGTAGAGAATGGCCGAGCTAACCTCCAAGGGCCCCATGCCCTCGAGTGTTGCCTACATAGTCCCGGTGAAAAGGGACCTCAGGCCGATGTAGTTCTCCCATGAGCTAGGGAAGAATATGAGGAGGTATGAAAATGAGTTAGTAGGTTTTAGGCATGGTGTGGGTTTAGGTCTATTAGGTGTGGGTGGATTATAGGTAAAGTGATGTAGGTGGGGTCGATTGTGGTGAAAGAAGAAGATTACCCCAAAGGTAAGCGTCGAGGACCAAGTCTTGTATAAGGTAATCAAAACGTAAACAAAGATGGTTTAAAAGATAAGAGGGGGAAATAAAGCCACCTGATTGGGTAGGATCATACCGAGTAGATCATACCTTGGAGGAGGTGATGAACGTAAGACCCTAAAGACATTACATGATTGATTGTTCTATGGTGAAAAGTAGTCACATGATCACCAAATGTCTAAGTTCCAAAAGTCCTTGAGGTAGTAGGAAATGGGAGTGGGAATGGTAAGAAGGGTGAAAGGTAGTTAATTTTTATATGGTATAGGTAGCATGCGCTTTGGGCAAAGAGAACCTAGGTCACAATGGGCAAGTCCATGACTAAAAGGTTTGTTGTTTTGACTTATAGTTGAGATAGACTGATCGATGTGGGAAGTCTATATGGGATGAAGAAAATTTAACTCCTTGAGGTCTTCGTGAAGCTGATCGATGTGGGAAGCTTCAGTTGCTCTCATTTTTTTTTTTTAAGAGCTTTACATAGCTGTCCTTCAAGGGAGCAGTCTATTTATAGCAGATTAATTGTCGAGAAGATGTCCTTTTGAGGGAGTCATATTTTGAGTGGAAGTTTGACTCAAGGAGTTATATCCCATGTGAGGGATTTGAAGTCATGGACTAAGACCAAGGTGGAGGATAGGACTCTTGTTCAAAAGGCAAGGTGGAATGACCATGGGATCTCATCTAAAGGTAGATGAAAAGTATCCATGAGAATCATGCTATGTGCAGCACCGTGGTACACATATTCAAGAGAAGATAACAAGTGATGGTACTCACATGATTCTTGTTTAATCATTAGTGAGGTGTATGAAGTGAATAGCACTCAAGGGATGAGCATGGAAAGAGACAAAAGGTGAGGTAGGACTACAAGTCAACAATAGAATGGTCAAAGATGTAAGGCATTAAGGGGCTCAAGTTTCGGGTTTACCATCGAGTGAAGATAAATGATAAGCACCTGATCCATAGGTATGAGTCATGATGTATGGTCCAAGCCAATTAGGAGAAAATTTTCCCGTTTACTTTTTTTCTTTTTAGTTACATGTTGATTTTCTTTTAGGACAAGGTCACTGACTTGGAAGGTTCGTGCATGGACACATTTTTCATAGGCACATTTGATACATTTTTGGTAAACTTGAAGGTGATCAAGAGCGTTAAGATGACATTCATCTAATAACTCAAGCTATGTTAAATGGTCTGATGAAAAGTCATCATCATTGAGCATGTCATGGAGAGAAATGCAGAGTGAGGGAATCTGGACTTCGAGAGGCAGAACTACCTCTATACTATAGACCAGAGAAAATGGTGTGGCCATAGTGGAAGTGTGAATACTAGTGTGGTATGCCCACAGGGAAAAAGGAATGTGCATATGCCAATCCTTCCCAATATCATTAACCACTTTCATAAGAATTTTGTTTAGAGGGTTTTGTTAGTGGATTCAGCTTGGCCATTGGTTTGTGGGTAATAAGGTGATGAGAAACTAAGTTGAATGCCAAAGGCATCACAAAGTTTTGCAATGTTTTGTTTTTGAATTGTTTTCCATTATCAGTGATGAGGCGATGAGGAACACCAAAGTGAAAAATGATGTGGTGGTTAATAAACTCACATATTTTCTCAGCTTTCATGGAGATGAGTGGTATGGCTTCCACCCATTTTGTATAGTATTCGGTAGCAGTGATGATCCATTGATGGCATTGGGAAGAATGGGGATTGATTTCTCCGACAAGATCCAAACCCCATTGAGAGAAGGGCCAAAGGTCACGGGTGACCTGTAAGGCATGACTAGGTGTATGATGAAGATTGGCATGTTGTTGGCATTTTACACAATGTTTGACGTAGTCACAACAATCATGGTTAAGGGTCAGCCAGTAATAGCCTAGGTGAAGAATACGCTTAGCAATAGCAAGGCCACTAAAGTGACCTCCACATATGCCATCATGAACTTCCTTAATGGTATAAGGAATTTCAGAACTTGTGAGGCATCGTAAGAGAATACCATCAAAGCCATGCTTATAGAGGAGTCCCCCCAGGATGACGTAATGAGAGACCTTTTTAAGGAAGGCATTTTCCATTATGGGTGAGATCAGGAGGTAAGATGGAGAGAGAAAGATAGTCGAGTATTGTTTATACCAAAGGTCACTCGGGTCGGGGTAGTGGTTCTGATCGAGTAAACATCATGAGGTAAATAAGAAGGTGATTGGAGGCATTGTATGGTGACAAATATTTTAGAATCGGCGGGTGAAGTGGGTATTTGGGAAGCTAAGTAGGCCATGGTATCTACAAATTTGTTGGTTGAACATGGGATGGTTTGAAGGGTGTAATGGTCAAAGGTGGTCAAAAGTATATCTACATGATGTTTATACTTTTGAAGTATCTCATTACAACATTGGTATATACCATTGACTTGGTTTACGACCAATTGAGAATCACCAAAGATGTTGATGGATTTGACATCTAGGGTGTAGGTAGCTTGGAGACCTAGTACGAGTGCTTCAGTATTCGGAAATATTGTTGGTGCATTCAAAATCTAGTTTGAAAGACAAAGGCATGGGTTCACCATCAAGAGGAATGAGGATAATACCAGCCCCACCCCCACGCTGACACTTTGAACCATCGAAGAAGAGTGTCATTTGGTAAGGGGGTTCGTCCAGGAAAGGGTAGCAATCGACTCATCTGGAAAGTCAAAATTAGAGGGTTGATCCTTGAAATAGGTGCATCGGCCAATTGGTCGGTGATAGCTTGGCCCTTGATGGACTTTTGATGAATGAATTCAAGGTCAAGATCAGCTAAAAGCATAAGCCATCATGTGGCACACTGATTTTGATAAGGTTTGGCGTACATGAAGTGTAAGGGGTCGGTGTTGGTCACAACATAGGTTTTGTGGTTGAGTAGGTAATGACGGAGTTTGGTGGCAATGAAAACTAAGGCTAAGAAAAGTTTTTTTAGGGTGGGTGTATCGGGTTTCATAGTCCAAAAGAGTATGGCTTATGTAATAAACCACCTGCTCCCTGTGTTGTTCATCATGATGAGCGAGCATGGCTCCCAAGGAATGATCGGTAGCTGAGATGTATAGGTAAAAAGGTTGATCATCTTTAGGTGGAATGAGTACGGGTGGTTGGAGAAGGTATTGTTTTAAGGCCTCAAAAGCTTTGTGGTAGTCATCATCCCATTTAAAGGAGACATCCTTCTTGAGTAGATGATGAAATGGTTGACATCGATCAGATAATTGTGAAATGAAATGGTGAATAGACTACAACTTACCTTACAGGCTATGGAGTTGTCTAAGGTTAGTAGGGTGGAGGCATTTCGAGAATGGCCTTGACTTTAGCAGGGTCAACTTCTATACCACGTAGGAAACAATAAATCCCAGGAGCTTTCCTGAGAGACCGTGAAGACACACTTCTTAGGCTAAGGTGGATGTAATATTTAATGAGATGGTCAAAAATGGTTTTGAGGATGGTAAGGTGCTCGAGTGGCATTTAGATTTGGCCAAGAGATCATCCATGTAATCTTCCAATATGTGATGCATGATGTCATGGAAGATGTAAGTCATAGCCCGCTGATATGTGGCACCAACATTTTTAAGGCCAAAGGCATGACTCGATAGCAGAAGGTCCCCCAAGGGGTGATGAATGAGGTTTTGTGTTGATCCTCTGGGGCAAGGATTTGGTTATAACCCGAGAAGCCATCCATGAGTGATAGCATCTCATGGCCAGCTGGTAAGGTCAACCATTGGTCAATACCGGGTAAGGGAAAGTCATCTTTTGGACATGCTAGGTTGAGGTCATGGAAGTCCATGCAAATGTGAGTCCCCCTATCACCTTTAGTGATAGGGACAATGTTAGAAATCCAATGAGGATAATCAATGGGTAAGATGAAGGAAACAGAAAGAAGGCGTTGAAGTTCTTCTTTGACGAGAAGGGCAATGCGAGGGTGCATTTTCCTCAGCTTTTTTTGATGGGTTTGGCATCGAGAATGGTTATGATATTGTGGACCACTATGGTGGGGTCAATACCGGGCATGTCTACGTAAGACCAAGTGAAAGCATGGTTATGATCTTTGAGAAAAGAAGTGATGGCTTCTTGTTTAGCAACATCTAAAGATTGACGATCTTTAGGATGTGCGGGTCATCCTGAGTATGAATGTTGATCTCGATAGTCGATTCATTCAACATGGTTTGCATCTCAGAAGGTAATGACCGATGAATATATGAGTCTTCTACACCAAGGTAGGTGAGTATAGATTCATCATCCTGACATTGAATGACATTAATTGAAGGTGTATCATCATCGATCATTTCAGGATACAGGAAGGGAAGAGTGGAAGGGGCCTCACCCTCACATTGATAAGTCAAAGGCCCCAAGGAAATGGTGTTTATGAAAAAAAAAAAAAGTTAGGAGGGATAGATTCAAGATCCATCGACTCCATCGGTGAGGGTGGTGATGAAGGTGGAGCGGGTGAAGAAGGTGGAGAAGGGCTAGTGTCCTTGATGAGTTCAATGCGGGCCTGTTTGGTAGGTGGTTCAGGAAAGCCGATACCACTACGGTCGTTATGTTTGCGGGTGGTACATGGAATGATGGTATGGTGGCCTTGCTCATAAAATCCAAAACCAAAACCCTTCCATGCACATCGGTGTAGGAAGGTGTGGGAAAAATGGTGATTGGTAAGTGATTGGAAGTCAGGGAAAATGGGTGAGTTTGTGGCGGTGGTTCGGGTGTATAAGTGGTAGTATCAAGTCCCCCATAGGTGAGACTAGTACAAAGGTGAGGAGGACCATAAAGGAGGTTCTCCTATATGGTGATCATAATGAGGGTGTTGGTGAAGGCTTCCATACTCTTGTGGAGTAAGGAATGTGTTGACACTATATAGGTGGTACTCCCCCAGAGTGAGGCATTGAAAAACACCTTCCAAGGGATCGATGGTTGGTATGTAGGTAGCTGGAATGGATGAAGTGTCGAGGTCGATGCGAGGTAGAGTTAATGGATTGGGAGGCTAATGGGTCAGCCATGGAGGTTGTGGCAGTGGTAGGAATGGAGGAGGTATGTGTGGTTGAGGTAGTGACTGTATTGGTAAGTGGAGGTGTAGGTGAAGCGGTGGTGGTCACGGAGGTAGACACTTTAATGGGTATGAGCACATCATTGGGTCGGTAAAGCATGTTGCATGTTTTGAAAGGTGATGGATTAGCTGGATAGTATAGGTGTGTCCTTCATGTTCAAACTTTACACAATGATGCAAAGTGGAAGGAATGCAACCCATGACATGAATCTAGGGTCTTCCAAGCAACAAGTTATATTGGAATTCCCCCTCCAAGATGTAAAATAATTTTGGAATAGTGTGGGGGCCCACACAAATGTGGAGGATGATGGTGCCTAGTGTAGAGGTGATAGCATCATTGAATGAATGCAACATGATAGATGTTTATGCATGTAATTTTTAGGTATGCACATTTGAGTGAATGCATGGGATGAAATGATGTTAATGCTAGCTCCCCATCAATCATCACATGACATACCCATATGTCATCGATGTGGACAGAGATGAAGAGGGCTGGGTCTGGGTCATCATTTTGGTGTGGCATGATCTCTTCCTCTGAGAAGCTAAGGGAGGCTACTTGGTGAATAGGGTGGGGTGAAGATGAAGGTGGTAATTTAGTGAGAGAGGCTACATGATGGGGTGTGATAATGGAGGCTACGGGTGTAGGGTCATTGGGTAAAACCTCAATAGATTGAAGAACCTCCATGAGAGCTTGACGATGGGATTCTAAGGTTTGAATGAGGTCATATAAGGACATTTTGAGGGGAGATTGGTGTAATTGTTTGAGCATGGTGCGATGTGTGATGCATTAGAAATGGGGTATGTAGGGGCCACGAGATAGTGATTTTAGGTATGGGTGCAGATGGTATGTTGGGTATAGGATTGGTTGGTGGGTCAGTTTGCCTTTTCTTTACCTTTATCCTTCTGAGCACATGTAGTGATGTGTATCATGTTGATTTGAGGGGAGTTGGAAAATGGAGAAGGTGTAGGGTGAGTGGTATAATGACACATGGGAAAAAACCTACTGGAGGAGAAAAAACCTTGTGAGGTGAGTGGGCAATAATGACATTTGGGTGGTGGCATGGCAAGTTCTCTGATGTGAACCATGTTAATTTCAAATCTTGGGGGTGGCTCTAGGAGTTGTGGGGGTGGAGGTTGTGGTTGTTGAGTGGGAAATGTGGGAATGGGTGTCGGTGAAGCAGGTCCTCATCGAGAAGGTCATCATCATCAAAATTGGCTTCTAGAGGACACTAACTAGATAAGGATGGTTTTCAAGGCCTTATAGTTTTCCACATCGTGCCCTGGCACATGATGGTAGGCACAAATTTTAGTATCATCAAACCCTTTTGGCTTGGGTTTGAGGGGGTCATAAGGTCTGAGTGGTGGTAATGTGATGACATAAGTCTCAAGGAGGTTGGTTAAAATTTTGGCATAGGACCCTACTAGTGGATCATAATGGGAAGTGAATGTGGGTTTGGGTGTAGGTGTGGTTGATTGTTGAGGAATGGTCTTTGGAAGAGGAGGAGTGGATCGAGCTATGGTTTTGGGTGTCGGCGTGGTTTTGGGTGTCGGTCATGTTTGTTTAGGTAGGGGTATAGTAGATGGAATGGGTAGGAGGGTGTGGTTGTTTTGACTACCTTATTGTGGGGTAGTGGAGTTTTGTTTTTGGGTTACACCTTCTTGGGTAAAGGTGATATGGGTGTATGAGGTCTAGAAGGAAAAGTAGATGGGGGAAGAGGATGAGTTACCCACGGGGATAACAGAGGTGCTATGAAGGTAGAGGATGCGGGTCGTGCAGGAGGTGTAAGGGATAGAGATTGAAGTGTAGTGGGTAGTGAAGGAATTATTGAAGGTATTGGAGGTATGGGTGGTAAAGATGCTGTGGGTGTGGGTGTAAGTCATGTTGGGCATCTAGGTAGGTTAGAGGTTTGTGAGGAAGGAATGGGTTGTTGTGTTTTTGGTTTATTGATGGGTGGAGGTTTCTTGACCATGTTGGGAAGTTGAGGTCTTAAGATAGATGGGATAGGTGAAGGTGTGATTGTGCAGCTGGGGTATGAGTTCTATGGGTTTGGTGCTTTGTTTGGGTGTCGGAGTAGGTGTGGTGTTGACTTTGGAGGATGTAGCTAAATCCAGTTTGATAGGTGGATGAGTAAGGCTGGTGGTTGGGGTGACCCCTAAGGTGGTAATAGGTTTAGTCGAGGCAAATGTTGTAGGTGTGGGTTTGGGTTTAGATGTAGTTTGGGTTATGGGTAAGGGTGTATGTTGAGTTATGATGGGTGTCATGGAAGGAATGGTGATAGAGGTGGTTGTATTCGGTTCAATTGGTTGAATACTTTTGGGTAGATAGTGGAAGTATCAGTAAGTGACATCTGCATCTGTGTTGAGACCGAAGCAGAAGATGCCCCCATAATAAGGCTCTATCCACATAATCTAAGTGATCGCCAAACATGAGAATGACACATCTATAGGTGGAGTTGATGAGGACCTAATGGAAATTCCTATAAAATGTGTCTTAGAGATGGGAAATTGGCTAGCTTCAACTTCCGTGGGTAAGAGAGCCAAAAGTAGGTCTGCAGGATTTTGGGTAGCTGATGGAGAATGCTCACCAAGAGGAAAAGGTATCTCAACTGGGTCTATGATGGGTGGAGGAGATGATGGGTGCTCCTCTGTAGGTGGAGGAATGGATAGGTGCTCCTCTGTGGGTGGAGGAGGTAATGGGTGCCTCTGGGTGGAGGAGGTATTGTGGGTATCGGTTCTCTAAGTGGAGAAGCCAAAGGTGAAATGGTCTCGATGTTAGTGGAAGACTCCTCCATAGGTGATGAAGGAGATGAAAGGTGTTCCTCTGTGGGTGGAGGAATAGGTGTGGTGGGTTCCAAACACGGAAGGAGGATTTTAGGCTAGGATTTCCTCTATGGAAGGAATGTGAGGTAATTGGGAGGTGATATGTACATCATTAAAGATAGCGTGGACCTCGCGGGTATGGGTATCATGAGTTGAGGTCTCACCGGTTTGATCAGACAAAGGGGCATGGTTGGGAAATGGTTTCTTGAAGATGTGTAGGTTTTGGTTGGTAGGTGCATTAGGATTATCCATGGTTAACTCACCTTTCTCAAGCATTTCTTGGACAATATTTTTGAAAGTGATGCAATTTCCATCACTATGACCCTTTACTCGATGATAGTTATAGAAGTCATGTTCTTTATACCATGCGGGCATGGGGTGAGCAGGGTCAAAACTAGTGTGTGGTTTTATAGGTGGAAGGGTAATGGCTCCGCTTTGATAAGATTTTCTAAGATAGAAGAGTAAGGTTCCCCAATTGGGGTGTATTTCCTTACTCTCATCTAAATTGAAAAGTTTGGACGGGTGAGAGATTAGATGAGGGGGTAGCCTAATTTGATGGATGAGTTGGGCTAGCCTTGAGTACCACTTTGCATTAGTGGTGCCCTTAGCTTTTGAATAATTGTTTTGTGGTTTGGAAGAAGAAGAGGTATCATTCAACTTGAATGCCAATTCTTATTACGTAATTGGATTTTCTTCTCTTCGATGGCCCAAATCTCTAACTTTCATGCCATAGTGAATGCTTCATCAAATGTTCGAAAGGTTTGGACCTGCAAGGTCGGTGAGATATGTCTAGCACAAGCCCATGTGAAGAGCTCGATGAGTTCTATTTGTGGCAGTTGGAAGGTGAGTTGATTGATCAAGCTATGCCAGCGAGTGACAAAATCTATGATAGATTCATCCTCATACTGACGCGTGGAGTATAGGTCGGTCATGGTAACCTTCTTGATGATATTGATAGAGAAATGATCCAAGAAGGCTTGGGCTACCTGATTGAATGAGAATATAGAGTGTCTAGGTAACCCACTATACCAATCTAATGCAGGTCCAGTGAGGGACATGGGAAAGGTTCTCAATAGTAAAGCATCATCGTGAGCGATCAGATAACACCCATGTTTGAATGACCAAAATGTTGTTGCAGGGTCTTCTTTGCTATTAAAATGATTGAATTTAGGCATTTCCCAATGCACGGGGTATGGGCAGATAGGAATGGATGGGTGGATGGGCTCATTGCAAATCTCATCATAGGTGAGAGTGTTGTGGGAGCCAAAAACCTAATGCCTCCAATGTCTACATCTTGTCCAACATCAATTTGATTAGGTCGTTGGTAGGTTGTGATGATTGGGTGCCTCTGTAGCGTGAGAGGGTTGATTTTGGGCATATAATGGGGGTGGCACTCCAGTGTATGGTGCTGCCATGTAGGTTGATTGAGAAGAAGGTAGTGAAATAGGGGTACGTACCCGAGGAATAATAGATGAAACAGAGGCTGCTGATAGTATGTATATGGAGGTGGAAGGGTCGTGGTAACCCTAGTGGCAATGGGGCTAATGATTATGGAATGGAAAGGACCATGTTCTAAAAAGGGGTAGGGGTCACCGACACCGGAGGTGGTAGTGTAGCTATGGGTATGTGTGAGACATTAGGGGTGGATGAGGTTATGTTTTGGGTAGTTGTCAAGGGTATGGTGGATGTGGCGGGTGCCACGAGGTGGTGGCAGATGGCGGTCATAGCGGGTATAGGACCTAGCTATGAAATGACTGGGGGTAAGGTAGATGCGGGAAACACAGAGCTAGATGGGGCTGATGTAGGAGTGGGAGTGAGAGTCGGGGGGATAGATACGGGCATGTCATATATCAATTGACCCAAGGCATCTCGAGTGGATGAATGGGAAAGGTAAAAATGCAAAGCGGCAGGGTTTTGGTCAAGGAGTCATGTGAACTCCTCATCTCTTGGTGGTGATAGTGATAGGTTGGATGGGATCCATGGCTGGTGATAAAATGGAAGGTGGTGAAGGACTAGGTGGGAGTGGTTGACAATTGGCATGAAATACGAGTGCACTTGCTTGTTTTTAGGTCAGCACCATGTGAACCAAGATCTTGATCGTAAGTTGTTTCTCTGTAAATGACACAAAAAAATAGTAGGAACAGTGAATCTGATGGTAAAAAGTGTATTTGGTACCAAATGTTGGTTGGGAAATGAAATAGGCTAACCGATGCTGGTTAGGGAAAACCAATGCCGATTAGGGTAACCACTGCCGGTCATTGTAGAAAATGGACAGTGAGTGAAAAACCAGGTATAAAGTCAAATCTGATAGGTATGCCAAATCTGATGGTGTTTTACAATGTCACTGGGAATGATGGCAGTGACAGGACTGTGAAAAGTGGAAGAAGATGAATGAAAATGTCCTTTTGGGTAGGTTAACAAAAGGACTTATCAACCGACGCTTAGGTATAACCAACGGCATAGGGGTAATTGACGACGATTTCGTTATGTGAACTAAATTGAAATTGAAATAGTGATGAAAGAATAGTGGTTGTGAATTAAAATTTGATGTGGAATCAGACCCAAATTTTGAGAATGATGATAATATGGTCCAGAACACTCAGGTGAAGCCAAAATACACCAGTTGTGATGAGGAGTGTGCAAGGATGAACAAGAAAAATGAAGAACGTGATCTCTCACCTCAAAACGCAAGCCAAGTAGAAACACTAAGAAAAATGCAATCCTAGGAGTGCCTTTTCTATTATGTTTGTTTAGCTTATGCTATTTAAGGACTGACTCATGTACTTGTGAAATAGAATTTTTGGTGAGGATGGCTTCCTACAAAGAAGGAGATCTAAAAGGTGAGGTTTTAGGTATGTTATGGTGGGGGCGGGCTTCACTCTAAAGTATGACTCAACAGAGCAGCGAGATGGGGAGTACCTAGCCAATCCTCATATCAGTGTGATTGATTGACAGGCATTCCTAGGAAAGATGTTGTTTAAGAATATGTATTTGTTTTGAATTTGTGCAATTTGGCAAGACTCGAGAGAGAGAGAGAGAGAGATGTGCTTTCTATGGTTCGTTTGTCAACCATCAGCTGGTCATGACTTCCAACGTATAGGTTGCCCTCAATTAATGTGAGCTAATGCGATAAATCAGAATGCAATGCACTTATTTTTAAGCCCAAATTGAAGTGTGAAGTTGGATGACACAAAAATATGAAGAGGAAGAGGGATGCTCTTTCACTACAATGTAGAAAACACAAAGAAATGGTTCTTTTTAATTACACCAAAAGAAAGGTTTCCTTTAGAGAAAATAGAAAGAAAAGGTGGGTTACCCAGAAGAAAATTAATGTGTATGCTTTTCGAAGGGAAACAAACACAATTTTTCCTAGGAATGAATAAAATGCATGGAACCCGGAGGGTCCCACCGGGTGTGCTAAAATGTTTCACCTGATTCTTAGACGTTTCTTTGAAGTATTGATGAAACAAATAGGGTAACAGGCATAGGAGGAATACCTGTTTTAATGATGGTTGATGGGTTGTTGCATGTGTATGACTTATGAATCCACAACTGATCGTGAGGACTTCCTTTTGGCTAGGAGGAACTACCTATAATGAAAAGCAAGACCACCAAAAAAGTTAAACAATATGTAGTGAACTGCTGATTTTGCGTGTGCTAGATCTAGGAAGTGTGATACTTCCTAGATGGTTGTCACCCACTATTTTAAACAATTCAATGCAAATAATAAAGTAAATCCTATTATAATTCAAAATGATTTAGGTATCTCACTTAAAACACAATAATAAAGATCTGATCTAACAGGCTAGGTTAGAATAGGATCTAAAGGTCAAGTAGTTGGTTTTGGCTCTGCAGACTAACGAGAGGTCTCGGGTAGGTCACAGGTGAAATAAGGGATGGAGGTGCTGGTAAGAGGCTGAAGGCTGCAGGTGATCACCAATCGTAGGAGAGCTTCTGCATGGGCTACATGTGCATTCCTCTTTGCTTGGTTAGATCAGATCATTGTTGGGGTGGTTGTGCAGGAGAAAATGCTTGATCTCCTTCCTTGCATGCATGTTCTCACTAGAATTCGATCTCAGAAGATGTGATATCTCTCAGGAAGATCTCAATGTTTTCCAACCTTTTCCAATCTTTGCCAACCTTGAAAATAAGGTTGTTTTGGGGGTTAAAAGGGTAACTCGACGATTTCGGCTTAATCGGCGACGGTTAGGGCTAACTAGTGTTGGTCAAGGTGGGATTTCCTAGGTTTACTAAACTAGGGAGATCCTCTTTATTTTCTCGAATCTTGTGTCATTAACCCATAGATTAAACTGGAAGCTTCTTGTAAGCATTCGAGAATGTGGTTAGAGGGGATGTAGGCATTGATTTTTAGGGTTTAGGTAAGTCTTAGTTAATTATGGCAACTTACTAAGAATAGGTCTTAGGGTGAGTTGGCTTGATGAGGTGTCCAGGTGAGGTGCATGTGTGGATATTATTTAAAATAATAAAATATGGTGAGGATAATGGCTTAATTTAATTAAATTAATTAAATTAATATTAGTGAGGTGAAGGGGGCATGACTAGGTGAATGTGATGAAGGGTGCTTATTTGTCGAGGGACCAAAGGGGAGTGTGACCTAATTTTAGTGTCTACAATAGACTCGAAGATCATTAACAAGAGGTTACAAGAGGGTTTGATAGGAAATACCATCCACAAGAATTCAAAGAAGGATATTTACTTCTTAATTAGAATAAGGACATATCCAAGCTTAGGAGACATAAGAAGTTTAATGCAATTTTGAGTGGCCCATACCATCTCATGAAATGTAAGGAGTGAAATTTTCTTGAGTTAGAAAAACCTCATGGCTAGCCTTTACCCATGCCAATAAATGGGACATTCCTCAAAATAATATCCCTAATTTAATTAAGTTATATTTCTATAGTTTACCCTTACCTCCCTATGATATTAATATGTATGCTTTCTTGAGATAACACCATATGAGTGTACTAAAATAAATACCCTCATGTCAGTATATCAAAGAAGGTCACCCTTAGGTGCTCACTTCATCATGATGTCTATGCTAAATTATTTATTTTGTTTCATATACAAACATTAAGAACACACTTATCTTAAACACACATAAATACATTAGAACATAATATATTAATTATTATCCATACGTATAAAATTGATAAGTAGTATTTTTCCAAACACGATTGAAGAATCATTAATCTCTTTTAAAGGAATACAATTATTAAACAATAATCTCACATCAATTAATCTAACCATGACACTCCACACTATCAATGTATGAACAAGTATGTATATTAATGGGGCATTGAAATTCATCATATTATCTTGTAGTTATATTGTCCTTGAAGTACAATTTTATAATGGATTATCTAGAAGTCTCAAGTCAATGCCCATGTAATAAAACATCAATCCTTATATTATAGTTTATCTTATCCTACTATCAACTTTAATTATCTTGTCAACTACTTATTAACTCATCGTTACAGTCTCCATATTATTATTCTCCATGCAACAACTCTTTATATAGTAGTTTATCCTGCGCTAATGACTTGGGAAGGATTTTTAGTTATTTCACAAGGTTAGTGGTAAGATACTTTTATTTTTATGTGTACAAAAAAATTATTAGGGATCTCATATCCAGACTCACTAGTTATAATTTCCCTAAAAATTGTGGTTTCCATTTTATTTTCAACCTGATTTTATGCAAATGCGTGAATACCAAACCACATGCTTAAAAACTCTCCTAATATCCACACTACCCAAAATGCCTTTTGTTTCATTGAAAAGAAATTTAGCCAATAATTATATATTTCAATAAAATTTGGGCTTAAAACTACCCTTAAGTAACTTAGTAATCCACCCTTAGGGAACCCTTTCTCTACATCTTCAAACAAATTTGGTACCTCCTTGCACATTTTCTATTCAACACTCTTCCTTTTGCTAAGTAAAATCTATATACTCTATCTCATATTATCCACCCATGTGCCCAAGCAATTCAACATATTCACATCCTTTTGGGGGTCCTTATATTATAATTTGACTGATCTCATTTTATCCTCCACATCGTTATTTGTATCCTCAACGATGAATTACTTTTCAAGTGTTTACTTTTGCAGGTTGGAAAGGCACAACTTAATTTTTTTCTTTCCTTGTGCTAATGAATTTCTCCATCTCCTCCATGTCTTATATAAACTTGGACTGAACATCTCTAGCATTAGTAGTATACTCACACATTCCTAGGACATTTTTTTCTACTCTAGTCAGATGCATGCTTCTACCATGATGCCTTTTTTACGTGAATATCAAGAATACCTTTTTACAGAGGTCATTTTTCATTTGGTTTACCTATTCCTTTAATTACTTCAATTTTTACATGTATAGTTCCTTAACATTATCTCTTTTAGCCTTTTCCATCTACCTCACCCGCACTCCACTATCATCCTTTCTTTTTATGAGGAAAGGGTCTAACAAGACTTTAATTTTTACCATTTCGTCATGTTGGTCAAGTGGTACACTAGTTGTTGAATCAGTATCCTCCTTTAGGATATATTGGTATAAATTCATGTCTTTGATGTCCATAAATATTTACTTACACTCCAAATCAATGCAATTTTCCTACTTAGCATAAAGGAGATCATTTTCATCCTTCATGTACTTTTTTATTTGGTATGTTAGGTGATCTATTTTCTTAGAAAAAAATTGTTTGAAAAAAAAATCTATCCACTTCACTAGTCATTTTTATTAGTACATCAATTTTTGGGTCTCATTCAAGTGGAAGGGGTGTACACAAGCCATTGTTAATAGTTTTATATCCTTTCTAGGAGGTTAGCACATGCTAACCAATAGAACCGCGATGTAGGGATCAAATGTGTAAACATCCATTGTAAGGGATACTCCCTCCTAGTTTTTATTTTCACATTGTTGAGCTCCATTATCTCCTAAGAAGATATATATATATATATATATATATATCCATTTTCCTTCTTAGAGATGAGTGCGAGAACCACCATGGTATCTTCTTCACTCAATAACTTATCCTCTTCCTCCTCATTTTATTTTCCTTTCTCTTTTTCCATGTGAAATACTTCCTTTATTCATTCTTCTCCTCTCTTTTTATCCAAGTTTATAACCTTGGGGATTTCTTTAAGTAGTGAAATTTATCTTGTGCTAGTTTATCCAACACTATTTTCTCTTATTCCCTCTGCTCCTATTCTGTCATTCGTGGGGATTTTCTCCATGGTTTCCAGCTTCAATGGGTTTTTATAGTTCACTTTGATTATTATTTTCTAACTTAGATTATTTACCTAAATATTCCTCATGCCTCTATGCTATCTTCCATACTTATCCCTAAATAGGAAAAAAAGTAGATTAGAATATCATCATCTAATTATAGTTTTGAGTCGTACACTAGTTCTTCCTCTAAATTTTATTCTTCAACACATGTAGAGAATATTATGTTTTCACTTTTCATTTGACATGTATTCATCTATCATTTTTATGGGGACTTCGTATCATATTCCTCATCCTATTCCTTTTCCTCTCCCTCCGAGATCCTTATAAGAAATCATAATAACTTTCTCTTCTTAGATTCTTTTTGTTTTATATTCCCATTCTTTTGGGTGCACAATATATCATCTTCCTCTTCACACTTCTCCCCATCCTCAACTTTATTCATGTTCTTGAGTAATTAGTACATCATCCAAGCCTCTCTATATAGGAACTCTTCCACCGGTAGACATATTTTGTGTGAAGTAGATGGTTTTTACATCGATGTACTCTAAGTAATATTTTTATCTTCATAACATTATTAGACTAATTTACTAAATATATGAAGTATATCATCATGAACCTGTAAGGAAGGTTCAACCAATAGGACATGTTCTTGTCATCCAACAAAAGTCTAGAAAGAAAATAGTGTTGCATTATTGTTAACCAATCCTTCTTCTTGATAATATCCAAGAAGATTCTTGGGACATGTCGTTCATCTTAAAATGTCTCCTTAATTTATTTTTTCCAATTATCTAACTTGGATAGGTATTCCTTTAGAATCATGGTTGGATAAACATAGTGTTAATAACACTCGACAAGCAATTTTTCTCCATTGGGATCTCTCACTTTAATTCTTCATATATGTATGGCACATCAATATCATTAAACATAAGAAAGATGAGGATTGCACCCCATATATAATTTCCACCCATTGTGTTCACTACTTCATCATCCTCCACCATGCACTCAACACGGTACTAAGATATGTTAAAAACATCTCTTTGGTCATTTTTTATGCACTATTTGCAAGAACTTATCATTCAATTCAACCCACCTCTCAAATTAAACCAGTTTTTACTAATAAGGTGTGCAACCACTTTTCATGGTATATATTATATTTGAAATGGATAATTTTCACTCTATCCTTTTTTATTTTAGCTCGATGGGTTTTCACAATTTCCAAATCATCACATAAGGCTAGGATAAGGTCTTAACATGTGCAGATTATACTGATATATTTGATAATACATCATGTTGTGATTCCTCATACTATAGAAAATTAACAGTATCCTTCTTGGATTAAAAAAACTAGACTAACTCTGTTAGTTTTCCAAAATAGGGAAACTAAAAAATTGCAACACTTTTATGTCTTGTAGCATGAACTTATGGTATCATTAGAAATTATTCCTCTTTTAAGAGTCTTTCATTTTTTCATCATATAATACTTCTATAAAATTGTTTCAAGATATGGTTTACAATGGTTGTAATTTGTGACTATAAACAAAGTCATAATTTAGGTCCATTCTTCTCAATATTTATATAGGTTATTGCATCTCTAAGAACACATTAGAGATTGGCGATGATATATTTTTTTCTCATTTTAGTGTCATCATGGGTTTGTACCTACTACTCATCCTCATGGAAGAATTTTTGGATGAGAATCCTCTTCCCACAATCCTTCTTCTTTTACTTCCTCCAAAATGATTCTTGATGCCTACTCCTCCACCACGGGTATATCTACACATACATCTTCAATTATCTTATCTTCCCTCTCTCTAACTATTCAAAACCCCTCTATTTTCACCCTTAGGTGATTGATTCCTAAATTCTCTCACTTTTATGGAAGATCTCAACCCCATGTTAATGGTGGTAAAAACATTTTCAACCTATAATGATCTAGTTTCTACTTTGTATATTCTCTCCCTATTTTTAAAGATCTCGAAGATTTATCCTCCAACAATGGCATCTAATACCCAATAAATTTTTTTGTAATTTTATTCACTTATTTATATTATAGGACCTAAAAATATTTAGGTGCACAAATGGTTAAAATTAATTCATTTACTTTAATTTATACCCCTAAAAATGCATCATGTCTCTTCTCATTAATTCCTTCACACACTCAATCTTTCAACTAAATGACTTATTCATATTATTCAATGGATTCTAGATGTATTTCACTTATAATATCAACACAATTTATGAAAATTAAACTTAATTAAAGTGGGTGATGATGTCATTCCAATGCATTTATGGATTTATTATTATTTCTTCTTTATGTATATTTTTCCACACTCACCTCCTATGTTCTTATGTGATTTATTATGTATCACGTGCCTTAATGCATTTATTTTAAACTAAACACCTTATTTCCTCATATCTTCCTTACATATATACCCTATCCTTTCCCACCCTTCATTTCACGTGTCCTTCATTTTTCTCTACTTGCATTTTTATTTGACATATCTCGTTGACATTATTTAGTATATTAACGTTGATATTTTCTGTAAATTACATCAAATTGTTTTTTACTATAAGTGCATATGAGTAAACACTTTATCAAAAACACATGAAATCCTAAAAACTATTGTTATCTAAAAACTTATGAATCCTTATTCTACTACTAATGGTATACGTCTTACTTCATTCCAAAGAAGAAATTCTCAAGCCTAGTAGGGATTTAGCCCAGATTCCATTTAACTGACATGTAAGATATTTTTGTTTAGAATCTTAAGCTTGTAGTCTCTAGAGGGTAAAACACTATGGACCTCATAAGGAACTAACCAACGAGTCTTCAAATTTCCTTAATGGCATGTGTATTTTGAATGATACAATAGAAAAAGATTTTATGCATAAATACCTTGTGTTTAATGTGATGGTCATGCTAAAAACATTACTAGGATCCCTAAACATTATATATCCAACACATGAGAATGTTCTTCTTGTATAATTTCAATAATTATTCTATTCATTTAGCAATAGAATCCACATTAACCAATCATCCCACACATGTAATCCTAAGGAAGGATATCATTAAATCCATAGGTATGATAGATTTTGTGTCGAACACTAGCTGAAATGGTGTCACCTTTTTCAAGTTCTTGTAATTTTTTTATATGCCCATAGAATGAATGAAATGTTTTCTTCCAAGTCGTGTCCTCCAATGTAAAAAAATTAATAAGATTGTCCCCACATTTTTATTTAATGTTCCCATGGTTTTATGCTTATAGGGATGGTAATGGATTTTTTTATTTTGTGTAATCATGAACTTAGAGAGTAGGATGTGTGTAATTTCACTAATGAAATGTACATCGGTCCCTAGTTAAACTATCCATAATAGTTGATAATGTTCTCCTATAAGAATTTGGTAGTATGCAAAATAGTGTAATATTGAGTAAGCGCAACCTATACCTATTAAATGACATAGTCATTCACTAATATGATATATTACACATTTCCTATGCACAAATAGAGAAATAGGACCTAAAAAATCAATGGTTGATTTCTCGAATAGTTCTTGTGTAATGACCAAGAATAATGAAATTTTATCACACCTATTTGGTTTTTGTTGGGAGTGTATAGGGATTTAAATTTGACTTGAATACATTTTAAATATTGTTTTATGTTGAAAAATCCCTAAATTATGTGCCTAGTATAGAAAATATAATATATAATATCTAATGCTCTCTAAGCATAATTAGAGAGTTTGAAGAACCTCTTATGAAAAGGAAAGGAAGAAAAAGGGACTGATAGATCAAATATCATCTTGAATTGCATTAAACTATGTAAGCACACTACATAGAAGGTTGGTATTAATAATTTATATTAATATTAAGTTTTAATCTAAATTTGTGTCTGATTTCTTGATTCAATAATATAATTAAAGTCTCTTATTTCATGTTGTTGTCTCTTAGTTATATCTTCCCGATTTTTTGTTATGTAACTATCATGCATTACATGTTATTTTTTTACCATTTGTGCACTATTTAAATGGAATAATATGAATTTATCTTAGAATAAAAATAATTACACATCTTAAATAGTGAATCGAGGGACCTCTACTAAAAATGGTTTCATTTTTGGACCTTAAAATGTTAAGATGACTACCAGAAAGTGGGATGTGGAAAGATGGATACAATAGAAGATGAAGAGGTTATGTTGGGAATTCCTATAGAAAATAATCATGTTAGAACACATACATGGAGACATTCAAGATATATTTTAGTGTGATATCTTAAAACAATTAGAATTATGGTTATATCAAATAGAATATTGTTGTTTAAGGTACACAATAAAAATAAAAATATGAATAGACACATGAGAAGATAGAAACTTTTGTAAATTGGACCTTTGGATGGATGAAATCTACTACTTGACATGTACATAACTTAAAATTTGGTCCAAAATTTCTAATAATTTGGTTATGTAGAAACATATTTTATTTATTTATTGTGAGGGAAAATTTTCAAGCAACTCTATTTCTTAGTAAAAATGCTAAGCGTGGGAAAATGCCATGGTGTTAATTATATGCAACTTTGAATAGTTAAATAGGTGTTATCAATTTTTTCCCCTTGGGAAAAATCATACAACGGGACCTAAAAGGATCTAGTTAGACCAGACAAGGCCGTAGGGATAAAATTGGGTTTCAAGCGGTTTCTAGGTCTTAGAGGTACATTCGAGGAATTCAGGAGTGAAAATAATATTGAGGAATTTTTTCCTCTTCTAGATTTTAACCCTTAAGATCAAATTTAAAATGATGAAATATGGGCCCCTTGGGCCAATGTGTATAAAATATGGGTGACATAGAGAAGGAGTGGAAAACGGGCCTAAAACACCCTCTTTGTTCCCCTCACCTCCATATCCAAGAAAAATCCATCGAGAAATCGAGAAAATTCAAAATTTTCCAAAATAGTCCTATTTGAGGGACTGGGCTAAAAGTAGCTCGGTGAGATGGAGTTTTCCATTAGAGGGGCGAGTCGGTAGAGGGCTCATCGAGTAACTCGGTGGTGAGTCATGTAGGTGGTCGATTTGAGCCGAGTTGTCTCTAGAAATCCAGCAAAGGGGGTATGTCAATCAAAATGGTGGAGAGGGATCAATGTGCGGTTTGGGATCAATCATCGAGCTAATGAATGGAGGTTCAAAGGCATGGAGTGATCGGGGTTGTTGTGGTGCAAAATGAGCTTGACATTAAGCTCATGGAAGATGTTCACAAGTGGTGAGATGAGGCAAAATCAGCCGAGGTTTGGCGGAGACGCGACATTGATGGAAGTATTGCAAGGTGGGACTAAATGGATGAGCTATCTCATAGAATGTGCAAGGGGAAGAACTTGACATTGGCGGTGAGTCGGTTTGAGTAGGTATAACTCACGGTCATCCAAATCGATAAATTAGGCTTGAAATTTAGGGAAAATAGCTCGGTGTTTGAGCCAAGGTGAATGGGTCGGATAAGAGGTCGAGCTCCTGGCATAGTAAGTAGGTGTTTGAAATCCGAGATCTCATTGCTGGAGCTTGATGACATGGATGAAGAACTGAGCCAAATATCAAGTGATGCAAACATAAACATAGCTCGTCATGGAAATCCCTTGGAGTTAAGTGGCCGAATTGGCCATGGTGAATTGGAAAAGGTCAACTCGCATGTGATGGAGCTAGGGCGAGGTAAAATAGGGTGAGGTAATCACTTCGAGGTCGAGCAGATGTTCAACGGTGAATGAATTCTACCAAAGGTTGGCATAGAGCTTGGGAGTTGACCGAGCTAGAAATTCAAGGAGAGCCCCAAAGTCTAAAAATTTTGGACTTCGGGGGTTCATTGTTACGGATTTTTAAGGGGTCAATGAAGCTAAAATCTCCAAAGTCGAGAAACTTGAACCCCAAAACATGGAAGGCCCGAAATTTGGGTGTCGTCATGAGTCAATGAGCTAATTTGGAGGTGCCAATTTTTAGAGGTCTATGGAATTATTTTTTGGAGTTTTGGGTGGCGATGTCCGAAATGGAGAGGTAAATGAATTTGAAGTCCGCCAACTAAAAACTTGAAATCCTTTACAAAACCCCTGTCGAGCTACATTGAGAGTCAAGCCATTTCAAAAGTGGTGGGTAGATAGAATATTGAATGCCATGCTCTGTAGTGAGTAGGTGATTGTGTAGGGCATCGTGTTGGACATAAAGGACCCATTGAGTTTTTAATGTGTGGAGAGACATGTTGCATTGATTATGGGCTCGGTAGGTGAATGAAGGGCTCGGTGGGTGGAAGAAATCCAAATGGTTGCTTAAATTCAAACCTTGATAAGTTTTGCATCCCTTGGCTATTATCAACAAAATTATACTTGTTGGAGAGATATTTCGAGGGGATTTCAATAGACACTTAAAAATTTAGACACCAAGAGGGTAGGTGGAGATTTATCCCAGAAAAGCAACTTTGTGCAAGAATGATGATAACTTCTTCCACACTCCTCTATTTTTGGTAATTTTACAGTCATGGAAAGCTATTTTTGGGCTCTACAACATGTAATGATCGAGAGAGGGAAATTAATGAGTTTGGTGGTAAAAAAATATTATGAGCCTCGGGAGCTAAGGCTATATATAGGTGCATCATGAACCCATTTTTCTCGCTTAAGGTATAGTACCATGATGAAGTTGGAGATCTTCCTAGCAGCCAATGGAGGAGAATAATGATGATTTTTGATGGATTTTGGAGCATTTAAGACTTCTCCCATCTCTCTCTTCTCGGCTAATTTTATTTTATAAATTATAAGGATGGGATCAATAAAAAAGGTTGAATTTTTACAATTTCCCCTCCCTTATTTCTTGTCTATGAGAAATTTGTGGAGTTCAAGCCTCCCACTGAACATTGTAATGCAATTTTTGTGCCTTTGGCCCCCATGTAATGTATTGTATCAAATTTTGGAGCAATAATTTTTTTTTTTGGATGATTCTCAACCCTTCTTTCTATTTATTGTATCTTATCTTATCTTTCATTTCATAAAGTCCCACACTTTGGGATATCTCCATGTTTAACAAATAACATTGATCAAACAATGTGTGTCAAGTATAAGGTCTTTTTATCTTACAAGGTGTAATCCAAATAGATAGTGGGGTGAGCTTGAAGTTGTGAAGGGGGATTTGAAAAGTTTATTGCTATAGAAAGAGGGTAACTGAAGCATGAAAATGTGTGTGGAGGAAGACCAAACTATGAATTAGGTGAAAAATAAATTATAACTAGAGAGAAAAGGTATGATGAAAAGGGATATAAAAGAGAAAATTTAAATACACGACATAAAATATGACAAGGGTGATGAGAAAGGTGTGATTTTTAATGATAGAATATATATTTGAAGGTAGGGAATATAGTGATTTGAAGAACTAGCATAGAGACGAAGAAAGGGTATGAAATAGAGTTGTGTGTTGTTAGTGTGAACAGTGAGATCTGGAAAATATAAGAACAATAAAAATTATAGACACAAGAGAGATTAAAATAGAGGAATATTATCTTTGACTATGAAGAGTAATGATCGAAGAGAGAAGTGTAAATAAGAGATATATTAAGTGACAGTGAGTTGCAAGTTGATTAGGCATGCATGAAGGGAAATATGAAGTGCATAAAGGTTGATAAGTTGAAGTAAGCTCGAGAAAATAAGTGTAAGTTGGAGATGGAAATCTAAAACCAACCAAATAAGATTGAATGGTTGATGTGATAACTGATGTCTAGGATGCGTGCATACAAGTAATATGATAGTGTGATTAGAATTTGAGATAACAATGAAATAGTGACTAAGTCCTTAGGTCTAAGGAGTGTGAAATTTGAAGAGGTAATGTGAGTGAAAAATAAAAGGAGACTAAGAAAAATGAAAGATAGTTTTGGAAGACTAATGTGAGGAATGAGCTAATGCAATGATGCAAGAGAAGGTGAAGAGGTGAGAGTTTTCAAAATTTTAAAGATGTTGACTATAAATGTTGGCTAGTGGATGGATGAACTTGTAGAGAAAAATAGAGCATTAAAACAAGGGGGAGTCAATGAACTTCAAACAAGAAATGAAAACACAAAGTTTTATATGAAGATATTTGTATAAGAACTAAATGACAATATTTTGGATTAATGTAAGAATATGTTATTATTACCTTCATGAGCTAAGATTGAATGGTTAATTGTATTGGTGTTAGAAGAGGTTATGGAGTGCTATAGGGAAGAGGTAGAGCATAATTTTTCTCAAGTATGAAGGGCCTAAAATCTATGTTTCAAAGGTTAATCAGGGTCAAAGTCAATTTAAAGAATGTTTCTTCAAGCTTGTTAGCAAGGCCATTTTACAAGGAAGATGACTAGAAATTTCAACATAAGAAGTGTTCCATTATGTTGAAATGCCATTTTCTAAATGTAAATGGTAGAATCTCAAGAAGAGTGTGCTACTTGCAAGATAAAATTCATTATCTATTGGTGTCAAATAGTGATCTACAAGATTCTAAAAGTAAAATGATAGGTTATAGGTCTGAGAAAGATCATTTGACCAAAGGAAGTATGTTTAGCTGTGAATTAGGTTTAAAAGTTACAAAATATGGGTAGTATGATGGTCTCAAAGGTTCAATGGATTATTGTTATGTCTATGGACTTGATCAAGGTGAGAAAATCTATTAATTGTGACAAGATTTAGTCTATGGAGGCTTTAGTATAACTGTTTCTATGCCTTTGAAATATTTGTGTAGATACCCAAATTAGTTCACACCTTGTTAAGTCCCCTTTAATTAACATACATCTAACCATGACCCCTCCTCACATCATTATTAATTTAATTACCTAAATTAAATTAATTTCCACCTCACCTAGCCACCTCATCTCTCCACCTCATCCTAGACCTATTCCAAGCCTATTAATTAACCTAGACTAAGTCCCCACTCACCTTAACTAACTAGGACTCATTCTAACCCTAACCTTAATTACCTATTATTCCTCTAACCAACTTCCCACTCCATTTAGTGTCATTCCACACTCTTGACCCAGAATCAATTCGAATCACACCAAAATTGGGAAGAAAGGTTATTTTGGAAAAGTATGACCTTTTCTCCCTAACCAATGTTGGTTATTCCTCAGCCAACATTGGTCACCTAACCTTTGTCAGTTTTCTTAAATAAGGATTTCTAATCCTTTACCTAGGTTATGAAATCTTGAGTCCTGCTCTTAACCTGCAACCTTACATCCCTACTCTAGAGTTTTCCAACGATCTTGTGACATACCAGAGGCCCTTAAAGTGTTTAGACACCACACCATTCATCAAAATATTAATCCAGAGCTTCTGTGCACTCATAGAGAAGCATCATGTCTTCCCACAACCGTTGCATTTGTTTAGGACTAATTTCTCCTGTGATTTTGTGTTTGTTTCTTTCCTAAAGAAAATCACACTAAATTTCTCCTGGAAATCTTATTTTCTTTTTATTTGTCTAAAATAAATATGTCCTTTGGTGCTTAAAAACACTTATTCTTTTCTTCTATAATGCATTTCATAAAAGAACATTCCTCTTCTTGTTCTCCTTTTTCTACATCAAATATCATTTTCAATTTGGGTTTTAAAATTTGTGCATTTCATCCTTTGAGTGCTGCATTAGATCACATAGATTTAATTAGCAATCACATGGTGGAGGTCATGACCACTTGGTGATTGGATTGGATTAAGTGTAGTTCACATTTGTGCACACACTCCCAAGCCAAACCACTTACACAATTTACACATTTCCCTTCCAAGAAGAAGTTGTCAAGGATTTAACAACCCGTTGACGGTGGGTCCCACCCAGTGTTCTGGTTGGTTTTTCATATCAGAGTATGGACCTCACGTACCAAAAGGTATATCGGGGACACTTTATCTAAAACAAATATGAAACTGGCCATAGATTGCTTATAGGGAACCTTCGTTATCCAAAAACTCTATTTCATTCACAGTCAGTTTAAAAAGGCATAAGCCACTAAACACTAAAATATGACACCTAGGATTTATGTGTTTTGCTAGTTTTTTCTTGATTGAATTGCATTTTGAGTTGTGAGGATGATTCATCACTTTTTCTTCTCTTTCACACTCCACAATCACAACTAGTGTATGTTGGTTTTTCTAAGTGTGATAGGACATCTTTCTGCCATACATAACTTCTGGGTTGGCTTTACTTTGACTTAATTCACTCCAAATTCAAAAATTTCTTCATCTTCTCAAAAATCTCAGTAACTGGCATCGGTCCAGTGACCCTTGTCGGTTCCTTTATCATACCGACACCGGTTAATTGACCGATGTCAATTTTTTTGTGTTTTGATTATTCTGTCAAAAATAACATTCTCTTCTTACATATCAACTTTCTATGTTCTAATTCTTTCAATACACTCATTTTTGAGTCTCTGTCACCCTTCACAGGACCCAATTATACCTATTTATGCCTTTCTTATTTAGATTTCCAAATTTCTTAGTTATCCGCAGAACCGATATTGTCCTAGCAATCTGTCATTGGTCTTCCTACTTTACTGAAACTAGTTAACTGATCGACATTGGTCTCAGTGTTTTTGATTTTTATCATAAACAACATATTCTCTAGACTTGACCAAACATTTGTTTTTAACTTCACGCGATTCTATAGAGCCTAGAATACCTATTTTTCACCTTTCATATGGTTTGGACTCACCAACAAGTGTGAGCCCTCTCTTTTAACACTAGTTGTGTACCCTTCATCACCCTCCATCTTATATTTGACGGATCCCAATATCATGACTATACCTATAGGTGACGAGGATTTTTTTAAATTCCTCGATCACAACCTCTTGGCCTTGCAGCATTACCTTGCCCACTCTTCTACTCGTGATTGATCGGGCCAGGTCATTATTTGGTATGCTTACCTCCATGCCCCTACCATATCCATGAATGCTACTTTGGTCTTACCTACTCCCACATCAATGTAACCTATTGCACCCTTGACATATTCCGTACCTTCCGTGTCTATCATACCTTTGACATCTGTCACTCCCCCGACCTCAACATTTTCCATATCTTCATCTATGGCTCCTAGTATAGGTATTCCCACATCATCAACAACTATAAATTTTTACCCACCAGTGGGGTTGACATCCTATACCCCCTTTCATAATTTGGTCCTTTCTATACCCCAAACTCTTTTACCCATCATCACAAGGGTATTTACACAAGTTCCTCCCACTGATACCCTAACTCAACAACCTCTCATTACCTCCATTTCTTATTCGGGTAGATTCCTTCGTCATTTATTCATCCATCCATACCCATTCACCCTTATCCTGCACATTGGGAGTTTCCTAAGTTTAATTGATTTAATAGCAAGGAAGACCCTCAACAACATTTGTGATCATTCAAACATGTTTGTTATTTGATCACCCATGACAATGCCTTGATCCTCCCTTCCCCATGTCCTTGACAGGACCTACCTTAGATTGGTATAGTGTTTTACCTAGGCACTCAATATTTTCCTTTAATCGGTTATCCCAGACATTCCTTGACCACTTCTTCATCAAAATCACTAAAAAGGTCTCTGTGACTAATTTATACTTTATTTGTCAGTACGATGACGAGTCTATCCTTGACTTCATCACATGTTGGCAGGGTCTCATTAATCATCTCACCTTTCAAACTTCGTAACTTTGAGTTAATAGATTTTTTCACTAGGGCTTGTATCAGGCACATTTTCCAACTCTATAGGTATAAAATTATGAACGTTTGATGAGGTATTCACCATGGCTTGAAATATAGATATTTTTTCCCTTAAAGAGGAATAGATTAAATTACGCAACAAGAACACTTTTTTAGGTCGAATGGCATCTCTTCTTCTTCTAAACCACAAAACAATCATTCCAACAATCATTCTAAGGAAAAAGGATCTGCCAACGTGGTGGTCCTGAAATTCATCCCCTCTCATCCATCAAACCAACCAAAACCTCCTCCTAATTTGTCCCCTGTTCATAATTTCTAGTACAAGTATGAATAGAAACATTATACCCCCATAGGATAACCTTACTCCTCTGTGTTGGAAAAGTTGTTAAAAGTGGGAGCCATCACCCTTCCACCTATCAAACCACATACTAGTTTTAACCCTTCCCATTATGTACCCACAAGGTATAATAAGGATAATGAATACTGTAACTATCACCACGTTAGGGGACATAATGATAAAAGTTGTAAAACATTCAAGAACATTGTCCAGAAATTTTAGATAATGGAGATCTCATCCTGGACAACCCTAACATGCTGAAAAATCAAAACCTTTATATATTTAAGAAACCTTTTCCAAACCATACCCCATCATCAAACCAGGATGGTGAGACCTCTAGTAATGACACCAATGTTCATGAGGTCCATGTCATCTTCAACACAATACTGGTTCCTTCTGCTTAGTTTCCTCCCATCTCATCCATTGAGGAAATTCTTGCACGAGCTCCTCTACCCACGGAGGATCCTATTTCACCTACTCCTCTACCCACTAAGGAATTTACCCTACCCTCTATTTTATCCACCAAGCTATCTACCCCACCTACTCCTTTGTTAGGATATCTTAGTGTTCACATGGGTTGATTTATATTTTTATGGGTGTAATTAGCTAAATAATATATTTAACTAATGTATTGATTTAATAAAGTGAGTTATTTGGTTGTTAAACCAACTCACATAGATAGGTGTATGTTGAGTGATCTTAGGATAGTTGAGAGATTTTAGGGGAATTGCTTATAGGATTTGAGATTGAGCAGGATGCCTATTCTTTAGGAATTGCGAATCCTATATATGTATCCTCATATTATATTTGATCCCTCCTTGATGGAATAAAAGAAATATTATAATATATTTCTGGTGTTATTTGATTGTATATGTGTGTTAATATTTCATGCAATATGAACCAAAAAATATTTGGTATCAGAGCGATGTTATAATCTTGTAGATGTGCATTTGTGGCTTTGGATTCAATAATTTCCATCTAAAGAACGTGTTATAAGTTTTTTTACAATCTAGGTCATTTTGATTTTTAATGGGTTTATAGATATGGATGTCTGGGAAAATATTGTACAAATTTCATCCATACCCATGTCACGATTTAAGAGAAATGGTGAAAATGTTACTAGTATCTGCTTCATATTTCCACTACATTGTGCAATTTCTAAACAACTAGGTTGTTTTATTATTGGTTTGGTTTGTCTAAGTTTGTTATTTGTAGGAATATTCAATACTTCCATTCTAAAATTTCTTTTAAAAAATCACTTTGCATGATTTTGCATCTGGATCAAATTATTGCGTTGCTACCTTGCATCATTTGGTTTCAACATCAGACACATATATGCAAGTATATGTTTTACATTACAAGATTAGAATTAGCCTCTAATGCACCTTACATTCACATATTTTGTCTTTGGCTCATTTCCATCATCTTAGAGTAGTAGTTTCAATGCAAAGATCCACTTTCAATGTTCTTCCACCATACTCCTGTGTTTGGCATTATTCTGCTATCTCCCTATCGATTTACACACATGATGTGTGTGGAATGTAAACAACATTAGACATGTGTGCAGCTATATTCCTCCATGCATTGGGTTCATTATGAAAATTACATTAATGGTTGTAAAGAGATGATTTATCAAGCACTGTTGATAGTGATTGAAGACCACCTAAAAAATCCATGCATCATGCATTGTGGGTCACAATATTCCTAGAACTTGGTTAATCCTGTATTTTTATTTTCATATAGTAATTAGGTTTTAGAGTTTTCATTTCTTTCTATCCATGTCTTGTCATTAAAAACAAATTCTCTCTTTCTAAAATTTTTAGGAGTCATTGTGAACAACTTATATAGTGTGAGGTTTGAAAAAAAAACCATAGATTTTTCATGTCATTATATATCTTGTCAAAAATTAGAGTGAGTAGAACTTGTCTTCTTATATGAGCCATTAGTCTATAAAGTTTGTAGAGTTTTGAGCCAATAGTATCATTTTAAAAATGTTGAAAAAAATAAAAATAAAAATAATTACTTTACTGGACGCATTTTCAAAGTGTAACCCGACGTCGAGTTGTAATTGTGCTTCATGATCAAATTTGACCGAGTTATTAAATTCTTCATGGAGGTTGTAGGAAATAGAGGGAGGAGGTGTTTTAGTGACCTCTCGTCAAGAACCATCGATGAGGCCACAATATTTCTTTGGTTGCCATGTTGTTTTAGTTGTGTTCGGTGTGTTTAATTTCAGCATGTGTGGTAGTAAATAAATAACATATGGATAATTCTTGTTCATAGTTAGGAACATATTTTCCTATCTTTTGTTCTCTTTTTTAAAATGTGGATGCAGAAACATGTACTCTACTATGAAATTGGTTGGTGGTTCACTAGAAAACTAATTTGAGAGTTTGTGAATTTTTAATAAAATCACATACATAGTGGTTAATGGCTCCACTAGAAAACATGTTGGAGTTGATGCTACACTTTGAAAACCATCGGATTCTAGAACATGAGCAGGTACTAGACATAACTCATCCATGTTCATACTAAGGGGAGAATGCTAGGATATATTAGTGCTCACATGGGTTGATTTATATTTGTATGGGTGTAATTAGTTAAATAATATATTTAACTAATGTATTGATGTAATAAAGTGACTTTATTTGGTTGAACCAATTCACTATGTGTATGTTGAGTGATCTTAGGATAGTTGAGATATTTTAGGGAATTGATTATGGGATTTGAGATTGGGTAGGATGCCTATTCTTTAGGAATTACAAATCCTATATATATGCATCCTCATATTGTATTTGATCCATCCTCGATGGAATAGAAGAAATAATATAATATATTTCCAATGTTATTTGATTATATATGTGTGTTCATATTGTATGTAATCTGAACCAAAAATATCCTTCATCTACAAAGAATCTAACCCCACTTATCCCTCTTCCTATCAAGGATCCTGCACTACCCATGCTTTTACCCATGAAAGATCCTATCTTATCCTCCTCTCTACCTAAGAAAGAATCTTAACAACCTACCTTTCACTCCTCGACCCATAAAGGAGAAACTTTTATATATTATTCCTATAAGTGATGCTTCTCCCAGGGTCTTCCAAGATCTTGTCAACCTTCTTACATCACTTCTACCTACATAGTTAGAAGAAAAAAATTCTGTCTCACAAACCTTGAAATTCTTCACAAGGATTACCACCAAGTTTTCATCATCTTCCTCTACCTCTACGTCATTCTCTCATTTGGATGATCACTTAGAGTATGTTGATTACTCCACACTTTGGGTGCCCTTTGACTCCCAAAGTATCCACCCAAATGTAGATGTTGTCCCCAGATACTTCAAATATCTATCCTAAATTATTCAAGGAAACCAAATCTATCACACCTGAGCCAATCATATTAGAATTTTCTTCATCAGCCTCACCTTCACCCCAACCTCGCACCCACACCCCAACCTCCATCCACACCTAAACCTTCACTTTTACCTAAACCTACTACTATATTGGGGTCTTGCTAATGCCTAGTCTAGTCCATCCCCCTGTGAAGATAGATTTGACCACCTCTTCACAAACCACCACCAAGTCTATTCCCACACCTAAGAGGAAGACCCAACCTCTTAAGCCTCACACCCCAATTTTTCTCACACCTTCTTATTCACCTTCACCTATTCCATCAATCTTACGCCCATGTCCATCAACCTTGGTCAAGTAACCTCTCCCCAAAGGAAAATTTAAAAGAAAGGTAACCCACACCCTTTCTTCAAGCTTCTATTCTACCCATGTCTTTACCTTCTCTTTTACCCACACCTGCATTACCCTTGACCATGATCTTACCCACACCTCCATTATCATCATGGTTGACTTACACGCCTACAACTTTTGCATCCCCTTCTTCTTCACACTACTCCAGCACCTTTACCCAAGAAGGTGTAACCTAAAACAAAAACCACACTACCTACCAAAAAGGTAGTTAAACCGACTCAACCCCTAACTCCACCTCTTTCACAAAAATCATCCACACCTTCATCCAAACCCACTCTGACTTCTCATTGTGATCCATTGGTAGGATCCTATTCTAATATCCTCGCTAGGTTATTAGAAACTTCTGCTATCACATTGCCACCTATTAAGCCTTATGACCCACTCAAACCCAAACCAATAAGGTTTGATGACTCCAAAATTTGTGCATATCATCAATCACTAGGGAATGATGTCAAAGGTTATAAGGCCCTAAAAACATTCTGCTTTAACTATGTTCTTCATATGGTCTCTTCGAGGAAGATGATTTTCTAGAGGACAATTCCATTTCCTCATTTCCTATCACCACACGACCTAATCCTATATCTATTCAACAACCTTTACCTACACATCCATAACCCTCTTTTCATCCTCTCCGATATTTGAAATAATAATGGTGTGATTAGCTACTTGATCAAAGAAAGATAAAAGAAAAGAGAAAGTTGGTAGCCCATCTAGTACAAATTCACCTGCCATTCAACTCCGCACCTACACCTGCCCTTGAGGTAACCGTTTGTGGGTCACTTAGCCTATTTTTGACAGAGTCACACATCACACTATGATTAAATAACTTCATCAATATCCTCTAAATATTTCTTTGTACGAATTGATTCAAACCTCTCGATTCTCATCATTATTCCCCCATTGATGTCTTGCAATCTATTTAGGTTCCACCAAATGATCCGACACCTATGGCTACCATCTTTACCCCTCATCATGTGGCTTCCTAACCACTCCACCTCAAAATTCCACCCCCATTTCCTCTCCTCAAGTTTCCATTGTCATTATGATGATTCATAGAATTCCCCTCTATAATTTGATGATCCCGATCCTACTCTCTTCACTACCTAAATCAATGATATTCGTGTTCGACGTGTTATGATTCATGGAGGTGATAACATCAATAAAGTTTCTTCCCGTGCGTATGAAAAATTGTGCATACCTTCCCACTACATGCATAAAACCCCATTATTATACATCCCTTTAATGATGCCTTGACTTCTACCCTTGGTACCATCATCCTCCACATCTGCGTGGGTCCCCACACTAGTCCCGAACTATTCTATGTTCTAGAGGGTGAATTTAAATATAACTTAATTCTTGGCTGACCCTCGATTCACACTATGGGGTGTGTCACTTCAACCCTTCGACATTACGTAATATTTAAGTATGAGGGGCACCCTACACCATTAATGTGGATCCTTCACCCTTTAAAACCTGCAACATATTCTACCACCTAAATGATGTCCTTGTTCCAACCAACATATCTACCAACCCTACTGCTACATCTTCCACTACCTCATCTACCACTACATATTCTACAAATCAACCCATCTATCCCCTCTGTTGCCACAACTTCCACAACTAGTCCATCTACCAACACATCTATTTCACCATCAACTGATACCCCACCTTCCTAGGCTTCGAGTATCTCATCCATTCCCACTACGCGAATCCCAATTTATGATCCCTTAGTAGGTTTTTTTCAATGCATTTCCTTGGGGAAATATTTTGTATATAACATAAACACCTTCCTACTCCTCATGAGGATAGAAGCCTTCACCAACACCCACATTACGACCATCGTGTAGGAGAGGTTTTCCCATACAGTCCTCCCCACCTTTGCACCAACCTGACATATGGGGGACTAGAAACTTCTTCTTATTCTCTAAAACCACCTACCCAAACCCGGCCTTTCTCATCTGATTTCCAATACCTCACCAATCGCCACTTTTCCCACATGTTTCTTTATCTATGTGCCTGGAAGGGATTTGGTATTTATGAGAAAGGTCATCAAAAAGTCTTACTTTGCACTACCTGAAAACATAAGCATCATTGTGGACTTGGTTTTTCTTTGCATCCTCCCCTAGGAAGGCTCGCTCACACTCATCGAAGATGAAAATCCATATTCACCTTCTCTACCTTCCTTTCCTATTGTGCCACCTTCACCCATGGAGTCCATGGATCTAGAATCCATCCCTCCTAAAAAAACATTTCATGAACACCATTTCCTTGGGACCTAATCTCAGCATGGTAGCGATGCTCCCTCTTTCCTTCCTCTTCTTTATCCTAACATGTTAGATTATGACACACCTTTTGGTAATGTCAGGATGATGATTCTATTCTCACCTATTTAGGTGTAGAAGATTCTTACATTCACCAATCATTACCTTTTGAGACACAAACCATGCTAAATGAATCGACCATAGAGATCAACATTCACACTCAAGATGAACCTCAAATTCTAAAGATAGGCCAATATTTAGATTCTGCTGAACATGAAGCCTTCACCTCTTTCCTTCAAGATCATAACAATGATTTTTCTTGGTCTTATACCAATATACCTAGTATTGACCCTAATTTTGTGGTTCACAACATCATGACTATCCCTAACTACAATCTTGTGAAACAAAAGTCATGAAAAATGCATTCACACATTTTCCTTCTTATGAAAGAAGAACTACAATGCCTTCTTTGTGTTTCCTTCATTCTACCCATTGACTATCCAAAATGGATTTTTAACATTGTTCATGTCATTTTCTACCCATTGAGTATCCAAAATGGATTTATAAAATTGTTCCTGTCACCAAAGTGACAGGGGAATCCACATTTGCATGGAATTCCATGACCTTAACATCACTTTCCCCAAGGATGACTTTCCTTTTCCTAGCATCAACCAACTCATTGATCTTATAGCCGATCATGAGATGCTATCTCTTATGGATGGATTCTTGGGTTATAATCAAATATTACTTGCTCTAGAAGATCAACACAAAACTACCTTCATCACCCCTTAGGGGACCTTCTATTATCACAAAGCTTGCCCTTCACTTGAAAAATGTTGGTGCCACTTATCAACGTGCTATGAAATATATCTTCCATGATATCATACATGACATATCGGGGATTATGTCAACGACCTCCTCATTAAGTCCAAAAATGGTTTTGAACACCTCTTAGTTCTTAAAGTCGTCTTTGATTGTCTCATCCAATACTACATTTTCATTCAATGAAAGAAGTGCATATTTTAAATTCTCTATGGAAAAATCCTTGGTTTCATTGTCTCTTTGTGGGGCATTAAATTCAATCCCACCAAAATCAAGGCTATTCTCGAGATGCCACAAACTAACCTTCGACAACTTCATAGTTTGTAAGGAAAATTGGAATCCATTTGACATTTTATTTCCCAACTTTCTGATTGATGTCACCATTTTCATCATCTTCTTAAAAAGGATGTCTCCTTCAATTGGAATGATGAATACCGTAAAAACTTTGAAGCATTAAATAAATACCTTCTTCAACCACATGTGATCATCCCACCTAAAGATGACAAACCTTTTTACCTATTCATTTCTACCACTAACCATTCCTTGGGTGCCATGTTGGCTCATTACGACTATAAGTACATGGAGCAAGCGGTTTATTACATAAGTCATACTCTTTCAAACTATGATACTCGATATACTCATGATAAAAATCTCTACCTATCCTTAGTCTTCGTGGCCACCAAACTTCGACACCACCTACTTAACCACAAAACCTTCATCATCACCAACACTGACCCTCTGCATTACATGTATGCTAAACCTTACCAACATCAATGTACCTCACATTGGCTCATGCTCCTTGCATACCTAATAAGCCTAGAATTTTTTCATCAAAAGTTTATCAAGGGACAAACCATTGCAGATCAACTTGCTAACACTCCTCTTCCTAGACATCAATCTTATAACTTTGATTTTCCTAATGAATCTATCGCTACCCTCTCCCTTGATGACATCGTTTATCATATGACCTTATTCTTTGACAGTTCTAAATGTCAACGCAGGGGAGGCATAGATGTCATCCTCATTCGTCTTGATGGAGAGCCTATGCTTTTATCCTTCAAACTTGATTTTAAATGCACCAAAACATCACTGAGTATGAAGCACTTGTCCTAGGTCTTCAAACTACCATAGCCTTAGATGTTAAATCCATTAATATATTTGGTGATTCTCAATTGGTTTTGAACCAAGTCAATGGTTTGTACCAGTGTCGTAATGAGGTCCTTCAAAAATATAAACATCATGTTGACATACTTTTGACCACGTTTGACACCTACCTCATTCAAACCACTTCACGATCCACTAACAAATTCGTGAATACCATATTTGTCATAATACAACAATTTCAGTCAACTTCTTATCTTATTCGAGGCATAAATTTTGTGGGAAGAATCAAAACCGACCCACGTGACATTTGGTATAAGTAATTCACATATAATCTCTCCCTTTTAATTCTGCCTCTAGATCTTATTCATAATGGATGATGACCCTTTCTAAAAATTTTCTTGTGTTACATTATCATGGAGGGTCTTCTCTATAAATGTGGATTTGATGGTTTCCTCCTCGATGTCTCACCAATTTTGAAATTCCATTCATCATTACAAAATCCATAACAAGATTTATAGTGGACATTTTAGTGGCCTTATCATTGTTAAACATATCCTTCACCTAAACTATTACGAGTCAACCCTTAACCAAGACTACTGTGAATACGTCAAGTTTTGTGTGAAGTTTCAATAGCACGCTAACCTTCACCACACCCCAATTCACACCTTACAAGTTGCCAGAGAATTTTGGCCCTTCTCTCAATGGGGTTTGGATCTCATCGGAGAGATTAACCCTCATTCTTCTCAACGTCATCAATGGATCATCACAATGACCGAATACTACACAAAATGGGTGGAGGTTATTCCTCTCATTTCTACCAAAGCTGAAAAATATTACGAATTCATCAATCATCATATCATTTGTCATTTTGGTGTTCCTCATTGCCTTATCACTAAAAATGGAAAAAATTTAAAAACAAAACCCTACACAAATTGTGTGACAACTTTGGCATTTAACTTAGTTTCTCTTCACCCTATTACCCACAGACAAATGGCCAAGTTGAATCTTCCAACAAAAACCTCAACAAAATTCTTATGAAAGTTTTTATAACATTGGGAAGGATTGGCACACGCACATTTCTTTCACCTTATGGGCTTATCATATCAGCATTCACACTTGTACTAATGCCACACCTTTCTCTTTGGTCTACAGTACAAAGGTTTTCCTTCCTCTCGAAGTCCAAATTCCATCTCTTCATATATCACTCAAAGATATGCTCTCTGATGATGATTTTCTCCAAGAACATTTGGCACAACTTGAGTTACTAGACGAATGTCACTTGAACTCTCTAGACAACCTTCAAATCTACCAAAAACACATCAAGTGTGCTTATGAAAAATGTGTTCATGAATGAACCTTCAAAATCGGTGACCTTGTCCTCAAGGAAAACCAACATGTAACCAAATCGAGAAAATTAAATGGGGAAAGTTTGCCCCTAATTATCTTGGACCCTATATTATTACCCATCCCTATGGATCAGGTGCTTATCATTTATCCTCTCTTGAGGGTAAACCCGAACCTGAGACCCTTAATGCTTTTCATCTTCAACTGTTCTATTATTGAATAAATTACTACATAACTTTATGTCACTTATATGCTCGTCCCTTGAGTGAAAATTTCCTTTCATCTTCCTCTTTTAAGGACCAATGAATCAAATAGAATTGTGTGATTATCATCACTATTCATCCTTTTCTTAAACATACCTTACCCAACCAACTTATTCTAATCTACTTTCCCAACATACCCCACTAGCCCACTTACCTACTCAACTTACCTAATCCAATCTCATTCTTCCCTAGTTTAAGGGAGAACTACATCGGCATGAGGCCCCTTTCGCAAGGGATATGTAGGAAGCACTATGAGGGCATGGGGCCCTCGAAGGTTAGCTCAGCCACTCTTTTCCCCCACCATTCTTCCCCCATAACAAAAACCTAGTTAGTTAGTTTCCATAAAAATAATAACTTGGAAATTATCTCAAAACAAACCATACATCACCCATACACATTATCATTTACTTTCCATAGTACTAATAATACAAAAATTACATCGAAACAAACAAAACAAAACCATGTTTATATTTAATTTCCATAATATCAATATATTACCTATACACCCACACCGACCTCACCCATTGGACACTCAAATTCACTTCCTCGTTGTACCTTGCGATGACATTACTCGTGTTGTTTAGCCTACCGACCTTGCCTTTCCTTATGCCGTGATTTTTATCTTAACTAGACCAAACCTTTTGGTGCTTTGGAACACACCTACTTCCCATTCCTGCACCTAGCCTCATGTTTCTAGGATGTATCCTATACCTTGGATACCTAGACCACATCAACCTTATTTGGATAAACTATTGACCTTTCATGATGTAGAGTTTTGAGATCTTCAACCTGGTGCCTTATCACATTCTACATGTGTGCATGCATTTGAATTCCCCCACCTATTACCCACACCTTACCACCTTTTTCATCACCTACCACTTTATCAAACCCATCACTGATTTTCCTGCTACTTCATCAGTTCTTTGTTTGAGGGGGATCACCTCTAGCCATAACTAGGGAAACCTAGCCTTAACCTATACCTAGGGAAACCACCTCTTGTTTTTGTAATCATTGCTTATCAATACAAGATACAAGAAAACAATGGGCAAATGTAGACACCCACATTAGGTCACATCCTGCCAAGTCCCCATTCACCTTAACTAACTAGGACTCATTCTAACCCTAACCTTAATTGCCTATTATTCCTCTAACCAACTTCCCACTCCATTTAGCATCATTCCACACTCTTGACCTAGAATCAATTCTGAATCATGCCAAAATTGGGAAGAAAGGTTATTTTGGAAAAGTATGACCTTTTCTCCCTAACTAATTCCAATTATTCCTCAGCCAACTTTAGTCACCTAATCATTGTCGATTTCCTTAAATAAGGATTTCCAATCCTTGACCGATTTTAGGAATCTTGATTCCTAGATCTTGTGACCTTGCATCCTTACTCTCAAGTTTTCCAGTGATCTTGTGACATACTAGAGGCCCTTATAATTTTTAGACACCACACCATTCATCAACAGATTAATCTTGAGTTCTAATACAATCATAGAGAATCATCATGTCTTCCCGCCCGCCACTGCATTTGTTCGGGACTACTTTCTCCTGCAACCATCACCACCTCATATTATTCATCTTCATTTCACAAGTAAGTACATTTCTTCTTTGTCATTTATTTTAATAGATTAGTTATTTATTAGTTATTTATTTCATTTCACCCTCTGCCATACCTAGATTTCTCCAACAAAATCTCCATCCAACTATCTGTCCAAAGAACTCCGCATACCTTACCCAAACACTCATCTTATCACCTCTTAGTCTTTCCAAAAATCTCACGACCTCATCCAATCCTCCCTCGCTTTCTGTGTAATCAAAGAGAGTTCCAAACCTTTCATTTTTAACATTTCTACCTCATTTCTCCTGCCAAAACTGGTCACCCAACCGATGTCGTTCAAGAAAGCTGTGGTTTGTCTCGTGTGACTGGTAAGATCCTCAAAACCAGCAAGCAAATAACTTCTTCCCAAAAACCCAAAACCTCACCAAATCTTTATCATACCTCATTTATAGCCTTTGTCAAACCTGCAATCCTAGACCATCCTCCCATCCCTCTAAATTTAATCATAGCTAGCCTATTAGATTTGATTTACTTATTTTATTTTACATGATATACCTAAATCATATTAATTATGGTAGAATTGATTTTTAATGCTCTTTCCTTGCATTAAATTGTTAAAAACAATGGATTGACAACCTTCTAGGAAGCACCTCACTTCTCGGAACTAGCATACGTTAAGCAGTCCACTTTCATATGTTATTTAATATTATTTGGTGGTATTACATTGCTTCTATAGGTCATTCCTCCTATCTAAAGGGAATCTCTTCACAATCATCTTGGTCAACATTCGATGGTGTGCAACCTTCTTTAACTATCACGGTATTCCTCCTCACCTTTACCTCTTATTTGTTTTATCTCTACTTTGCGGTGAAACACTTTGTGAAGAAGGTTAAGTCATTTACTTCAAGATCGTGAAGTGAGTGTGATCCACGAAGGTTGTTATAACATATATGAGGAATCGTAGCATATATTTTCTTTAACAATAAAGCATAATTTTGTAAAAGAGAGGAAATATACGGCTACATGTTAGTTAAGAAAATGAGAGCAGGGGGGAAAGTTTTTGCTCTTAAGATAGTAAGTAGGACAATGTTGAGTAATGTAATTTGAAAGGTGAGGATGTAATGGGACAAAGGATTTAGAATGCATATAAGGAAGATGAAAACACTTAGAAAAGGCTTTAAGGACTGAGAAAATTGACTTGATCATCTTCTAGGTCCAAAATCAAGGTATGAAGTCATTTTTTTGTTATCTACTAGATATGGATGGTCTAGGCCCAGGGGGATTCATAAGTGGTTGAATCATATTGTGATTAGGCTAATAGAATGTTATGAAGCTTGTCAATTCTAACAATGAATTCTAACAAGGAGTTATTCATGGACATGCAATCCTTAAGCTAGTAAAGATAAAGATGAAGACAAATTCTTAAGTTCTCTTGCATGGTGTAGTCCTAGAAAGTGATGAAAAGAGTGATTGAAGGCTAAGAATATGTGTATCATCTTAGAGGGATCTTTATCAAATCCATAGGATCTTATTTTTCTACTAGAGGATTCAAAGACAAGTAAGTACAGTCCCGGGATATATTTTTGGTCAAGTAAGTCAATTTTTGTCCATTATTGTCATTGTGCATTGTGTTGTTTTTCATTTAATCATGTCAAGTCAATACATGCCTTTGTGATATATGTTAAAGGGTAAAGTGTGTCAATGAAAAAAGTAAATAAGGTCATCTGAGTGTGTGAATAGTCATGGTTTCCATCAATGAAAAAGGGAGATTTCGTTGGAAGTGTGTGTCACTTTTGTTGTCATTGATGTCAAGTCCATTGATGTCATTGTAATCTAGGTGATCTAGGTATGTTGGCTAGGTGATTTAGGTATGTTGGCTAGGTGATCTAGGGGTCTCCAAAGGTGCATATGTGTGTTTTGAGTCTCTTAAAGGTGGTATGAAGGTCAAACAAGGTCCATGAGGTGATTGAGATGTGTCAATGAGTCTAAATCATGTCCACATGGTCCAGTCATGAAGTGTATGAGTCAAGTCAAGTCTTTCTAGGTCTTGGTCTAGTGCATGTACATGGTGTAAATCAAGAAAACATGAGAATTCACTCAAACCAAATTAGGTCAAGAAATTTTGGATCACCATGAGGTAGTATAGGAGGTGTAAAAAGAGCTATAAGAGACAAACCAGTTTTATGAGACTAAAACATGTCAGTATGGAGTTTTCTTAAGCCAATCCACAAGCAAACAAGGTGTGATGATGGAAAAAAAAACATAGTGTGATCATGGAGTGATGATATATGTTGTGTAAAATGCCTCAAAGGTAGTTATTGAAGTGTTTTAGGCACTTATGCAGATCAACATAGTTCAATCACGCTGAGAATAGGATACCAAAGGGCACCTAAATGAGATGGAATAAAAATATTCAGGATGAATCAGAGAAAATATCACTTGGAGATGGTATAATAATGTTTCCTTAAGGTGTGAGAAAAATTTCAGAAGTTGACAATGAATATTTTACAATTTATGCAAGTATTTCCAAACATGGGTTGTTCAAAGTATGAAAATTGAGCACCAAACTTCTTAGTAGTCAAGAGAAATTGTGGAGACTCCTTTAAATAATTCATAAGATAAAAAAATGGATTAAATTGGGATAAAATTATGGTGCAAAAATTATTTTTGTGATTTGTTGAGTATTTTAGAAGTTTTATCCATTTTTGTGAGCATGTTTGTAGCCTTCCAAACCCCAGTTTGGACTGGTCTTGGAAAATTGATTTGGATAGGTTTTTAACTATAAAAATGTTCTTGGAAACCTATTTTAACATGAAGAGGACTACTCAAGGCACATTTCCATGTTATTTTGAGTTCATGATGCATGTTGGTCCCCATTAAAAATAGGTATCTTATGAAGACTTCGAGTGTATAAAAAGAATCTTACAAAGTCACCCTTTCTCAAATTTGAGGTGGATGATTTTGTTAATTTTTTTTCAAATTAAAGAATTCACTTGTGTTACTCTTTTGGATAAAATTGCAGTAATGATTTCATATTTGGGCATACCGACAAAAGAATCTTGTATTGATAAGCTAGTGAAGAAAAATGAAGGTAACCATGTTGAATTGTATTGAATTAATGTTTCTTTTTCTTTGATCCATTTTTTTATGTGTCATATGATTTTTGTAAGTTTTTGGTTCAGTTTGGATAAGTCATTTCTTTCTTAAAGGTGATTGAACCAAAATTGTTCTTTTAGGCCTATTAGAGAAGCATGTCTGAATGTGTATTAAGGCGAGCCTTTATCTATTTTAAATATGTGTATAAATTCTTAAAATTTCTTTACACATCCAAATTGAAGTGTTAGAGGTGATATGGGGCTTTGAAAATTTCTTTGGAGGTGTTTGACCACATTGTATGGAAGACTAGTTTTTGTGTCTTCAAGATCAACTAAACTAGTTGTAAAGATCTAAGTTTTTGGAAGCCTTATGTCATGAATTGGAGAAGTATGAGATAATATACTTCATGATATTTCCATTGATAGGTTAATTTCCTCATGATGAAGATATTTTAGGTATGTATCAACTCAATTTTTGAAGACCAAATTCAGAGATGCTGAAACCAACCAAGAAAATCTTGCAAAGATGTGTTAAGCCTTGAGTTGGATCATTATGATAAATTTTAATAAAATTATACATCCTAAGCTTCATTTTTATATATTAATTTTTTCATGAGGATGAGTGGAAGTGGTCTAGTTAGATGGTTTTTCAAGACTATTTTTGTAGAAGCTGATTTAAGCACACCTATGAGCCTAAATGAATGTCTTGGCTAATGTGGCAAGTTTCTAAGCATACAAGAGCATTATTTGACTTGGTGGGACCATGTACCATGTGAATAAAAATATGGAATACTTTTGGACAAGTTTGAGAGCAAGAAGACAAAAGTGGAGCTCATTTTGAGAAGACTAGGAAGCTGAAGAGTCAAGTGGAAATTGAAGTGTAAGAGTCATTCTCATGAAGGATTTGTTAATTAAAAGTTTTTTCACATTTAGGTAATTTTAATTTTTAATAAAACATTTTTGTAAAGAAAAAACCCTTGGAAGTCTCTTCTAGGTTAGTAATCGGTTGGAGTCTCATGAGGAGGATGTGTGTGAAGCAAAAATGGTGAAGTCTCTGTTGGCTGTAATCTGATTTGAAGAGTTGTAATTTTATTTGAAGAGTTTTAATCAAATTTGAATTCTAATAAATAAGGTTTCTGAGTACATCTTGTGTTCTTGATTTGTATGCATTTCTTGATGAACTTTATTTGATTATGATCCAACATTAATGCATGAAAGTTTATGTTTGATGTTTTGAAATAGAAAACTAAAAGATTTATCACAGGACTCATTCACCCCCCTCTCAGTTCCTTTTCAATTCTAACAGGTACATACCTAAGGAAGGAATACTAGGCCTTGAGATTGTTTCTATTTTATTTTACTACAAAATATCCATTCTCGGGGTCATCTTGAAACCCTCTTAGGGTTGGAAGAAGAAAGTTATTTTAAATGGGCTAGGGATCAAATCAGAACTTGAAAATGTATATTTATCACCTATTTCACTTGTGGAAATATATTTGAAAAACTTTTGATCTTGAAGTTCAATAAATTTCCTCTTCTTGTTGGCGATCTATCTACATAATTGTAATGAGGATTTAGAGACCTAGGGTTTATAAACAAAAAAACATGTGGCCCTTGTGCTCATTCCTAGAGATTGAAAATTGGAATAAATAATATTCACAAATTCTATGTCAAGATTAAAAAGGATTGATGTCATGAGAATATCTAAAATAGTGGTAATAGATGACAGTTCTCTAACTAAAATAAGAATGCACCTTAGAGACCTAATTTTCCACTATGAGAGGGGTTTTGAAGGATATTTTTTAAGGAATTCATAGTGAAACTTTTTATAGTGATTAATAGATCAAATGGGTATTCCAAAAGGTCTTCAATTTGTTAAATGAGTCATTGATACAAAATTTAGGCTTCAAAAACAATATAGGTTGGGATACAAAGAGTTTAGACAAGGGAAGAAGGAGTGAGAGATTGGAAGAGACACTTAGCCATGGAGTTGGAAAAAATTTTACCCACACCATAGGGTGCATAAAGGGTGCTTGGAAATGTTTTTTTATGGGTAGGCCTAGTGTGTTCCAACCATGAATTAACTTGTGGAATGTTTTTAAGAAACATTTTAGAAGGAAGTTTTGGAAGAAGGTAAGAGAATGAAACCTAGTGTTTTTATTGTATCACTTTAATGGTTGATTAAACATTGAATGAGGTCTAGGAATAAGGTACACGAATAATTAAATCTGAAATATGGGTTTAAGGTCAAATTTGGCTCAAGAAGGAAGAATCCTAGGCTTGAAAAAGTGATTATTTTGTTTGAAAAGTATTGTTTTTGGAGTTTTTATCCAATTTAACCTTGTGGATTGTTTGAAAGTGATTAGTGATATGAATCATTTGGAATTAGAGAAAGAAAATGCATTTTGAAGAAGTTGATAGAAGAGTGGTACAATACAAAAGAGGAAATAGAAGAGAATATGGTACAAGTTAGAGAAGCTAAAAGGCCATATTTGGAAGATAAGATGGAAGTCTTGATGAGTAGGTTGGTAGATAAAGAGGAAACAAATAGAATAATGAGAGAAAAGATGAATATCATGAAGAGAAATGGGAAAAATAAAAAGGTGAATTTTTCTTATGCCATATTTTGGGAGGACAAATTTCTCATTGAGACAATAATTGAACTATTAACATCAAAAAAATTCCATACCAAATTAGAAAAATTGTATTTAATTTACAAGAAATAACTTTTTTTTTTTTCTTTCCGCCATATTTTGTGAGGTCATAATTATCTTCAAGCCATTCATTTTAACTACTATTGTCAAAAAATGATTTTTAAAAAAATTTACATATGATTTCTTCGACATCATATACTATTAATCAACAACATAATATATTCTTTCAGCTAGTAGCATAAAACATCCCATCACCTGACATCATATTTTATGCTACCGACCAATAGCATATAATATTAAATTTATTTTCTTAATATTCCCCATTAGCAAGAAAGTTAATTTTCAAAAATTCTCTAAGGAATATATACAAAACAATTTCAGGGGGGTCTTAATATTTACCAGGTCTCTGCTAAGAGGGAGTAAAAAAAATTCTATTTTAAGGTAAAAAATCTATCTGAACATATATTTTATGCTCTTCCCCTTCTTGGTGAGAGTTTAAAATACTCAAAAGGATCACATGTATACATACTTTTCCTTGTCTTTATTCTTCTCATGAAAGAATGGATCTGGATTGTCTCGAACACAAATATTTGAACTTGGGAGTTGCTTCAGATGTGTATAAAGGTACCTATAAAGGTTAGAATCTGCTAAGGCACACACCAATCTTAGTGGAGATGGTGTAAATCTCATTAAACTAGTCCCAAAAGGCATTCAAAAAAATTCACTATAATTTACACCCTTACTTGTGACTGAATTAGGGATTCAACATTTCAATGAAACAATAAAAGAGACATTGAAGGCATGAGTTCAATAAAATTCTATTCTCATATGAAAGGGTATATCATTTCACCCCAATTCACTACTACAACTACACTAACCAACTTCTACTCTAACACTATCTAATTCCTAAACTAAGAATCCAAGGGGTTGAGAGAGAGAAAACAAAAAAGCCCCTGAAAGGGAGGTGATGCACCAAACTAGAAAATGGATTCAATTTTTATTTAAAAGACACAAATGTGAACACACAAGTGGATATTTAATATATGCACACAACTTTGAAGGAGAATAACTGGAAAAGAATGAATGTGTGTAAGAGGACAAAAATGTTCACCTTGAATGCAAAGAATTTATAGGAACGAAGCCACACTTACATTCATATCAAATATCAAGCACTTACAAAACACAAATCCGAGGTAAAAATATCCACTTGTGACTTATAAAGGCCACAAGTAAGAGTTTTGAGCTCAAAAGGTGGAGCTCTAGACTTGCAGAAATCAAATGCATATTATGTTCCAAATCCCTTAAATTTATATAATTAGAGAGAGGGAAGAAGAGACAAATCACATCTAGTGAGTAATGATATCAACTAGCCACTAGCACCAAGGAATAATATCCATATATTTCATAGTTCATGTATGGGCACCTAACATCACTCTAATCTCATTCGAGTGTAAGAGGATGTCATCATCTCAAAATTAAATTCAGGTTTGTGAAGTGGTTGAGGATATTGTTGAAAATATTAACAACTTTTGTCATGCTTCATGAAATTTAGATAATTATGTCTTGATCTATGGCTTTTTCCTTCATTTAGAAACTTTTCATGTTATGCAAATTTTTTATTTTTGATGACCCATGGCCTCAATGTAATCTACATTTAACTTTCCTTCTCTACATCTCGTGGTGTTCCACTTCTCCAAATCATGGATTTTATACTTGCGAAAATGTCCCTTACTCTTTGAGAACCCATGGAACATATAGTTCCTATCCCATAGATTCCAACCTTAGTCTCATTCAAACTTGATTATTTTCACCTCATGGTGTATCGCAACACTTTTTTTTTACTTTATGGATTATATTGAGTGGAATTCATGCTTTGTTGCATGAATTTAACCAACTTTGTAGAATTATATATTTTCTATGTATAATATTGTATTTTCCATGCCGCAAAGAACAAATCTTTTCACACATCCCATGTAGAGGATTAAATTTCTAACTTATTTATTTTGTGGGTCTTCAATTCAACGTTTCCTAAGTTTGAAACTTGGATGAGTTGTTTGAAATAACATGGGGTGTTATTTTGTAAAAATGTTACCTTTACAATGAATGGTCTACTTCTCTCATGATTTTTCCACCCTTAAGCCTCCATAACTTTTAAGTCACACTATTTGTATTATATATGGATGACTCATCTTCTCTAATAATTCTTTCAAAATTATAATTTTCTCCAAATTATTTAAGCAATTCCAAGTAATCAATTATATATCCAAATCAAATGACATATATCTTATATGAGGGGTACTAACATATTATATTGGCCTATGTGGATCCTATGTATTTTCCTTATTTTGGACAACTCCTTTTTCTATGTAATATCATGGTCTTCATGATGGATTTTATGGGTTAGGTTATAATTTCCCCATAAATATAATACTAACTATATATAATCCCATACTTTATTTTTCCTCTTCCCTTTCCTTAGTTCCTTTTATCCATTTCTAGTTCCATAATAAGGGTCAACACATCTTTATGCACCCTATTAGTCTCTACTATAAGGGTTAACACCTTCCTACATACCCTCTTGGTCACATTAGTATTCTCCTTATATCTTCTCCTCTATCTCTTCAAGATGTTCCTTTCCTCCTTCCTTGGTCCCTTTTCCTACTCTACCCCTACTTGTATTTGATTTCACACTTCCCACTATAACACCCAAAATTCCCCATATATTATTTTTTCTTGATTCTTTTTATAGTTATTATATTATTCTATTTTTTTATTTTTATTTGTTTCGGAATCTGGAAGGGGCCTTTTTATTATATCCCCTTACCCTTCATCCTCATTCTCCACATTCCTTTAGAGCCTGCTATTGCGGAAAAATCACAACACCCCTAAATGCTTGCAATTTGAATGATTGGGTAGTCAATGTGATTTGTCAAACATGGAGCTATCCCAAAGTGTGGGACTTTGCAAAATGGGGATAGATCTCCAAAGAAGGCTAGATTCTTGTCATGACCTAGTGTTAACTACTCTAAAGTGTAGAGAGTTACAAAATATAACCCTACTCTAATGATTTTCCAAGGGGACAAGGATAGAAGGATTGCATGAAAAATAAACCTACTCTAAGGGAAGGTGATGCACTAAGGAGTGTTGAATAACTTGCACTACATAGAAATGAAACAAGTAAATTTGAGGAGGGTTTTCTATCACCATAGATCAAAACACCTATTGAAAATCTATTTACCAATAAACACAAACCGTTTTAATCCTGTAATACAAATATAATAATGCACAATGAACCCTAACTACAATACAAGATCATATAAGACACAATAAACACAAAGGAGGGTTGAGAATCATCCACAAATTTGTTTTATTGCTCTAAAAGTTGATACAATACATTACATAGGGGCCAAAGGCACAAAAATTTCATCATAATGTTCAGTGGGAGGCTTTAACTCCACAAATTTCTCATAGACAAGAAAGAGGGGGATTGTAAAAATCCAAGCTTTTTTTTACTGAGCCCCTCCTTAGAATTTATAAAATTTGAAATGCTCCGAAATCCATCAAAAATCATCATTATTCTTACGTAAGTGATGTTTGGAAGATCTGTAACTTCATCATGGTAATGTACCTCAAGCAAGAAGAAATGAGTTCATGATGCACTTGGGTATGGCCTTAGCTCTTGAGGCACATCATAGTTTTTTACCACCAAACTCATTAGTTTCTCCTCTCTGATCATTCCATGTTACAAATCCCAAAAATAACTTTCCAATGACTCTAAAGTTACAAAAATGGAGGAGTTTGGAAGAATTTATCATCATTCTTACACGGTTGCTTCTCTGGGATCAATATCCACCTACCCTCCTGGTCTCTAAATTTTGAAATGTCCATTGAAATCCCCTCTTAAATCCCTCTCCAACAAGTAAAATTTTGTTAATAATGGTCAAGGAATGTAAAATTTATCAAGGTTTGAATTTAGGCCACCATTTGGCTTTCTTTCACCAACCGAGCCCTTCATTCACCTACCAAGCCCCTAATCAATGTAACTTTGGCACCCCACATGTTAACATCTTGGCGGGTCCTTTATGTCCAAAACAATGCCCTACGCACTCACCTACTCACTATAGAGCTTGGCATTCAATATTCTACCTACCTGCCACTTCTAAATGTCTTGACTCTTAATGTAGCTCGGTGGGGTTTTGCAAAGGATTTCGGGTTTTTAGTTTTCGAATTCATAGTTCTCGACCCCTCCATTTCGGACATCCACCACCCAAAACTATGAAAAATAATTCCTCCAACCTCTGAAAATTGACACCTCTAAAATGGATTTTTGACTAGCGATGACCCCCAAATTTCAGGCCTTCCATGTTTTTAGGGTTCGGGTTTCTCCAACTTCGTAGAGATTTTAGCTTGCCGACCCCTTTAAACTCTAAAACGATGTACCCCCAAAGTATAACATTTTCAAACTTTGGGACTCTCCAAAACTTTATAGAACACTCGAATCCCAAGCTCTATGCCAACCTCCGATAGAATTCATCCACCGTTGAACATCCACTCGGCCCAAGTGATTCCCTCACCCCATTTTGCCTTGCTCAAGCTCATTTGCATGTAAGCTGACCTTCCCCATTCCGCCATGACCAAGTAAGCCCCTAACTCTAATGGATTTCCACAGAGAGCTATGCTTTTTTTGCATCACTCAAGATTTGGCTTGGTTCATTGTCCATGTCACCGAGCTCTAGCAATGAGCTTCAAATTTCAAACACCCTACTATGCCGCGAGCTCGGCCTCTTCTTCGACCCATCCACTTTGGCTCAAACACTTGAGCTATTTCTCCATGAAATTGGAGCCTGATTTTTCTATTAGGGTAACATGTGAGTTGAAACCTCTTGAACCGACTCACTTCCAATGTTGAGTTCTTCCCCTCGTGCATTAGGCGTGATAGCTTGCTCTTTTAGTCTTGCCTTACAATTCTTCCATCGATGTCGATTTCTCCACCAAACCTTCAGCTGAGTCGGCCTCGTCTCACCCCTTGTGAAAATTTTTCATGAGCTCGATGTCGAGCTCATTTTGCACCATACTTGACCTTTATCACTCCTTGTCATCAAACATCCATTCCCTAGCTTGGGGATCGATCCCAAAATTCCCATTGAGCCCTCTCTGCCGTTTTGATTGACATGCCTCCTTTGTTTGATTTCCAAATCCAAATCATCTCGAATCAACCACCTAAATGATTCAGCTCACTAAGTAGCTCACCAAGCTACTCAGCAAGTCCTCTATTGACTCGTCCCTCTAATGTAAAACTCGCTCATTGAGAATCTCGTCAAGCTACTTTTTAGCTCAGTCCCTTAAATAGGCCTATTTTGGCAAATGTTGACTTTTCTCGATTTCTCGATAGATTTTTCTTGGATGTGGAGGCTAAGGGGGAACCAAGAGGGTGTTTCGGCACCTTTTTCCACTCCTTTTCTCTTTCACCCATTTTTACTAAATGTGTGCCCATGGGGCCTGCATTTCATCATTTTTAAGTTGATCTTAAGGGTCAAAACCCAGAAGAGGAAAAAATTCCTCAATATGATTTTCACTCCTGAATTCCCTTAATGTGCCCTTGAGACCTCGAAACTTCCTGTAACCCAATTTCATCCCTAGGGCCTTGTTTAGTGTAAAACTTGGATAGTAATTTGGTGACTCGCGGGGACATCTTCGAGTTAGATGTTCTATACTAGTAGCTTAGATATGTCCATTAGGCACGGAGTCACAATTGATAGCCTATAACCGATCCAACCCTCTAAATTTATCCTAGAACCACTTGAAATTGTTGACCTTGAACCTGATCCACTACTTGCACTCTCAATATAATAAAATCTTGATGTTAAAATTGTGAGAGTGAAAATTGTCTAAACCTCGGATTTTCACCTTTTCATTTTTGCAACCCCGATCTTTGGGACTAAAAGTGGGCCTTGGAACTCATCCCAAAACCTAATTTCACTAAGTATGAGCACGTTACGAGTTAGGAATAAAACACTTGCTAGTTTTGAACATCATGGAACTCTATTAAGTTTTGGTTTTCCTTTTTCTTATGAAGTTTCCATTTGTGACATGTTTGCTTAAGGTTTCTTTTTAATTTGTTAAAGGGGATAAAAAGCTCAAAATTTGACTGATCCTTAGAGACTAGAAAAATGACACTTATAGGAATTTTTCTCAAATCATATTTTAGTCGCTCTGCGTTTGAAATATTTTGAAGTCTACAACTATTTCATGAAGCTTTTTGCTTCTTGTTACAACATATCTTTTGGGAGGCACACCGACTTGTACAATGATACAATTTAGGAGCGATAAAACCTATTTCAAATGCACTTAGGAAACATAAACCTAATATATAATAAGACAATGTGCATACGCACTTGGAGGAATTTAAAACCCTAAACTAATATATATATATATATATATATATATATAAGTGATAATTTTTCTTTCAAGATATCAATTTTTAAGATAGATTCCGTTAACCGGAATCAGAATTTCTTCTCCATTCAAAATGGAAAGTTAAAAGGTGTTGCTACTCTTATATCCTATGACCATGTAAGGGGCACTCCAAATGGTATCAAACTTAGATGTCCTAGCTTAGCACAATCTGCATCCCATTTTGGAGCTAGCCCCCTCCTGAAGGTCCTTGTCTTAGCTTTCTTGTCAAATTACCTCTTGATTGAGGACTCATCCTTTTCCATGGTTTTTACTACTACATACTCTCTTATTTCTTCCAATTCCATCAGCTCCACATACCTAGCTTCCATAGGCTCAAATTCGGACAACTCTAGTTTTTATGAGCTCCAATGTGGGCAACTCAAGTGATATGGGAAACATTGTTTCCTTCCCACAAACTAGCTTATAAGGAGAGTTATTTGTTGACCTTTTAGCTTGGTATGCCAACATCCTCTAATTTTCATCTAGATTTCTCCTGATGATTCTTATCAAGTTCTCATTTGTGGACTTCCACTTTCTCATTTCCTTGGGGGTAATAATTAGAAGAGGTGCTCAAATAAATTCCATTCCTAATATCCCCTTATGTGATCTTGGCACAAAGAAATGCTAGAGCATTTTATGATATGATGGTGGCCGGTACACTAAACCTTGTCACTATCCCCTTATAAAATTTAAGTATGCTAGACTCATTTTCTTCCTTGATTGCCACTTGCTTCAGCCCACTTGGTGAAATAGTTTGTTACCGTTAGAATCCACTTGTGACCTTGGCTCAATTTTAGATTAATGATCCCGATGAAGTCCAGTTCCCATTACATGAATGGATGTTTAACCAAGATATGATGCAATTGAAGCATTACTAGCCTCTCTTTTCCTATGAAGAATGCACAATTTTTACATTTCTTGAAGAATTACTAATCACTGAACATTGTTGGCAAATAATAACCCGCCATCATTATTTTGAGAGTTTTTACCCGAAGAGAAAATAATCTCAGGCTTCTCCATCATGAAACCCATGTATCATCTTTTCAATTTGACTTATTCCAATGCACCTCAATAGGAATCCATTGATGTCTTTCTTGAACAATACATTGTTAATAAGCACATATAGAATGGCTTGAAGCTTGAATTATATCCTCCTTGTTTTTCTCATATCTAGAAGGCATAGACCTATTTGTATGAAAAGTATCATATCCTGATTCCAAAAATGAGTAGACATGCCATCATCTACTTGATATTGATTTATGCAATACTAGAACATCTTCTTTTATCACTTTCCTCAACATGTTGACTGGAAGCTAGTTGTTCACATAATCCCTTCCATAGACTATTTTAGTGACTTTAATTTCAATGTAATTCTCTATGACACGAGTGATCCAACCCACCCTTTTCTCATTAAAATCCCTATTTAAAATAAATTCCTTAATGCTGGCATGGGATACTAGAAGTTGGATCTTGTTGTTTGAGACCAAGTGCTTGAATTTTTTCAAACTCCTGATAACTATGAGGACATGCTTCTCAATGAAGGAGTACCTCACTTCATAGTCCTCCAAGATCTGATTGAAGAAGGAAACCTATTTCTCATATCCCTTTTTATTTTGATACACTAAAATGGAAGAAAAGGTGTCCAAACCACTGAAGGCATAGAGCATGAATTCTTTAGAAAATTATGGATTGATGAGGGTTGGAGTTTGAGATATAGTGTTCTTGATAGCTTTAAAAATTTCCTTACCCTCTACTATCCACTTAAATGTCATGTTCTTCTTTAACATCATATTTATTTACTTGATAAGAGTGGAAAAATATGATATAAACCTATAGAAAAAATTAATATCCCTCCTAAGAAACTTTGAAGAACCTTCTTGTGACTTGGAAATGGTAGCGCTCGAATGGCTTCAACCCTTTCTAGATTGATAGTCAGTCCTTCCTTAGGCATATGTGGCCCAAGAGTTTTCCTTCGTGAGATAGGAATATACAATTTTGGGATTCAAAGACACTCTGAATCTCCTACATCTTTGGAACACTTGTTTGAGATGGAAGAGGTGACTTTCTGCATTCTTAGAAAACAAAGTGATGTCGTTTGAGAGAAAAAGAACTATTTTTCTTATCAACCCCTTGAATTCCATGTCCATAGCCTTTTGGAATGTGGCTCCAGTGATTGATAACCCAAATGGCATTTTCCTGTAGGCATAGGTGCCCCATTTAGTGGTGAAGGCCGTCTTTAACTCGATCTTCTTATTTCACCATGATTTTTGTATCCCGAGTATCCATCTAGGAGAGATAACCATTCCGAATCAAGGCTTCTCCATTGAAGGGATTGGATAGTGGTCTTTGAGAGATGCCATGTTTAGGTCCCAAAGTCCATGCACAACCTAATTTCTCCATTTGTTTTTCTGATGACACTATATTTGTGACCCAACATGTGTGCTTGATAAGAAAATATGATGCTTTCCTCTATCAATTTATTCAATTATTTCTTCATGAGAGGCTTGATATGATGGTTGACTAGTATTTACTATTTCTTGATAAGATTAGCTTCTACATTTAGTTCAATAGTGATTTGTGCTAACTTTGGGTTGAAGCACCTCAAGTCTTCACACTCCAAGAAAAGACATCTAGGAATTATTTCCAAAGCTGTATGAAATCATATTTTTCCTATTGAGTACTCACTTTTCTGATTTGTAGTGTTTTTCCTTCTTTAACTAAAATGGGCTCCAAATCCTCCCCTTTGACCTAAATATTTTCCTTCTCCTTCTGGAATTGGTCATTAGGACTGAGAATTGACTCCAATGTCACTAATAATTTTGGAAGCTTGTTCATTCTTAACTAAACCACTTGGTACCCATATTGTTGCTCTAATTTATCCTAGTTCTTGGTAGAGAATTTAGCTTCTTCTTGTAGGAAATTGATGATTTGATGATTGTGTTGTTATCTAGAATGGATGGCCTCACAACTACCTTAATATGGGGTCATGTTTTATCCTTTTTGATATTGTCAACTACATCAAATGTTTCCCCTATCGCTGCAAGTCTGTTTGTAGCCTCATTCTTCTTCTTCTTTATGGACCTAATATTGAATTCTTTAAAGTCTTCCATAAGGTCTCATTCCCGTTTTTGTAGCTCCTTAGGAGATCATTCTTTTCTACATTTAATCCTCTATCTTGGTTCACAATCAACTCACTATCTCCAAACACCTACAAGTTCTTTATATCTCTTTTTCTAACCCAATGAAGTCCATGGATTAGATCTTCGTACTCGATTGTGTTATTCAAACAAACAAAATGACACTGGAAGGATGAATATTACTTGATGTTATGTGGTGACACCAACATTGCACCTCCTCTAGCACCATGTCTACTTCTTAAGCCATCAAAAATAATTTCCATTCTCTGTTTTCATCCTTATCTTCTGGCTTGGTGATGCTAGGGAGAGGTGGATTCTCTTCATGTAAGTAATATATGCCTAGTTCAACTTCTTCCATCTCTTTGTATGGATCAAAAGCATGTATTTTTTTGCCCATTCATCCAATGTCAAATCCATAATGCCTTCAACCTTAGTGTCTATTTCTTGAACGTTTGAACAACATTCCTGATCAAAAGATGAGCCATTGGCATTGATGGGACTTGACACTTGAGGCTCAATGTGAAATTTTGCAATTGGTTCAGACTTGATTATAGCTTTGGCTCGGTATCTCATTCTGAAAAGCATGTTTGACCAGTCTGCAGATAAGTACTCACTAATCTTAGTTGTGAAGTCCCTTGACAAACACAAAGCAAAAAGTGGTGGTAGGTCAATAATTGATGCATCTTGTAAAACTATGACATTGGGACAAGCATGCAGTGTAATAATTAATCCTTTGATTACTCCAATAGTTCCCACTATTGTATTTGCTTCAATATGAATGAACTACTTTCCCATGAATCGAAAATGTAATTATGCACCAAGTTGTTCTCGATAATGGTGGAGGCTTCAAATTTTTGCTTTGTTGACTTCCTTCTTATTGCACCACTTTTGTGTCTTGTTTTTATAAAAATAATTAAAAGAAAATTTTAATTTTAATTTTTTAAATAGAAAATAAAAATAATTATACAATTTGAAAAAATAATTGATTTCTATCATACATCTCACTTGTAAATTGCTTATTATATTTTACAATCATCCTAATAATTTAAAATACTCTTGTACCTTATAATCATTGACCCCAATTTAATGAAATTGAAAATTTAATTTTTATATTGATATTAATTTTAAAAAATTACAATTTAAATTAATTTTTCTTTATTAAAAAATAAAAATAATTATACAACAGAAAAAATAATTGATTTCTATCATACATTTCACATGTAATTGCTAATTATATTTTACAATCATCCTAATAATTTAGAATACGCTTCTATGTTATAATTATTGACCCCAATTTAATGAAATTGAAATTTTAATTTTCATATAAATATTAATTTAAAAATATATGCAATTGAAATTAATTTCTTTATTGGTAAATAAAATTAATTATACAATTGAAAAAATAATTGATTTCTATCATACATTTCGCAGTAATTGCTAATTATATTTTACAATCATCCTAATAATTTAAAATACTCTTCTATCTTATAATCATTGACCCCAATTTAATGAAATTGAAAATTTGATTTTTATATAAATATTAATTAAAAAATATGTAATTAAAAAAATAATTGATTTCTACATTACTATCCTGACGATACAATTTCAAGATTCTCTTAGCTTCAAGAATAATATTCTCTCTCGACAAGGTCAACCACGTGAAGGTGGAAGCTTTAATTTGACCTAAAAATATGCTTTACTTAAAAGGTGAAGCTTAAACCTTGTATTTTATTATAGTGTTCAATTTTATTATAATTTTTTTCTATTAATAGAAAATCATCACATTTTCTTCTCGAACCTCCATTATATCTTTCCCCTCCAGTCTAACCCACCCTTATTCCTCCTTTCCCCTCGACTTCCAACCCACCCTCACTCCTCCTTTCCCATTCGACCTCCACCCATTCCTCCTTTTCCTCTCGACCTCCACCCATTCCTCCTTTCCCCTCCATCCTCCAACCTCTATTAATAGAAAATAATCACATTTTCTTCTAAAACCTCCATTCTTTCTTTCCCCTCTAGTCTAACCCACCCTTATACCTCCTTTCCCCTCCGACTTCCAACCCACCCTCATTCCTCCTTTCCCCTTTGACCTCCAACCAATCCTCCTTTTCCCTCTGACTTCCAACCCACCCTCATTCCTCCTTTCCTCTCCAACCTCCATCCATTCCTCCTTTCCCCTCCAACCTCCACCCAATCCTCCTTTCCCCTACGACCTCCACCCATTCCTCCTTTTAAATTCTTTATTTTTAGTAGTCTTTATTTTTATTATATCAAAAATTAATGAATGAGAATGAACTAAGTTATTTATTTATTATTATTATGTCAAAAGTTAATGAATGAGAATGAATTACGATATTTATTATTAAAAGTATGTATAAATTAAATGTATCTATGTTAATCATTTATAATAATACTTTTACTTCAAATATTAATAACAATTTAAAAGAAAAATAATCATGGCTAAAAATTGTATATAAAATTTAAACTCTTACTCAAAAAGATTATTTATGAAATAAGACTAAATGCTGGGTAAAAGGATATATTTTCCACTTATTGCCTCAATCCACGCCAATCCACCTAAAAACCTACAAAAAAACACAAACATATATAGGATCCATTTAAAGTACATAAGCTCATGTGATAACAACATAGAATAAACCTGCACTATAAGAAAACACAAACTTATAAAGGATCCATTTAAAGTACATAAACTCATGTAATACTTGAGGAGATCCATCTCACAAGAGGCCATTTATGAAGAACAAAATAAACAAATAAGTTCTTAGCCTACAAAACAAAAAACAATAAAATAAACAAATAAAATATTAATATAAAAGCATGCAAAACATTAGGCCAAAAAGATAAAGTTAACCCACCCTCATTCTTCCTTTCCCCTCCAACCTCCACCCATTCCTTCTTTCCCCTCCAATCTAACCCACCCTTATTCCTCCTTTCCACTCCAACTTCCAACCCATCCTGATTCCTCCTTTCCCCTCCGACTTCCAACCCACCCTCATTCCTCCTTTCCCCTCCGACTTACTCCAACCTCCACCCATTCCTCCTTTTCCCTCCGACTTCCAACCCAACCTCATTCCTCCTTTCCCCTCCGACCTCCACCCATTCCTCCTTTTCCCTCGACATCCACCCATTCCTCCTTTTCCCTCGGCATCCACCCATTCCTCCTTTTCCCTCCAACCGCCACCCATTTCTCCTTTTAAATTCTTTATTTTTTATTATATCAAAAATTAATGAATGAGAATGAACTAAGATATTTATTTTTTATTATTATTATGTCAAAAGTTAATGAATGAGAATGAATTACGATATTTATTATTAAAAGTATGTAGAAAATAAACATATCTATTTTAATCATTTATAATAATACTTTTACTTCAAATATTAATAATAATTTAAAAGAAAAATAATCATGGCTAAAAATTGTATATAAAATTTAAACTCTTACTCAAAAAGATTATTTATGAAATAAGACCAAATGTTGGGTAAAAGAATATATTTTCCACTTAATTCCTCAATCCACGCCAATCCACCTAAAAACCTACAAAATACAAACATCGTGAATATGATTTATAACAACATAGAATAAACCTGCGCTACAAAAAAACACAAACTTATATAGGATCCATTTAAAGTACATAAACTCAAGTGATAACAACATAGAATAAACTTGCACCATAAGAAAACACAAACTTATAAAGGATCCATTTAAAGTACATAAACTCATGTGATACTTGAGGAGATCCATCCCACAAGAGGCCATTTTTGAAGAACAAAGGATTCTTAGCATGCAACACAACAAACAACAAAATAAACAAATAAAATATTAATATAAAAGCATGTAAAACATTAGGCAGAAAAAGATAAACTTAACCCACCCTCATTCCTCATTTCCCCTCCAACCTCCTCCGACCTCCACCCATTCTTCTTTTGGCCTCCAACCTCCACCCATTCCTTCTTTCCCCTCCAATCTAACCCACCCTTATTCCTCATGTCCCCTTTGACTTCCAACCCACCCTCATTACTCCTTTCCCCTCCGACTTCCTCCAACCTCCACCCATTCCTCATTTTCCCTCGACATCCACCCATTCCTCCTTTTCTCTCCAACCTCCACCCATTTCTCCTTTTAAATTCTTTATTTTTAGTAGTCTATATTTTTATTATATCAAAAATTAATGAATGAGAATGAATTACGATATTTATTATTAAAATTATGTATAAAATAAACATATCTATTTTAATCATTTATAATAATAATTTTACTTCAAACATTAATAATAATTAAAAGAAAAATAATCATGGCTAAAAATTGTATATAAAATTTAAACTCTTACTCAAAAATATTATTTACGAAATAAGAATAAATGTTGGGTAAAAGGATATATTTGCCACTTATTGCCTCATTCCATGCCAATGCACCTGAAACCTACAAAATACAAACATCATGAATATTTATGATTTATAACAACATAGAATAAACCTACGCTACAAAAAAACACAAAATTATAAAGGATCCATTTAAAGTACATAAACTCATGTGATAAGAACATAGAATAAATTTGTACTATAAAAAAAAACACAAACTTATAAAGGATCCATTTAAAGTACATAAACTCATGTGATAAGAACATAGAATAAACATGCACTATAAAAAAACACAAACTTATAAAGGATCCATTTAAAGTACATAAACTTGTGTGATAAGAACATAGAATAAACCTACACTATAAAAAACACAAACTTATAAAGGATCCATTTAAAGTACATAATAAACTCATGTGATACTAGAGGAGCTCCATCCCACAAGAGGCCATTTTTGAAGAACAAAGGATTCTCAGCCTGCAACACAACAAACAACAAAATAAACAAAAAAATATTAATATAAAAACATGCAAAACATTAGGCGAGAAAAAGATAAACTTAACCCAACTTTTTCCTCTTTTCCCCTCTCGACCTCCTCCAACCTCCACCCATTCCTCCTTTCCCCTCAATCTAACCCACCCTTATATCCCCTCCTTTCCCCTCCAACCTCCTCCAACCCCCACCCATTCCTCCTTTTCCCTCCAACTTCCAACCCACCTGCATTCCTCCTTTCCCCCTCGACCTCCACCTATTTCTCCTTTTAAATTCTTTATTTTTTATTATATCAAAAATTAATGAATGAGAATGAACTAAGTTATTTATTTATTATTATTATTATGTCAAAAGTTAATGAATGAGAATGAATTACGATATTTATTATTAAAAGTATGTAGAAAATAAACATATCTATTTTAATCATTTATAATAATACTTTTACTTCAAACATTAATAATAATTAAAAAGAAAATAATCATGGCTAAAAATTGTATATAAAATTTAAACTCTTATTTACGAAATAAGACTAAACTTTGGGTAAAAGGATATATTTGCCACTTATTTCCTCAATCCACACCAAGCCCCTGAAAACCTACAAAATACAAACATCATGAATATTTATGATTCTTAAGGACATAGAATAAACCTGCACTATAGAAAACACAAACTTATAAAGGATCCATTTAAATAACATAAACTCATGTGATAACACAATATAGAATAAACCTGCACTATAAAAAAACACCAACTTATAAAGGATACATTTAAACTACGTAAACTCATGTCATAACATGATATAAAATAAACCTGCACTATAAAATAGCACACAAACTTGTAAAGGATCCATTTAAACTACATAAACTCATGTGATACTAGAGGAGGTCCATCCCACAAGAGGCCATTTTGAATAACAAAGGATTCTCAGCTTGCAATACAACAAATAACAAAATAAACAAATAAAATATTAATATAAAAACATGCAAAACATTAGGCAAAAAAAGATAAACTTAACCAACATTTATTGACAAAAATCCCAAAATTAGAAAAGGTCACTTTTTTTTCTCAGACGTTTTTTTTTTTTGTGAATGTTTTTACCAAATAATTGTTTCTAAACTCAAGAGGTTTCTCCTAGATAAGTGAAAACTTGTTGGACTGGTCAAGGGCTATACAACTTTGGATAATTAGAGAGCCACTTAAGTCAAAATTTTGAGAACAAATCGCTCTAAAGAGCCACTTCTATCAAAAATTTGAGAACAAATCCCTCTAGATATCTATCCTGAAGAGTTAAACGAATGATTCTTTTACATGCATGTGTTGAAGAATTTGTTATTGTTGGAGAGTATGATGATGATGTTTATGAGTCACAAAATGGAGATAACCTTTTAAGAGCCCAGGAACCCCGTGAGTTCAGATGACATGATAAGGTACCACCTGGATCCAATCACGAGCCTTCAGATCCTGAAGTAAACAGAGCTTAAAGTAATAAAATGAAATGAAATTGGCCATTAATTCTCAGAAAAGACAACTCAGTTGGTTCACCACAATGAAGAGACATCTGACTATCTTTAAGGAATAATGGTAAAAGACAATTCATTCACCAAAATTGTTATAAAGGAAATTAGGGATTTGGTCACAAAGCATATTCTATTATCACCTTTGTGCTAATAACAGGAGTAGAACCATTTCAATGTTTGCAATGGCCACCTCAAGTGCAGTTCCTTCTCCTCCAACTCTGGCAGAACTCGAATTCACGTATACATTACAGGTAACTTTTATGATAAAACCCTTAAATAAATATAATGATTTCTATTATGAGGTGGAAAACATGGATGACCTGACCTAAAGAAAGATACGATTTTCCTAGGTGTATGCATTGTATTGTAGATTTAAGAAGCATTAGGGCTTCTGGGCTTCATAAGGTGGCTGCTAAGCCAGAGGTGTTTCCATGTAAGGATTTATTCCTTAGTTACAAATGATTATTTTGCATGCATGTGTTGAAGAATTTGTTATTGTTGGAGAGATTATTTCTTACGGGCATGTAACTATGTGTAAGAACTCGGAACTTAAGAGACTAAATAGGATAAGTTACAATTGAAGAAATGAGTGGAGGAATTTTAATAGGTCTAGAATATGTGCTCAAACCAAGAGTATTCTAAAGAAGCTGATTAGAAAGGAAAGAAGATCATAATCAGACTTAAAAGTTTCTATAAGTGGAGATCCTTGTTCCTACATGCAGAGAAGAGAGGGAGTTTTTCTATCAATTTTGAAGTTTTTTGAATATTCAAGATTCATTGTCAAGATTTATACGTTTTTAGAGGTGAGTCACGTGTGTGATCAAAGGTAAAAGCTTGAAAATTACATTCTTGTTACTGTATTACCAGTATATAATCTCTCGGGTTTGAGATAAACCCTCCTTAAGGTTTTAGGGAAAATAAGAGATTTAGTGAAACAAAGTGAGAGTAAATCCTTAATACCCTCAAGTATATTACATGAATTCCAAATGATATGGAAGAAGTTGATTATCATTTGAGAAACATCTTTCATAAGGAAGGAAACCATGATAGTGGGTATCTAACATGTAGATGTCTAATTAGCACCAAGAATAGAAAATTGTTACTCTATAGAAAGAAAGCATAAGAAGGATGAAACAGAGGTTAGAACTCATTAGGAGTGTTTGAATTTACTTAGAAAACAAATATTGAGATAGAAGAAGTTGATTATCATTTGAGAAACATCTTGCATAAGGAAACCGTGACAGTGGGTATCTAACCTATAGGTGTCTAATTAGCACCAAGAATGGAAAACTGTTACTCTACAAAAAGAAAGCAAAAGAAGGATGAGACAAAGGTTAGAAGTCATTATAAGTGTTTGAATTTAATTAGAAAAATAAGATTGAGATAGAAGAAGTTGATTATCATTTGAGAAACATCTTGCATAAGGAAGGAAACCGTGACAAAGGGTATCTAACATGTAGTTGTCTAATCAGCACCAAGAATGGAAAATTGTTACTTTACAAAAAGAAATCATAAGAATAATGAGACAGAGGTTAGAACTCATTAGGCATGTTTTAATTTACTTATCGAACAAATATTGAGAGTCTTGAGGGGTCAAGTGTGCATTTGTTTGATTTTCTCCTTAACCTCAGTACCTTAAAATGTATAGCCTAGAGAAGGCCAACGTAGTGAGATCAAATACCAAAGTGTAAGTAAGGTCCGTGAAGTCATTTGAAAGGTTATTTCAATTGTTTGGATCCTTGTAAGGTCATGTATTCTTGTATTTGGTGATAGTCCAAGTAAAAATAATTTGGCGGGAGATTGAAGTTAGGAGGAGACCAAGGTGACTTGACACTTGTCAAAAGGGACATGAAATAAAAAAGGGGCCTACATGAAATTGAAGCCTTTAGAGGTTATAGTAGTCCACTAATTGATTTGATCAATTATCTTAGTCTGAGGTGACTGTTACAACACAAAAATTGCTTGAGGAAACAAAGGAAGGATAAAATACTGACATAAAACAAATTTTCCTAGATAAATAACCCAGAGTAAGAAAATGGAATCCAGTGAGATGAACCAATGGTTGAAAGTTAGAAAATAAAGATTTTTTCATCTTCCTTTATAAGAACCTGAAAGCTATAGGTCTAAATAATTCATCTATTGCCCTTAATTCTTGTCATTTCAGATCACATTACAGGTTGTTACTAAGGAAGGCATAACTTGACAATTGGAATTAACATTTCTAGACTTCTACAGAGAAGGATTTCAAATTTATGAGCGATAGTAACTTGAGAGAACTACAAAGGAATTTTATCAGTGGAGAGTCATGATAGCTTCATATTGTAAGAATTTTTGTGTCTGGTTAAGTTTCAAGACAGTGAAGTACAATTTTGAGAAGAGAAAATAGAGATGATGGAACTCTAAAGGTGATTGAAAGGGAGTTCTAGGAGTAGGTTCATTGCTGAAATATAAAAAACAAGATAGTAACAAGAAAGTGGAAGATAAATAAATCTCATAATTCTTAATATTTTGCATAATATTATCATTCATTGATTCATGTCCGGGAACAAGTATAGTCGGATAAGGATATTCTTAAGAACACACAAACAATTTGATGAATTGATGGATGTCTTTTATGAACTATGGTAAATATATATAGCTAACAATGACATTATGACGTCTTTTATAGAAATTGGGTGAACAATAATAGACAAAGAAGAGGAGTTTATTTGTACACTGAAAAGCTTCATGGCCTAATAAAGAAAAAAAGTATCCTTATCTACACCTCCATACATCTATTCTTTCCTACCCCTCCATACACCTGTATTTTCTTCTTCTTGTTGTGATTTCTACAATATCAATAGTGAAATATCATGAAGATCATGATTTAGATTTACACTCAAGCAAAAAAAGTATCCTTACCCGCACCTCCATACATATGTTCTTTCCCCTCAGCCTCCATTTTTTTCTTCTTGTTGGTGTGATTTCTACAATATCAATAGTGAAAGATCATGAAGATTGTGATTTAGATTTAACTTAAGCAAACCAATGAAGGGTTAATGGCCATGTGGATGGTAAAAGAAGCATTTTTAAAAATAATAATAATTGGGAACCATATAAAATAGAAGCCATTGTGGAACTCATGAAATTAATTATACACACTACATATTAATATAGTGAAAGCTGCAGAGATTCTTCCAAACTTATAGTATTATTATTCCCCATGAGATTTTCTAGACTAAAAATATATAGCGGACCATCCTCGACTATATATATATATATATATATATATATATTGTAATAGTTGTTGAAGATACTCACCTAAGAGGCCATCCCACTAGAGGCCATTTTTAAAGAACAAAGGATTATCAGCCTGTAACACAATAAACAACAAAATAAAGAAATAAAATATTAATATAAAATCATGCAAAACATTACATAGAAAAAGATAAACTTAACCAACATTTAATGACAAAAATCCCAAAATCAGAAAAGGTTGTCTAACAGATTGGTTGTGATGTGTGACCAAATTTTATTAATAAGAAAAACAATAATCAATAATGGTTTTCTAATAGATCGGATGTGATATGCCTTAATAATTGGATCAAAAGCATGAATGTACAGGGACTACTAGATGTGCAGCTCCCATATTAAAGACCATAATCAATAATGGTTGTCTAATAGATCGGCTGTGATATGCCTTAATAATTGGATCAAAAGCATGAATGTACAGGGACTACTAGATGGGAAACTCCCATATTAAAGATGGGTGGGACCAGATTATGTGATAGTTAAAAATTTTGTGACTATACATTGAATATCTACATGTATGCTTTTTTCTATGAATGTTTTTCATATAGGCTTAAACAATAGTGTATTACATTTCCATAGTGTATTTCTTTCACTTTGGGAAAAGTTCTCTTTCACCTCGATGGTATGCCTTCGAGAGACCTACTATAACCTCATCTCAAACAAAATCAAGAAATTACTATGAGGAGACAAATGATTTTACTGTATGGTGACACACTTTGTAAATCACTTAATTCGTAACATTGTCAAGTTGCCAAACTTATCTCAGAGATAAATTAGTAGTATGTCTCATGTTTTTTTCCAAATCACTTTTTGTGAACTCAATAGGTTTCTCCTAGATAAGTGAAAACTTGTTGGACTGGTCAAGGGCTACAAATGTGGATAATTAGTGAGCCACTTCAGTCAAAATTTTGAGAACAAATACCTGTAGAAATCGAACTCAAGAGTCAAACAAATGATTCTTTTGCATGCATGTGTTGAAGAATTTGTTATCGTTGGAGAGAGTATTTCTTTAGGGTTTGTAACTATGTGCAAGAACTCTATATGCAAGAACTCGAACTTAAGATACTAAAGAGGATACATTGTAGTTGAAGAAATGAGTGGAGGTAGTTTAAGTGGTTTGAAAGATGTGCTTAAGCCTAGAGTGGTCTAAAGAAGCCTATTAGAAAGGAAAGAAGATCATAATTAGAATTAAAGAGTTTCTATAAGTGGAGATCCCTATTCCTACAGGCAGAGAAGGGAGTTTTTCTATCAATTTCAAATTTGTTTGAATATTCAAGATTTATATGTTTGTAGAGGTGAGTCGGTGTGTAATCGGAGGTATAAGCTTGAAAATTACATTCTTGTTAATGTACTACCAATATATCATCTCTTGGGTCTGAGATTGAATTGGCAAAAGTAAGAGTCTAGACATCATTTGGGAAGGGTTGGTTTAGTCTAAAAGGTAAATAATCCTGAAGTTGTATAGTTGCTAGAGCAAGTTATTTCAAGTCTCTACATTGTAGGAATCCTATTTTTGGGTGGCCAATTGTTCCTGGGGATGAAAAAATCTCCTTGTGATTAAAAGAGTTTTCCATTGAAAAAATGATAAAATCTCAAAAGCATTTTCTCAAATAGTTCACATGCTTCCACATTCTACAAACATATATACTAGGACACCTAAATTTAAACATATATCGAAAATCCCTTCTTTGTAATGATTTGGAAGATGTCCCTTATCTGCAAGGGTAAGTTAATAGGTTGGATTTATGTTCATCTCTTAGCCTTTACAAATCTGTGTGTATTATAACCTGTTATATATCCCATGAGTAGACATGTGGGTAAGTCTTTTTTAAACACCTTGCAAGCATCCATAAACATCTCTAACCATTTCTTAGACAACCATAAACATTACTACGTTGATTTTTCAAATCACGGTTATTGTTCTTGCATACATTTCAAAGCTTATATGTTGGCATAGGCCGAGAGTATGCTTAAAAATGTGAACTGAGCATAATATACAAATGTTGGTTGTATTTAGTGAAATAGAGTCAACATTTGTATGAGGAAGTCCATGTAAGTATTAGTAAAAAAGTAATCTTGAAGGGAAAAGTTACTAGAAACATATTTTAGGAAATACATACATTGGCCGAAAATACATTCTCAATAGGTCAAGGGTTATGAATGTGGATAATTAGAGAGTCACTTTAGTCAAAATTTTGATAACAAAACCCTCTAGATATCTAGCCTAAAGACTTAAACGAATATGACTAGGATTGCTTTATGGGTGACTTTGATGGGTTGGAATCTTTCTAATTAATAGATATATGCTTACTCAGAAATTATAATTTTCTATACACATTCCATAACATAGCCAGAGATGTCAACTGATATCTATATAATTATATGTTTACTTCATAAAAAAGAAGAATTTGAAAACGATCCACATTCTAAATCATACGAGAGGGATGGTAGCCAATGGTAGAGAAACCCGAAGCCTATGAGAATCCTAACTGGCCTACGGAGATTTAATGTGTTATCAAAGCTAAACTAGGAACCCTAGACATAAAATGTAGCTGCGAATTCTAGTCTAGCTATAATGAAATGCAAAATTTCCATGAGCCATATAGGATCCCCAAGATGTTTTTTCCTACCACTAAGATACTTGGCTCTTTGTAGGGTTTAGAGTGTGGATTTTTGCAATATATCATATTATCTTTGTTAAGGTTCATTGCTTGAATACAAAAACAAGATAGTAACAAGAAAGTGGAAGATAAATAAAGCTCATAATTACTAAGATTTTGCATTATATTATCATTGGTTGATTCATGTCCATGAACAATACAGATAGATAAGGATATTCTTAAGAACACATATTAAGACTAAGAGTTAGATCAAAGCATATGGATATAAATAATGGTTTGATCTCAACCCAAATCATAGAATGATATAAATATCAAGATATATATTTTTCTATTGTGAAGAAATTTAAATTTATACTAATCCTTTCTTTCAAGTTGAATCAAAATAATTATTGTGAGTTGCAAATCTACATAGTTGTAGAACTAGAGACAAAATGTATATTCCTTCTACAACAATTAAGTTAGATGACCACTAAAGGAAACCTAGTGCTAATATTTAATGGGGAGCACTATGCATTTAATATTTAAGATTTTTATGATGCCCACAAGGCAGATATAATGTGTCCATATGAAGTTTCATCATTGTTATGATGAAGATGCATGCAAGATTACTGACTAGTAATAGACAAAGTGGATCTAATGTTCTAAAACGATAAAACCTAAAGAGCATAGTGAAGGGGAAATGGTGGAAATGGTTTGTAAAAATGTGGAAAATAACTCTGTGATGGAGATGGCGATGGATGCTCGATAAAGGAAATACCAATTTTTACCATAATTTTTCACATAATTTGGTGGGATTTGTGGTTAATTTACAGGGACGGGAAAATCCTTGGATTTTTCCTTTATAACACTGTTATTAGCCCTTTCATGACTTAGCGGGGTTGTATGCCTCCTATCTTAAGGTCAGGGGTGTGCCTACATAGGGACTCGTGTAAAAGAAATCTGAGTAGAGTGAAATGGAGGTGGTTTTGAGGAGTCTAGGTAGGCTAATTGAGATTGGGTTTCTCCACGAGTGATCGGTAAATAGAATCCTCTAAATCATAACATTGGTATTTCATACATTAGCACATTCCAAAAATAAACAACACATATTATCAGATTGATGCTGCTACTATTGTATGCCTCCTATCTTAAGGTTTTGTTTGTGCCTACTTAGGGACTCGTGCAAAAAAATTCCGAGAAGAGTGAAATGGAGGTGGTTTTGAGGAGTCAGGGAAGGGTAATTGAGATTGGGTTTCTCCACGGGTGATCATTAAATAGAATCATCTAAAGCATAACATTGGTATTTCATACATTAGCATGTTCCGAAAAATAAAAAACACTAATTATCAGATTGATGATGCTACTGCTACTCCCTGCCATATTTCATAGGTCGGATCCCCAAGATTTATTCATCCGTATTCACCCACCAACATAACGAAACTAATGCAGAATTAATCAAACAACGAGACATAATGAGTTGAACACTACTAACACACATCAAGCTACTACTCTCATATATTTTTGTGGGTTGTTTTCCAAACTTATATGCGATTCTAAAATAGTCTCTCTAGCTTACTTTGATTTTGGTATTAGGGAATATGGTATGGTCAAATTTAGTATGGATCAATGTTGTTGTTGCTGCTCCTGCCATATTTCATAGGTCAGATCCCCAAGATTTATTCATCCATATTCACCCACCAACATAATAGAGATTAAAGCGAATTGATCAAACAACGGACATAATGAGTTAAAGGCTACTAACACACACCCAACTACTACTCTCACAGATTTTTGTGGGTTGTTTTCCAAACTTATATGTGATTCTAAAATAGTCTCTCTAGCTTACTTCGATTTGGGTACTAGGGAATATGGTATGGTCAAATATAATAATGATGAGCTTCAACACATAGAAATATAAAACTTAAACCATTTCTCTTTTGAAGGATCTACAATCGGTTCTATGGAAAATTGAAATCATGTGATTGGTAAAACAATTTAGAATAGAAAACCAATGTTACATAGAGGATTCTCCTAAATCCTAATATATTCTTTCTTTTAGAAAATAAAACCCACTTTCATATGCGAGAGGAGAAAAATAACAGCATAAAAACCTTTTCATAACTTTTACCTTTTCAACTTTACCCTAACAGAATTGATTCCACCACTCATTCATTTCGTCCACCACTTTGATCTTCTCTTCTCTTCAAACTATTCTTCTCCCTTAAAAAAACCCAAAATAAAAAGACAACATAGAAATACAGACCCTCAAGAACCAAAAAAATCATTGTAGACATAAAAAAGACCCAAATAAACAAACACCATTTGAAACACAAAAACATAGAGCGAATAAAAGACTCAAAGAGCATGGCCGTACAACACAACAAAAATGTAATAGACACACACAAAAAAACAAATGCAACAAACAACAAATTACAGAGCATGGAAAAACTAGAAATAAAAAAACATAAAAGAAAGTACATAGTCTGGGCTGGGAAAGAGATTTATATAGCCTTTGCATCATTATATGCTCCAACCAGCTGCCCAGATTTCATCGATATCCACACCTTGTTTAAAATGAATCTTTCAAAATATAAATATGTCTGTTTAGGGATGAATATATTGTTTTTTGAAGGGTGCTCACTTATATTTTGTTACATCACATTAATCACTAGGTAAACGTGTGAAGCTCTATGAAGTTCCCAAATTTCTATATGGATATGGATAAAAATGATATAAAATGGCTATAATGTGAATTTTTAACATTTTTTTTTGTGAATATCTAATCATTATGCATACATGAGCATTTAAAATGATATACATTATTTTATTTTTTAGAAAAAAATGTTAATTGTAAAATGATATTATTTTATTATATGTGTGTTTGATATAGAGGGAGTTATTTTTGGTGTGTTTGTTCCGTATCATATCCTATATATTTTTATTTATACACTTTTTGGTTTACCAAAATTGCAATATTATGAATCTTGAGCTTTTTATATGAGACTTCCAACTCTTGTCTGGGTTCCCAATGATTTTTAGTCCTCCTTTGATTGTTTTCCCATCCATTGTTTATCAACGTACCTTACAATAGGATCCTAATTTGAATTCAATAATTTAATAAATACATTTAGAACTTCATGATAATAAAAAGAATTTAAGAATGTTTTGTTATGACTTTAAATATTTTAGATCAAGGGAATATTTGAAACATTTGTATACACATTTTTAGATATAATTACCGTATTAGGTGTTTCAGAAAGAAGAGTAGTATTCCAAATATATGAAGGAATTTTAGGAGTGTGCTTAGGGTTTTAAAACCCATATACATGTTAAACAAAAATTTCAAGCAATATTTATCCTTCACTATATTTACCATAACCATACAATTAGGGTCCTAGAAGAGTGTATACTTGGTTATGTTGAAGTCCTTCATTCAACATGAGCTTTCTAGGTTCTCTTGATTTGGCTATAAAATATTTTTATTCATATAAGAAAATTTATGTGGTTATAAGGAAATCATGGATTCAACTTAAGGTTTGCGAGTTCTCTCAATCTAACCAAAAACCCTTTGATTTTACCACCTATTATTTTTTTCTATTCTATATCATTGTGAAATCATATTTTATTATCAAACCTTGTTGTTTACTCTTAAACTAGAAAGATTTTATATGATTAAGTATGATTGTACTATTTTTCATTGTTTTTATTAGAGGTAAAAGTTAGGGTTGAGGGGACCCTACCCCCTTACAAAGAGTTACCGTTTACTTACATATTGGCCAAAGTATTTATCTTCAAAGGCCAGTCATGATCCAAAATATCAAAAACAAAAAACCAGTATATGATATCCATTATATATGATATACATTATATAGCAGTCCCAAGGATAATACTAACAACAAAAAGTAAACAAGCAGCAGATTCCAAACCATAACATTTCATTTCTCTTTAACCAAATCATCCACCATCTCCATGCATCCATTCCATTCTTTGACTAGTGTTGCGATGGTCTCCTTCCGCTTTTGATCACCACCTTCATCTGTGTGTTCCAATTCTTTTTCTTTAGCCAATTCCATTGACTGTATCATCTCAGCCAATAGTTTGAGATGGAAAATAGTACTCTTTACATTAAGAACATGGGCATCTCTTATTTGCATAATGATTCCTTTCATTTTCAACATCTCTTTCTCCATTTCCATTCTATTGGCATTTGCATTTTTGAAATTTTCACTGAGGATGATGGTAGACATTTTATCAACTTTTTCTTGCAACTCCTTAATGTCCATGGTGAGCAAACTGATTTTGTGCTTGTTGATGTCATTGTATATTAATATATGTATACTATTTTGATTTTGATTTTGTATACTATTTTTCATTTTGGTTAGATTTGATTTTAATGTTTATGGGTATATGTATTACATTTATGATGTGCACCCACTTTCCCATAAGGTACTTAGAAAAATTACAAACTTATCATTAAAATATGAATAGACTGTAATCATGCCACAAAATCCTTTATCTTAAATCCCAAGATCTAAAAAACAAAAAAATGTGAATGAGTAATCAAGGCCCACTATACATAACACATCTTTTGTAATTGGGGAAGGACCAATATTCTTAAGAACCAAAAACATTTCTCAAACCAATCTTACTAGAAGTGAAGAGAAAAGCATGCGGAAACCGAATCCTCATAAGGGAAAATAATCAAAAGTGGAAACTAAACCTTCAAAGGGAAAAATAAAGCTATTAAAAATCTACAAACTGATTTACCATACATTTAAATAAATAAGTGTGGGGTTATCACTCGTATAAATTTGGCATAAGGGCTAGAAAAATATGTATATTTACATTATTAAATAAAAAATAACTTTCATATATGAGCATACATATAAGATATTGAAAGATACAACATTTAGAACATGTGCCAAATATAGATAGATAAATAAACAAATACAATCGTACTTGTATTTTTGGAAAGTCTAGAAGTTTATTTGTGTATGATAAGGGATGAACAAGTTTGAAATATTATGAAAATATTTCATCTCTAATTTTGGAAGTGTATTTTTATCACCGATGGAACCATTGGGTACATGATGTGACTGTTGGATGATTTTGCACTCTTGGATGGTTGTTTCTAGGCTAAAAATCAAGATTTGTAACTTTAAGGATATCTATGAATGACTAATATATATTAGTTCTAGATCATTTGTAAAACCTTTGAAATCAATCATATTGACCCAAAATCATAGTCTTTGGTGAGAATTAAGAAAAATATTTGTGGTTGGGTTGAAATGTAATTTGTATGTTGCTTATATTGGTAATATTGTGAAGATTCCTCAAACCGCATGCACTTCTCCTCCTAGAAATGAGATATACTAGTGCAAACATGAAACTATATTTAACAAAAAAATTATTTTGTACAGTCACAAAACTTTCGATAGGTTATTTTAGATACATCTATTTTTGATATTTTTGTTAATGTAACTAATAAATTTATCATTTTAGATATTAATTTAGTGGTTTAGTTGATAATGTTATAGATTATATAATACACCTCCCACAATTTTGTTGTAAATAGGTGTTACTCTTAAATTTTTTTAGGTCAATTATGTCGGTGTACGGTTCACTAGTGTGATATGTTCTCTTAAATATCGTAGTTAGTGTTTTGTAGTTGAATTACCATCTCTCGATTACAATAAGGCCCCCACTGCCACAATTTCTATTTGATCTAAAAAAATTCATAATTTTAACAAGAATCCTTTTCCATTACTCAATGATAGTATGTGTGTCTAAGAGGATGACACATGTGTAATCTATAACCTTTGCTTTTGATTAAAAAAGTCAACTACAAAACAAGATATGTAAGTACCACCTTCCTAGCTAATGGGAGCTCTCTTTAAAATAGTGGAACAAAAGGTGAGCTTATCAAGGATGATGTCAAAACAACCTACCATATCATCCGATGTTTAAAAAAATAATTTAAAATGAATTGTTTCTGAATTCCAGACCCATAGGGAAGAGATTTAACTCTCGTTCTGTCATTTTTTCAAAATTTTAAATGCATTTTACTTTGCCTTGAAAATCTTGTGTCCATCATGACATGCACTTAGTCTTTCCAAATGCCAATTCCATTTAAATTTTACATAATACAAGTGATGCATTTTATTGATTTTTGTCATTAGTTTTGGAAAAAAAAATTGAGGTGGAATTTTCATATGACATATAAAACATTTTAAAACTTTACTTCATAAATGTGTTGGAAGTAGATTTAAAATTTTAGAAAATATATATTTCTTATAAAAAGAAAGTTGTTAAAATGTAAAGACCATGCTAAATTTTTGTGTGATTACTAAGATGGGCCATGAAATCTCAGCTTTGGTCAATAGATTGTTTCGTATGCAAAGAAATAGAATTAAATATTGAAAATTACTTATCATTTAGTGTTGAAAAGGTGTCACCAAATTAGCCCTCACCTTTTTCCTAAGGTTCCATTAAAAACAATTAGAGGTGTCTCACTAACTTTAACATCCACGGGTTACAAACCTTATTAAAATTTGTAATTTCCTTTTTTAATAGTAAGCTTGTGAGTTGTATAACAAGAATCAGCCACATTTAATGGGTTATGTCTGTCAAAACAACCAATCACATTGTTTGATGTTTAAATTTTAATGTCATACCTGTCCAATGTGGGTTGTTGATACAATTTTATAGTGTCTATCATAATTAACTATTTTTCAACCCCTTATACTGTGGAATATACCTTAATGAATGATGGTAAAAGTACATTAACGCACCATAAACCAAAACACAAATCCCAAGAGATACTTGAAAAAGTTGAAAGAGGGTTGAATATACGAGAAAGACTAATACGTATTTATTCTTCATCGCAAAAGATATTTCTAATAAGAAATATAGGGTTCCTAAGTTTTTCTATAATAGTATTATTTTTACTAAGGTAAATAATGGTTGGGGGAACCTTGCTCAAGTACAAAAGTATAACAAAACATGAGGTATTTAAAATTCCATCAAAATAGAACCACCTTTGATAACAATAAAATTACATTAAAAACCCAACACAATTTAAAACAAACATAAACTAAGTAAATACTAACATAGACCTATGTACAAAGCATCATAAGAAAATATAGTAATTATTCCATTAAGTGGAGAACACATTTCCAGTCCTCAACCATATTGGTAATGGAAGTGTCTCGATTAGCAAAAGCATCTTCTTCAACCATATCGGTGCTCCTTAGGTTCATTTTTCCCTTAATTAGTTGAATGTTATCCTATTTTCTTTTCTTAACCATATCCTAATTTAGCATATTGAGGTGTGAAATGCTATTTTTATGTTTATTTTTCTCCAAGTTACAACTTGTGTTAACTGGTCTTTGATGGTTTTTATTTCTCAATCTAAAGTAGCCACTATGGTTTTCATATTTCTAAAATTTTCTACTACTTCCATTTGATTTTTTACATATGTAATGTGCTTAAGCATGTTCATACTTCCAAGGGAGAACACCTGAAACTTGTTGACTACTTTTTTGACCTTGTTCCAGTCGTTGAGAATCATATTCAAAATGTTCTTGGTGAGGCTAATATCCTCTTTAATGGATTAAATCACCCCATAATAGTCTGCTTGGTGGAGTTTTTCAACATTATTGTCCTTGTTTTGCATAAGAGGGGAAGAATATTTCAAGGTACATTCCTCCCATTACTACCAGTAATAAGGGTGAGAGGAACATCCTTTTCCATATGGGTTTTATCACCAATGGGGTAAAATTCACTAGAAGCATTAGGAATCTAGCTCCTGATCATATTTTGTGTCCTCAGACTTTTTTCCAGTATAATAAGAGACAAAAAAATATTTGAAGGGGCATTGGGTTTATATGTGGAATACTTCAACAAGCCTTTATAAGCAAAAAACCTCATAACATCATGTTTTAAATCATCTCTGCCCTCCACAAACAAAAGGGTTTTATGGGCTCCTCAGATAAGGTTAGAAGAAAATAACACCATAACAAGAATTAATCCCTAGTGAAGAGGAAAGAGAACATTCCCACATTTGACGTCCAAAATATACTTTTCTATGGATGAAAGCAGGAAGAATGGTAAGCTAATCTCCACATTTTTTCTAAGATGATTCAGGGAAGAGGAAATGATATAGATACACAACATTGTGTCTCCTTCTAAGGTGAAATAATGTATTAGATTGAGGGAAAAATTATTCTATGGTTTAGCCAAAGACTGCCTCAAAATCTACAATGGAAAGGGACAAGTTGTCCACCTTCACCCAAGAAATTCTTGACTTCATTATTATTTTTGTTTTTAGATTTAAAATTTTATACCCTCTATAGACAATCTAGTTGTATCAGAAATAAGATCCTTAAAAATAGTAATCAAATCCCATCTTATGTTAACCACCCTATTATTCCAAAAATTAATGAATTCATTTGACAAGTGAGGCTCAAAACTTGATGCATTCAAAGATATTAATCATACCTTTCTTCTTGAAAACTTTCCATGAATCCTTGTCATTCTTGACATCGTTGACATTAACTAGTTTTGTTACTGTACATTTCACCACCCATATTCTTTGAAACATGACAGACCAACCAAGGAAATTTTAATTATGTTACAAGGAAAACCCTAAAACTTTGATTTACCTTCCAGTAATATCAATGCAATGAATAATCTCTTGTGATAAGTCCTTAGATGCATGTAAAATATAACATTTTTCTAAAAATGCTAAAACCCATATATTTACATTATTTTTTTCTTGGGAGCTATTACTCAACACATTCATGTTCGTAATATATCACTTTCTCATTATTGATAATTTTTAGAGTTGAGTTGGCACATTATTCATGTTATTCCATCAAATAGATAATGATTCCTTGATGCCTAAGTTGGAAAGTTAGTTAGCAAAATTAGTGGCTTCTTTATATGTGTGTGTAATAACCACCTCATCGAAGGATTCAATTAGCATCCATATTTCCTCCATTATCTCATGTATAGTGATAGAAATTTTTTTATACATATTATAATATTTAGAGAATTCCCTTCAATAATGATTTTAGCCACCTTATGCTCAAGATCCAACTTGATACCCCACAAGGTTGTAGTTTCTTCTACCACATGATTGGTTTGATGACCAAAGTTATAATGAAATAACACAACAAGAAGAAATTTGTTATTTTTGAGAACCCACCACCACCTACTAGGCCAAGGTTACCCTTAGAGGCTCTGTCAAAATTAAGTTTGATCTAATGATCATCAAAAGGCAACCATTTAACAGGAGACCTAGTTTAAGGATTGTGGTTAGGAGGGGAAGGATAAAAATCCCAATTAGAAACTACGAAAGCATCCTTTTCCAAGAAAAAGATAGGGGTACAGTTTGAGGATTGAAAATTTTTCTTTGGAAGCTTTCAAAATGTTGAAAAGATGATGAAATAGTTAGAAGATTTTAAACCTTCAAAAAATCTTCAATTTATTGCTTTCTAAATGTCCTAATAGAGATGATAAAAAGAAAGGTGCTATAGAATCTTAAGACCTTTATTTGAGAAAGAAGAAGTACATTTATTCCACCAATCCATCAAAGAATTTGTAAGCACCCAAGACACAAAAAAATTAACCCAAAAATTCATAGTGAAAGGGTAGAGCAAGAAAAGATGTGCATAGTGTTCCTCCTCCATTTCACAAAGTGACAACTTATTAGGAAAATCATAACCTTTTTTTTAATTTTTGAGGGTAAGAATTTTATCATGAAGAGATAAAAAAAAAAAGATTAATATTTGGGATGATTGAACCATCACAGATTATAGTTTAATTATGTTTATCTCATGTAACATTCAACCGAGGCTTCTCACTCTCTCTTTGCACTTAGGGGTTTGTACTTCATTGATAGTTTTCTTGGGTGTAATTTTTGTACCTAATTGTAATTCATTTACTGCTACTATGGCAATTAGATTAGGCTCATATATTTACATTTTATCTTAATCAAGAGGTGACTAGGGAAAAGGGATATATAAGCCCCAAGATCAGCCAACCAAGCTCATTTGTATAACGTGAGTTAAAGATTGTTAGCTCGAGCTAAAGATTGAAAGTAAGGTTTTGAGATAAATGGAGGTCGATGGACCAATGAGGAAGCATCAAAGGACACAAAAGATGGTAAGCACTTAATCCATAACTTTGTTTTTAATTTATTTAATTTTTAAAAATTATTTTTAGGCATTTTCAAAAAAATTACAGGGGCGCCAAGGGTAGTCGGTGGCGACTAAAAATGGTCACCGGCACTAGGCGTTTTAAGGTAGTGACCACTGGCTAGGAGACATCAATTGACAGATATATGTACAAATTTTTATTATGGTGAGAAATTGGCTTATGTGGGGATGCTAATGAGTGATTGTTTGATGGACATGTTATATCTATGAGACAGGGTGTCGACCATGTTTGATCAAGTTAGAGCAGATGTGATCGACACATAGTGGGACCACTTGGATGTAGTAGGGTTGTGTAGATGCGGGCACTACCAACGAATTCAACTATATGTTAGTTTTATGATTGTATTTGTGGATAGATGGGATGTGTGGAATATCACACTTTGGTTTAGGATTGGAGAGATGAAAATTACACTTGAGGACGTATACCACATTTTGAGGCTACCAATACAAAGAGAGCCTATAGTGTCAATTATTACTGAGATGAGAATGGGTGTGCTGATGGAACTATTTGGATTTGATGCCCTATAGATAACATTCACATATGGGGCATTTCACAATGAGACAAGTTATGAGCTAGGGACAACTATGAGCTGATAGATATGCATAGTGATGATGGACATATGTAGCTAAACACTACCAAATTTAGGGGAAGTGATATTCCCTTGGACATTAGCATGAGTGTTGTAGACATTATTGAGCATAAGAGAGTTTTTATTTTTGGCTTGCCTTACTAACACAGGTGTATCATGATATTTTGATGTATGTGAGCAATGTAGACACAAAATCATGCACTTTGGGTACTTATCTAGCCCTAGTTTTATACTACTATTCATATGATTCCTAAGTTAGAAAAGTTATAATTAGCCCATTTCTTTGGCCACCTTTATTTGCCTTATGTTGTTACTTTCATTCTTTCACCCCTACTTGCTTAGTATTCATTTTTACTCTTTGTGACAGTTTTCAACCTAGACACCAAGGTGCCCAGCTAGGACTTCAGCACCAAGTGCCCTCGTCCCCTCTTAGTGCTCCTATCTCCTTTATAGTTTACTCACACTTGAAGGGACCTTTCTAGCCATTCAAGCATTTTATATATTTTGGTAGTCATCCTTTTCGGGTTAATTATGAAATTTGAGGCAAATTAATCATATGAATATAAATTTATGCATGACCATAATAAAGGACCAAGCACTAAGAATTATCTATCACCACCTAAGGTTGTATTAATCAAGTGTCTATGAGCTCCATTTCATCTATCCAACATCATCATAAGGGACACAAGGGATGCTTCATCTGCATACACACATAGGAGGGAATTTTATTCTATTCCATGCACACATTTATTACGATCTGCATCTAATTACTTATTCACTATACTAAGTGTGACACACACAAGAGAAACCTAGGGCACAATTTCATACCCAAGCACACATAACTACATTGGATTTGAGATGTAGTACAATGCTCAGATCATAAGATCACCATTGTGACAGGTTGAGGAAAGTCCAACCCCTCATTTGATGTCTATTTGAGGGTTTCGTAGGTCTACACTTCATTGCAGGTTTATTGTGACCTCGAAATCTTGGTGCAACTTCAAAGTGAACAAAGGTGATAAAGGTGAACACTTGGTGACATCTCAAAGGAGGATTTCTAAGAATTTTTACAGACACTGGAACCCGAATCGATTACCTGAGACACCCACAGTCACCCATATCCTTCTTCGGTGCCGAGTCAAGCATGTTCCTCTTGTTTTACATTTTTCCTTCGTTTTATATGTGCCTCATGTTGTTCTATTCATCCGGGTCCCACTTTGACATAGTTCAAATCTTACAACAAATAAGATAAGGTTTCTCACCCTCTCTTTGCACTTAGGGTTTTCATATTTTATTGTCTACTTGCTTGGGAATATGTTTATATTTTCATTTATCATTTGTTTATTGTTGCAATAACATTCAAATTAAGCTGCATATATTACATATTAGCTTAATAATTTTGGTGAACTTGAGGTTTATCTACACACTATAAGGACCTTTATTGCTTTATCATCATGAATATCTCAATTAACGACTTCTTGTTTACCAATCCTAACTTAAGACATAGAGTGCAACATATCCTCGCTGCTACTTGCATTCCTACTTATATGCATCTATACTCGGTATATCAATCATTTGTTGACACATTTTCTCAACATATTGCTTTCCGTCCAATCCTAATGTTGACTTATCTATCTTTGACAATGATACACCCTTGCATATTATAATTCACATTTATAATGTTGGTATCAAGCACACTTTAATCGATAGTGGATCTGAGATTAATCTTTGTGCTATGGAACTCCTTCTAAAATAGGTCTTTCTACTACCAATATCAACCCATCATCTCTTTCTCTTCGTGTATATAACAGTTTTGTTCATCCATGTGTAGGTCACAAGATTTCTCGACCTATCATTATAGGCTTGAAAACCCTTAACACGGAATTTTTGTCATTGAATTTTGGTTTCATGGAATTGTTTACTCTGGTAGGCCATGGCTCCACGCCACGCAAGATGATGCCTCTATCGTACATCACTACATAAAATTCCTACATGAGGGTGTTGATTATACTATTCTTCTTGATGACATCCATGCAAATATTGTGACCATGATCCCAATACCACACTTCATATTCCAAGGTCTGATACTACTAATGAACCACAACCTATAGATGGGATACCACATTTACCACCAATTGAGGGTATTATTTTGCATTTTAGATTCAGTTCCAACAACATCTGTGCCTCCCCATGCTTTTACTACTACTATGATTCTTTATTTGAGGCCTCTCTCTACATCGAACATCACTCCAACTCCTCTGCCTTCTCATGTGCCACCTCCATTAGTAGATCTCATTTGTAATGCATGCTTTTCATGAATGATTCTTATTATGAGCACATTCCACTCGATCCTACTTGTGATAACATTATATGTATACATGATGGCTTGTCTCGACTAGGCTTCACTTTTAAGGATATATATCCTCCCCCACACTCTTCTCATATTTATCATGGGTTCGTTCACATTACTACAACTTATGGTCTATGTGTCTTTCATCTCACAATATTTCTTGCACGAGGTCCTCACCCTTTGCCACTTACATTAGGGAAATATTGGATTGATTACATTGGGTGCACTCTAGAGCCTGATCATATTGATATCACATTTCCTATGTCTTTTGGTTGTGTATTCATTTGCAACATTTCATTTCTTGGCTATACACATATTCTCACTCATTGGTATGTGCATGGGTGTCCATTACCACCCTTCACTAATGAGGAAATGCTATGGGTAGGTACAACTTATGCCTCATTGGATCATTATGTGATCAACCCAAAATGACTACTTACCAAGTCTATAATGCTTGTTAATTTGTCTTTGATCATGACAATGACAACCTCTTAGATGAAATTACATGATTGTACTTTTCATCATACACATTTGGGGGACATCACACTTATTTATCCCCCTAACATCAACACACATATTACACTCACCTTATTACACATCTTACTTCTAGCATACACATAATAACATACATACCTATATCATCATTAACCGATGAGGAACTCTTTTTTTGTGGTTCACCCTTGACTGCTGAGGGCATCCTATAGACATGAACGTCACACACTACAATATACACTACAATCCCCTATCTCTAGCACATTATTATACACATTACACGTCATGTACATCTTCAAAATATTTTTCATAAATATTTTATACATATTACGTGCTTTGTGCTTTCTACTCATTACACATCTCATGCTTCTACAACATCTACTTCTTCTTACACATAATACATATTGTGCACTCGCCTAAAAATTTTATTCATATCTTATTCTCTACATCATACACAATTTTATCCTAGCCATCCTCCTCCTACATTATACACTTTATACCCATCTAACACCTCTTACGTACACATTACACTCTCACATTGCCCAATCAGATCCTTACATGCACACACTACCCTGTGAGGCACTCTAGTCCCATGGTTCATACTTGATTATTGAGGGTCTAATTATGAATTGAATCTCACCTCCTCATCATAATTAATCTTCACATAACCAATCAACCAATTCATCCTCCTATCACACAATGTGACATTCTTAGGCATTATTTCATAAATTTTCGTTATATACGCTTTGTGCTACATCATCACATTTTTTTATCATTTTACTCATACATTTTTGTGATATATGATTTCTAATACATTATCACAATTTCTAGCATCCTCATCATACATTTCATGATATACACTTTGTGCTACATCATCATGATTTTTTCACCTTCATCATACATTTCATGATATGGGCTATGTGCTACATCATCATGCTTTTTACCATCTTCTTCATACATTTCATGATATACGCATTATGCTACATCATCACGCTTTTTACCATCTTCTTCATACATTTCGTGATATGCGCCTTATTGATACATCATCATGTTTTTTACCATATTATTCATATATTTCATGATATATACTTATTGATACATCATCACACTTTCTTTTAGTCCGCCCATATATTACATGATATATGCTTTATGCTAAATCATAACGTTTTCTGCCATCTTCCTCACATGTTTAGTGATATATGCTTTAGGATAAATCATCACGCATTCTACTACCTCATCACTTTTACTTTATTGCATTCAATCCTACACATCCCATGACAACCTACAATCACCATACTTCTTATGGAAACATTCAAAATCATTTCCCGATGATGCACTCTTGTTTACAATTCATTTCTTGACTTCGAGAGGACATAAAATAAATGGACCTCATTGCATACATTCACATCCACTTGGGGGCATGTTGCTCCTATCATTTACTTTGCTTTCCATTCTACACCATTCACAACATACTGCATATCTTTGTTTCATTTACTCTTTCTTATGTTTTCTTACATGTTCACTTTATTACACCTACTAGATAGATATCTTGTATGTCATTATCTTCATCATACACACATGCACATTCACTTGCCTTTCTAGATGTGATTGTAGATTAAACATATCTCTTACATGTATCATGGATGTTTAGCATAGTACCTATTACTATTCCCATAGTGGCTCTTGGGGGCATCCACTTTCATACACTACAGAGTTATTGTTTCCTTTTATTTTCAAAGCACGCTACTTTCTTTACTTATACATGATTTGACATACTTGTTATTTTTCTAACATGCTAATGGGTGCTTCATGTGTAGCATTTGTTATGCAGGACCATTTTCTTACATGATTTTATGTTACATTGTTTGTTATTGTTTGCTCGTTGTATGCTCTTGTTTGTAAGTTTTTCCTTTTTTTTGTGTACACACTTCTTATTTACAGCCATTACAACCTTGATTGTCTTGCAACATCATGAGTGATGTCCCATATTTGCAACCCATGTTTTGTGGTCTACCTTATTTTCTTCCGTGTTTACACTATTTGTTTGCATCTTAGCATTACACATTTTCTGTAATTCTCTTTTACATGTATGCTTGTTTGTGCTAACATTTGTCTCCCAGCCACTTTGTTTACGTGTTCCATGGTTTCTACCAAACACATCCCCTTACCCCTAAAGGGAAGAGTTTTAGCACAGTGGTTGGTCCTCCTTTAGACCGCATAATCCTTTAACAACGTTGAATGCAACCCAAAAAGGGGGCATCAATTGGGTGAATCAATCACCCCATATAGTTTTAGACATAACATAACATGGTACTAGTACAACACAGTTGTAAATTTTGGATAGGGGCTTAGAATATAACTTGGGTCCTTAGTACACTATGGCCTTTCTTGAGTGTCAATAACAGGGGGAAATCACAATTCTTCAACACGTCACAAATGCTTTTGACAGGGCAGAGATTCCTTTAGCACTGGGAATTTACACTTGCATTTGTACACATCATCTGTCATGATGTTCCATATTCTAGGAGCAGTTAAAGGTTAGATAATGACATTATACTTTCCTCTCTACACTACTTCTATCATGGCATTAGATCACCCAAAAACCAAACATTACAGAGCACTCTACAACTTCGAGAAGTGGTTAAAGGTTGGGGGACGATACCGGACTTTCCTCTTTACACTTATTTTTGTGTGGCATGAGATCACCTAAAAACTCACACTTCATCGACATTTATAGGATCCTTTCTACACTCTTTTTACGAATTAGGTGCATATGTTCCTTTTTCTTGCTTTTTACATATTTTCATTACACACGTTTTTACATATTTGATCATACACACACTTATTTGACTACTTGTTGGCTTCTCTTTTACAAGTCCATCCATAGGAAGTGGTAGTCAAGAACAACAACATTACACACATCGACATTGACAACATGAACATAACAACATCTACAAATGCATTTCTGCCCTAGGTTCATTTTCATCACTTTTTCACTTCCTCATCCTTAACATCCATGCTTCACATTTTTATCACTCCATGCTTTGTCTAATCCCTTAGCATGCTTTTGGCATCAATTTACATGGTTTATAAGGTACACATCTCTATCTAATTTATGCTACCAAGATTTCCGCTCACTAATATGAAGTGGGGAAAATGTAGAAATAAAAGCATGCACTTTGGGTACTTATCTAATCTTGGTTGCATACTACTATTCATATGATTCCTAATTTAGAAAAATACTAATTAGCCCATGTCTTTGGCCAAATTTCTTTGCCTTATGTTTCTACTTTTAGTCTTACACCCCTATTTGCTATGTCTACATTTTTACTCCTAAGAATTTTTCACCTTGGACACCAACGCACAGCCAAGACGTCAGCGATAGGAGCCTTCGTCCCCTCTAGGCGCTCTTATTAGCTTTGTACTTTACTAAATTTATTATATTTTATTTTTGTAGACACTTAATTTTTTTATTAATTGTAAAATGATATTATTTTATTATATGTGTGTGTTTTAATATTTTCTCAATAATCATATTGGTGTAATCTATGTTCCTCAAAACCATATTTATACACTTTTTGGTTCACTAAAATTACAATATTATGAATCTTGAGCTTTTTATATGCGACTTCCAACTTTTGTCCGGGTTCCAAATGGTTTGTAGTCCTCCTTTGATTGTTTTTCCATCTATTATTTATTAACGCACCTTTCAATAGACTCTTAATTTGAATTAAATAATGTAATAAATACATTTATAACTTCATGATAAGCAAAAGAATTTAAGAATGTTTTGTTATGACTTTAAATATTTTAGATCAAGGGAATATTTGAAACATTTGTATTTTCCTTGCACATTTTTAGATATAATTACCTTATTGGGTGTTTGAGGAATAAGAGTACTATTCTAAATATATGAAGGAATTTTAGGAGTGTGCTTAGGGTTTTAAAACCCATATACATGTTAAATAAAAATTTCAAGTAATATTTATCCTTCATTATATTTACCATAACCATACAGTTAGGGTCCTAAAAGAACGTATACTTGGTTATCTTGAAGTCCTTCATTCAACATGAGCTTTCTAGGTTCTCTCGATTTGGATATAAAATATTTTTAGTCGTATAAGAACATTTATGTGGTTATAAGGAAATCATGGATTCAGCTTGAGGTTTGCGGGTTCTCTCAATCTAATCGCAAACCCTTTGATTTTACAACATATTGTTGTTTTCTATTCTCTATTATTGTGAAATCATATTTTACTATCAAACCTTGTTGTTTACTCTTAAACTAGAAAGAGTTTATATAATTAAGTATGATTATACTATTTTTCATTTTGGTTAGATTTGATTTTAATGCTTATGGGTATATGTATTACATTTATGATGTGCACAAACTTTCCCATAAGGTACTTAGAAAAATTAAAAACTTCTCATTAAAATATGAATAGATTGTAATAATGCAACAAAATCCTTTATCTTAAATCCCAAGATTTAAAAAACAAAAAAATGTCAATGAGTAATCAAGGCCCACTATGCATAAAACATCTTTTGTAGTTGGAGAAGGACCAATATTCTTACAAACCAAAAACATTTCTCAAACCAATCTTACTAGAAGTGAAGAGAAAAGCATGCAGAAACCGAATCCTCATAAGGGAAAACAATCAAAAGTGGAAACCCAACCTTCATAGGGGAAAAAACAAAGCTATTAAAAACCTACAAACTGACTTACCATATATTTAAATAAATAAGTGTGGGGTTATCACTCATATAAATTTGGCATAAGGGCTAGAAAAATATGTATATTTACATTATTAAATAAAAAATAACTTTCATATATGAGCATACATATAAGATATTGAAAGATACAAAATTTAGAACATGTGCCAAATATAAATAGATAAACAAACAAATACAATTGTACTTGTATTTTTGGCAAGTCTAGAAGTTTATTTGTGTATGATATAGGGATGAACAAGTTTGAAATATTATGCAAATATTTCGTCTCTAATTTTGGAAGTGTATTTTTATCACCGATGGAACCATTGGGTACATGATGGGACTGTTGGATGATTTTACACTCTTGGATGATTGTTTCTAGGCTAAAAATCAAAATTTGTAACTTTAAGGATATCTATGAATGACTAATATATATTAGTTCTAGATCATTTGTAAAACCTTTGAAATCAATCATATTGACCCAAAATCATAGTCTTTGGTGAGAATTTAGATAAACTCTTTGTGGTTGGGTTGAAACACAATTTGTATGTTGCTTATATTGGTAATATTGTGAAGATACCTCAAACCGCATGCACTTCTCCTCCTAGAAATGAGATATACTAGTGCAAACATGAAACTATATTTAACAAAAAAGTATTTTGTACAATCACAAAACTTTATATAGGTTATTTTAGATACATCTATTTCAATACTTTTGTTAATTTAACTAATAAAATTATCATTTTAGATATTAATTTTAGTGGTTTAGTTGATAATGTTAAAGATAATAGTACACCTCCCACAATTTTGTTTTAAATAGGTGTTACTCTTACTTATTTTTTTAGTTCAGTTATGTCAGTGTACAATTCACTAGTGTGATATGTTCTCATAAGTTAAATATCGTAGTTAGTGTTTTGTAGTTGAATTTCCATCTCTTGATTACAATAAGGCCCCCACTGCCACAATTTCTATTTGATCTCAAATTTTCATAATTTTAAAAAGAATCCTTTTACATTACTCAATGATATTATGTGTGTCTAAGAGGATGGCACATGTGTAATCTCTAACCTTTGTTTTTTATTAAAACAAGTCAACTGCAAAATAAGATATGTAAGTACCACCTTCCTAGCCAATGGGAGCTCTCTTTAAAATAGTGGAACAAAAGGTGAGCTCATCAAGGACGATGTCAAAACAACCTACCATATCATCCCATATTTAAAAAATAAATTAAAATTATTTATTTTTGAATTCCAAACCCATAGGGATGAGATTTAACTCTTCTCCTGTCATTTTTTCAAAATTTTAAACGTATTTTACTTTGCCTTGAAAATCTTGCATCCATGATGACATGCACTTAGTCTTTCCAAACGTCAATTCCATTTAAAATTTACATAATACAAGTGATGCATTTTATTGATTTTTGTCATTAGTTTTGGGGAAAAAATGAGATGGAATTTTCATATGGCATATAAAACATTTTAAAACTTTACTTCATAAATGTGTTGCAAGTAGATTTAAAATTTTAGAAAATATATTTTTCTTATAAAAAGAAAGTTGTTAAAATGTAAAGACCATGCTAAATTTTTGTGTGATTACTAAGTCGAGAAATTGTTTTTATATGCAAAGGAATAGAATTAAATATTGAAAATTAATTATCATTTAGTGTTGAAAAGGTGTCACCAAATTATCCCTCATTTTTTCCCCTAAGGTTCCATTAAAAGCAATTGGAGGTGTCTCGCTAACTTTAACATCCACGGGTTATAAACCTAATTAAAATTTATAATTTCATTTTTTTAATAGTAATCTTGTGAGTTGTATAACAAGAATCGCCACATTTAATAGGGTATGTGGGTCAAAACAACCAATCACATTGTTTGATGTTTAAATTTTAATGTCATACCCCTCCGATGTGGGTTGTTGATACAATGTTACAGTGTCTATCATAATTAACTAATTTCAACCCCTTATAATGCGGAATATATCTTAATGAATGATGGTAAAATTACATTAACGCACCATAAACCAAAATATAAATCCCAAGAGATATTGAAAAAAATTGAAAGAGGGTTGAATATACAAGAAAGACTAATATGTATTTCTTCTTCACGGAAAAAGAGATTTCTAATAAAAATACATGGTTCCTAAGTTTTTATATAGTAGTATTATTTTTACTAAGGTAAATAATGGTTAGGGGGACCTTGCTCAAGTACATAAAGTAGTATTATTTTTTTCTTGGGAGCTATTACTCAAAGCACATTCATGTTCATAATATATAACTTTCTCATTATCGATAATATTTTAGAGTTGAGTTGGCACATTATTCATGTTATTCCATCAAATAGATAATGATTCCTTGATGCTTAAGTTAGAAAGTTAGTCAACAACATTGGTGGCTTATTTTCAGGTGTGTGTAATAACCACCTCGTCAAAGGATTCAGTTAGCATCCAAATTTCCTCCATTATATCATGTATAGTGATAGAAAGTTTTTATACATATTATAATATTTAGAGAATTCCTTCAATAATTATTTTAGCCACCTTACGCTCAAGATCCAACTTGATACCCCACAAGGTTGTAGTTGCTTCTACCACATGATTGGTTTGATGACCAAAGTTATAATGAAACATAACAACAAGAAGACATTTGTTATTTTTGAGAATCCCACCTCCGCCTACTCGATCAAGGTTACCCTTAGAGGCTTTTTCAAAATTATGTTTGATCTAATGATCATCAAAAGGAAACCATTTAACAAGATACCTACTTGAAGGACTATGGTTGGGAGGGGAAGGAGAAAAATCCCAATTAGAAACTATGAAAGCATCCTTTTCCAAGAAAAGAGAGGGGGTAAAGTTTGAGAATTGAAACTTTTTTTTGGAAGATTTCAAAATGTTGGAAAAGATGAAAGATTTAGAAGATTTTAAACCTTCAAAATTCTTCAATTTATTGCTTTCCAAATGTCCTAATAGAGATGATAAAAAGAAAGGTGCTAGAGAATCTTAAGACCTTTACTTGAGAAAGGAGAAGTCCATTTATTCCACCAACCCATAAAAGACTTCGTAACCACCTAAGACACAAAACAAACAAATAATTTACCTAAAAATTCATCGTGAAAGGGTAGAGAAAGAATAGATGTGCATAGTGTTCTTCCTCCATTTCACAAAGAGAGAACCTATTAGGAAAAGCATAACCTTTTTTATTTTATTTTTGAGGGTAAGAATTTTATCGTGAAGAGATAACAAAAAAAAAGATTAATATTTGGGATGATTGAACCATCACAGATTATAGTTTTATTATGTTTATCTCATGTAATATTCAACCGAGGCTTCTCACCCTTTCTTTGCACTTAGAGTTTTGTACTTCATTGATAGTTTTCTTGGGTGTAATTTTTTTACCTAATTGTAATTCATTTACTGCTACTATAGCAATTAGATTAGGCTCATTTACATTTTAGCTTAATCAAGAGGTGACTAGGGAAAAGGGATATATAAGTCCCAAGATCACCCAACCAAGCTCATTTGTACAACGCGAGTTAAAGATTGAGAGCTCTAAGATAAAGATCGAAAGTAAGGTTTTGAGATAAATGGAGGTCAGTGGAGCAGGTGAGGAAGCACCAAAGGACACAGAGGATGGTAAGTAGAAAATCCATAACTTAGTTTTTAAATTTATTTAATTTTATTATTATTATTTTTAGGCATTTTCAAAAATTTTACCGAGGCACCAAGGGTAGTTAGCGGTGACTAGAAACGGTCCCCAGGATCGGGCCTTTTAGGGCAACGACCCTCGCTAAGAGACGTCAATTGAAAATAGATGTGAAATTTTTATTGTGGTGATAAATTGGCTTATGTGGGGATGCTAATGGGTTATAGTTTGATGGGTTTTGCAGGCCGGGGACATGTTATATCTGTGAGACAGGTGTCGACCATTTTTATCGGGTTTGAGGAGATGTGATCGACGTAGAGTGGGACCACTTGGTCATAGTAGGGTTGTGTGGAGTCGAACTACTAATGGATTCCATGATATGTCAGTTTGATGATTGTATTGGTGGACATATGGGATGTGTGGACTAGCACACTTTGGTTTAGGATTGAGAGATGAAAATTACACTCGAGCATGTATACCACATTTTGAGACTACCAATAATACAAGGAGAGCCTATAGTGTCAATTACTTGTTGAGATGAGAATTGGTGTACTTGATGGAACTATTTGGAGTTGATGACCTATAGATGACATTCACATATAGGGCATTTCATATTGAGACAAGGTATGATCTAGGGACAACTATGAGCCGATAGATATGCATAGTGATGATGGCATATCTAGCTAAAAACTACCAAATTTATGAGAGTGAGATTCCCTTAGACATTAGCATGAGTTTTTCTGGACATTCTTGAGAATAGGAGAGTGTTTTATTCGGGCCTGCCTTACTAGCATAGGTGTATCATGAGATTTGGATGTATGTGACCGATGTAAACTCAAAATCACGGACTTTGGGTACTTATCTAGTTCTAGTTTTATACTACTATTCATATGATTACTAAGTTAGAAAAGTTATAATTAGCCCATTTCTTTTGCCACCTTTATTTTCCTTATGTTTTTACTTTCATTCTTTCACCCCTACTTGCTTAGTATTCATTTTTACTCTTCAACATTTTTCAACCTAGACACCAAATTGCCTATAGGACTTCAGCACCAAGTGCCCTCATCCCCTCTTGGTGCTCCTGTTCTCTTTATAGTGTACTCACACTTTAAGAGACCTTTCTAGCCATTTGAGCATTTTATATATTTTGGTAGTCATCCTTTTCAGGTCAATTATGGAATTTGAGGCAAATTAATCATATGAATATAAAGTTATGCACGACCATAATAAAGGACCAAGCACTAAGAATTATCTATCACCACCTAAGGTTTTATTAATCAAGTGTCTAAGAGCTCCATTGCATCTTTCCAATGTCATCACAAGGGACACAAGGGATGGTTCATTTGCATACACATATAGGAGGGAATTTTATTCTATTCCATGCACACATTTATTACAGGTTTACATCTAATTACTTGTTCGCTATTCCAAGTACAACACACACAAGAGAAATCTAGGGCACAATTTCATACACAAGTACACATAACTACATTGGGTTTGAGATGTAGTGCAATGCTCAGTCATAAGATCACAATTGTGACAGTTGAGGAAAGTCCAACCGCTCATTTTGTATCTTTCTTTTTTAGGAGTTGATGTCTATTTGAGGGTTTTATAGGACTACACTTCATTGCAGGTTTGTTGTGACCTCAACAATCTTGGTGCAACTTCAAAGTGAACAAAGGTGATAAAAGGTGAACACTTGGTGACATCTCGAGGAGGATTTCTGATCATTTTTACATATGCGGGAACCTGAATTAGTACCTAGACACCCACAGTGCCCATATCCTTTCTCTGGGTGCCCAGGTCAAGCATGTTCCTCTAGTTCTACATTTATCCAAACTTTTGTGTGTGCCTCATGTTGTTCTGTTCACCTAGGTCCCACTTCGACACGATTTGAATCATACAACAAATAAGCTAAGGCTTCTCACCCTCTCTTTACACTTAGGGTTTTCATATTTTATTGTTTACTTGCTTAGGAATACATTTATATTTCATTTATCATTTGTTTACTATTGTAATAGCATTCAAATTAAGTTACATATTTTAAATATTAGATTAATCATTTTGGTGAACATGAACTCGATCTACATGATACAAGGACCTTTATTGCTTTATCATCATGAGTATCTCAATTAATGACTTCTTGCTTTCCAATCCTAACTTAAGACATAGAGTGCAACATATCCTTGCTACTAGTCACATTCCTACTTATATGCATCCATACTTGGTATATCAATCATTTGTTGACATATTTTCTCAATATATTACTTTCCCGTCCAATCCTTATGCTAACTTATCTATCTTTAAAATGATACACCCTTGCATATCATGATTCACATTTATAATGTTGGTATCAAGCACACTTTAATCGATTGTGGATCTGAGATTAATCTTTTTCCTATGGAATTCCTCTAAAAATTGATCTTTCTATTGCCAATGTGAACCCATCGTCTCTCTCTCTTTGTGTATATAAAATTTCTGTTCATCCATGCATAGGTTACAATACTCGACCTATCATTGTAGGCTTGAAAACCCTTAACATGATAGTTTTTGTCATTGAATTTCTAGTTTCATGGAATTGTTTCCTTGGTAGGCCATGGCTCCATGCCATGCAAGATGATGCCTCTCACTGTACATCACTACGTCAAATTCCTACATGAGGGTGTTGAGTATACTATTCTTCTTGACCGAAATCCATGCAAATATTATGACCATAATCCTAATACCACAGCTTCCTATTCCAAGGTTCGATACTACTAATGAACCGCAACCTATAGATGGGCTACCAGATTTACCACCACTTGAGGGTATTATTTTGCATTTTCGATTCAGGTCCCAACAACATCTGTGCCTCCCCATGCTTTTACTACTACTATGATTCTTTATTTGAGGCCTCTCTCTACATCGAACGTCACTCCAACTCCTCTGCCTTCTCATGTGCCACCTCCATTAGTAGATCTCATTTCATATGCATGATTTTAATGAATGATTCTTATTGGGAGCACATTCCACTCGATCCTACTTGTGATGAAATTGTAAGTACACATGATAGCTACTCTCGACTAGGCTTCACTTTTAAGGATATATATCCTCCCCCACACTCTTCTCATATTTATCATGGGTTCATTCGCATTACTACAACTTATGATCTATGTGTCTTTCATGTAACAATATTTCTTGCATGAGGTCCTCACCCTTCGCCACTTACATTAGGTAAATATTGGATTGATTACATTGGGTGCACTCTAGAGCCTGATCATATTGATATCACATTTCCTATGCCTTTTGGTTGTGTATTCATTTTCAAGAGTTCATTTTTTGGCTATACGCATATTCTCACTCGCTGGTATGCACATGTGTGTCCACTACCACCCTTCACTTATGAGGAATATGATATGGGTAGGTACAACTTAGGCCTTATTGGATCATTACGTGATCAACCCAAAATGATTACTTACCAAGTCTCTAATGCTTGTTAATTTGTTTTGATCATGACAATGACGACCTCTTAGATGAAATTACATGATTGTGTTTTTCATCATACACACTTGGGGGTATCACACTTATTTATCCCCCTTAGCATAAAAACAAATCTTACACTCACCTTATTACACATCTTCCTTCTAGCATACACATAATAACATACATACCTATATCGTCATTACCTGATGAGGCACTCTTTTGTTGTGGTTCACACTTGACTGTTGAGGGCATCCTATAGACATGAATGTCATACACTACAATATACACTATAAATCCCCTATCTCTAACACAATATTCTACACATTACACATCATGTACATCTTCAAAATATTTTTCCTAAATATTTTATACATATTATGTGCTTTACACTTTCTACTCATTACACATCTCATGCTTCTACAACATCTACTTTTTCTTACACATAATACATATTGTGCACTACCTAAAACTTTTATTCATATCTTCTTGTTTACATCATACACACTTTTATCCTAGCCATCCTCCTCCTACATCATATACTTTATACCCATCTAACACCTCTTACTTACACATTACAATCTCACATTGCCCAATCGGATCCTTACATGCACACACTACCTGGCGAGGCACTCTAGTCCCATGGTTCATAATCGATTGTTGAAGGTCTAATTTTGAATTGAATCTCACATCCTCATCACATTTAATCTTCACATAACCATTCAACCAATTCATCCTCCTATCACACAATGTGACATTCTTAGCCATTGTCTCGTACATTTTTATATATACGCTTTGTGCTACATCATCACATTTTTTTATCATTTAACTCATACATTTTTGTGATATATGCTTTCTGCTACATCATCACACTTTGTAGCATCCTCATCATACATTTCGTGATATACGTTTTGTGCTACATCATCGTGATTTTTTCACCTTCATCATACATTTCGTGATATAGGCTATGTGTTACATCATCATGCTTTTTACCATCTTCTTCATACATTTCATGATATATGCATTGTGCTACATCATCACACTTTTTACCATCTTCTTCATACATTTCATGATATATGCCTTTTGTGCTACATCATCATGTTTTTTTACCATATTATTAATATATTTCGTGATATATGCTTTATGCTACATCATCAAACTTTTTCTCATCTGTCTTATACATTTTTATGATATACGCTTTGTGCTACATCATTACACTTTCTTTTAGTCCGCCCATATATTACATGATATACGCTTTATGCTAAATCATAATGTTTTCTGCCATCTTCCTCACATGTTTAGTGATATGCGATATAGGATAAATCATCACGCATTCTCTTGCCTCATCACTTTTACTTTATCACATTCAATCCTACACATCCCACGAAAACCTACAATCACCATACTTCTTATGGACACATTCAAAATCATTTCCTGATGATGCACTCTTGTTTACAACTCATTTCTTGACTTCGAGAGGACATAAAATAAATGAACCTCATTACATACATTCACATCCACTTGGGGGCACATTGGTCCTATCATTCACGTGGCTTTCCATTCTACACCATTCATAGCATGCTGCATATCTTGGTTTCATTTACTCTTTCTTATATTTGCTTACATGTTAACTTTATTACACATGATAGATAGATATCTTGTATGTCATTATCTTTATCATACACACATGCACATTCACTTGCCTTTCCAGGTTGTGATTGTAGATTAAACATATATCTTACACGTATCCTAGATGATTAGCGTAGTACCTATTACTAGTACCTATTAGCATTGGGCATTTACACTTACATTTGTACACATCATTAGCATGTTCCATATTTCGGGCAATTAAAGGTTAGAGAATGACACTAGAATTTCCTCTCTACACTACTTACATGGCATCGATTACCCAAAAACCAAACATTACAGAGGACTCTGCAACTTCAAGAAGTGGTTAAAGGTTGGGGGATGACACTAGACTTTCCTCTTTACACTTCTTTTTCATGGCATGAGATCACCCAAAAACTCACACTTCATGACATTTATAGGATCCATTCTACACTCTTTTTATAAATCAGGTGCATATGTTCCTTTTTCATGCTTTTTATGTACATTCCTTACATACGTTTTTACATATTTTGATCATACACACACTTACTTGACTACTTGTCGACTTATCTTTTATAAGTCCATTCGTATGGTAGTCAAGAACAACAACATTACACACATCGACATTGATAAAATGCACATTATAACATCTACAAATGCATTTTTGCCCTAGGTTCATTTTCATCACTTTTACACTTCCTCATCTCGTAACATCCATGCTTCACATTTTTATCACTCCACGCTTTTTCTAATCCCTCAAGATGCTTTCGGCATCAATCTACATGGTTTATCAGGTACACATATCTATCTACTTTATGTTACTAAGATTTTTCTCACCAATATAAAGTGGGGAAAATGTAGAAACAAAAGCACGCACTTTGGGTACTTATCTAATCATGGTTACATACTAGTATTCATTTGATTCCTAAGAAAAATACTAATTATCCCATGTCTTTGGCCAAATTTCTTTGCCTTATGTTTCTACTTTTAGTCTTACACCCCTACTTACTCAATCTGCATTTTTATTCCTTGGATTTTTTCACCCTAGACACCAACGCCCACCAAGACGTTAGCATCGTGCACATTCATCCCCTTTGTGTGCTCCTATCCACTTTCTACTTTACTCACACTTTCTTGGACATTTTTAGCTGTTTGATCATTTTATATTTTTGGTACTCATCCTTTTCGGGGGTATTATGAAATTCAATCCAAAGGAATAATATAAATATAAGGTTATGTGACCATAATAAAGGACCAAGCACTCGGGATTATTTATCACCACCAAAGGTTACATCCATAAAGTGTTAAAGAGCTCCATTGCATCCATCTAGTGCCATCAAAAAGAACACAAGGGTTGGTTCATCTTCATATATGCATAGGAGGGAAGTCTATTCTATTCCATGCACAAATTTACTACATTCTACATCTAGTTACTTGCTCGTTATTCCAAGTGTGAGACACACAAGAGTAACTGGGAAAAATTCTGCAAACAATCACACAAAACTACATTGGGTCTAAGATGTAGTGTAACACTCGAGCATAAGATCACCATTATGACAAATAAGGATAGTCGACCCCTCATTCTACATCTTTATTTTTTAGGATTTGATGTATAATTGAGGGTTTTGCATGTCTATACTTCATTGCAGGTTTATTGTGACCTCTGCGAGCTTAGTGTGACCTCAAAGTGACCAAAGGTGACAAAATGAAAACACTTGGTGACACCTTGGAGGAGGGGTTTTTAGCATTTTCACAAACCTGTAACTCCGAATCGGTACTCGTGCACCCATGTGCGCCCATATCCTTCTCCAGATGCCCCAGCTAGCTTGTTCTTCCAGTTCTACATTTTTCCAGCCTTCTCGTGCATGCCTCTTGTCATTTTATTCATTTGGTTCCCACTTTGACACAATCCAAATATTACTACGAATCAACTAAGGCTTCTCACCCTCTCTTTATACTTAGGGTTTTCATATTTTATTTCTTAGTTATTTGGGTGTACTTTTATATTTCATTTATCATTTGTTTATTGATGCAATAACATTTAGATTAGGTTACATATATTACATATTAGCGTAATCAACCGAGAGCAGGTTGGGGATAGATGTTGGACTCTTATTATATTATTGGGCTTATGAGAATATTTTGGTGATGTGGCCATCAGAACTTCTATCAATAACAGGGGATCACATTGAGTTAACAGTTGGATTTTTGAGATGACAAGCCAACTAGGTTCATGATGATATAAGAGAGAGGGATGATGAGTGGTATGCTAATAGATCGAGAGATTTGGATGTAGATCATATTAGGTATAGGCCATATCACGACTTTACTACATGGCTTGGGGTGGATACCGAGTTAGTTGGGATGAGGAGTAGTAGATGGGTGCGGGATGGAGGTCTGAGATGGTGGAGGTAGTACAATTTCCACGTGTGATGTGGTAGTCTAGATTTGTGCAAAAACTCTCAAGGGATCCCATTAGATATAGATGAGGTGAGATGGAGAGGGATCTTTCGAGCCCCATGATCATTGATCCTTTGGAGGTAGGAGATTCATGGGATGAGGATGATGATGTTGGAATAGGGGTTAGATTTAATAAGTGGATGATCGCAACATGGGTGTCCTAGGAAACATAAGAGGTAGCTGATATTAGATTAGACAAGGAGGACGTAACTCTTGGAGGTAAGGAGGGTGGATATAGAGGAACAATAAAAAATATGGATCATCTATGGGTGGTGACATAAACATTACACCAAGAGGCATTAGGATTATGCCAGGAGAGGGACCTAGCCATTCAGCAGAGAGATAGATATAGCAGAGAAACAAGAGGCATATAGGACCATATTTAGGGACCTTTTACCTATTATAATTGTGGAGTTAGAGAACAAAGAACCAATAGCCTCGTAGGGAGATGGACAGATGGCCTCACTTGGATCTTGTTCATTTGGAGTAGTAAAAGTATTTGCAAAGGGGTGCACTATTATGAGTGCATTGTGACATCGAGACTACTATGAGTGTTGAGATACACAATTTACCTTGTAGAGAAGGGGAGATCTAAGGGTGCAACATGACCAGAGCCATTTGGAAGCACAACCAACATGGTGCAGCCACAGGCGAGATCCAGTGTGACGAAGGAGATGATGGCCAAAGAGATGTATAGGCACCTACCCTGAAGGGGAAAGACTTGATATTATCTCGATATACGGTTTACATATTTTTATGATATTTAAGCTTTGAGAGAGAGAGAGAGAGGCCTTAGTGGCCTATCATGGATGTATTGATATATTTTGATGATATATATATATATATATATATATATATATATACATATATATATGATTTTTTCATGATTTATCATGTGTCATGTGTTGATTTATGGCTAATGTGAGGGATTATTTCATTACAACATGGATGTGAGGTATAGATGTGATGTGATGATTATTTGATGATGTGATGACTATTCAATCATAGATGTAATGTTTTTAATTAGATTTAGGTGTTGTGTGATGATTTTGGATTTGATTACGATGTCCTTTTATAGAATATGGATGTGGTACATGTAATATAATGATTATGGATGTGCCACTTTAGTTTTATGATTTGATTATGTTTTATATGATAGATGTAGTGATTCGATATTTGATGATGAGATGATTATTTGATAGAACTAATGTTAGATTTGTTTGTGATTTTCTCAGTAAAATATCATGATTGGATAAATTAGACTAGAAATGATGCCTTTTAATGTATATATCACATGATTGAAATGATAAATTGAGATATAGCTAGATGATGATATGGATGAGTGTAGATAATAATAGAAATTAACCAAATTCAGAGAGGGAAAGATACATATGTTATTAGATAGGATGCAACATTCAATGAGATGACCAAATTGTGGAAAAGTACACATTGTCATAGAGAGGAGCATATGTGGAAGAATATGCTTTTGAATAGGATTTGAGGTAAACATGAAAAGAGAACAACATAAAACATTGTAATTGTGACCGTTATTATTTGTTAACACATAATCGACAATAACTACTCACATCTAAGGTCATGAGGGGAATATGGAGTGTAAGCCCATAACACCTACTATAGACATGACAAAGGGAGCAAGGTGGATCTTGTATGGGGAAAACATGGTCCCCTTAAATGGAAATCCTAGGTCTATACCCAAACTCTGAGAAATATGGTGCAAAATGATCAATGCGGGAAGTTTGCTGCAGATGGGAAAGTTGATCGATGTGGGAAGATTTCTAGGGATGTTTGATTTTAATTTTGACTTTGCTTATTGAGATTTGGAAGGCTGATCAATGTGGGAAGCCTTCTACTACCATGATATAAAATAGTATCCATCCTTTGAGGGAGTGGTCTATATATTACTTTTTAGATACTTTGAATTTTTGATACGATAGGATATATGATATGCATGATAGTTATCCTTTAAGGGATCAGTCTATACTTTTTTTACAATTTTTCTTTAAATGAGCAGTTGTCCTTGGAGGGATCAGTTTATTTATTTTGGATATGATAGTTTTTATAGGAACATCTGGGATTTTTGATGTTTTAGAATAGAGCTAGGGATGGCTAAGTAAACCAATTGGGGAGGGCATAACAAGATGTACAAGTGACACCTAAAGATGCTTAACATGGTTCTAGTAAGAAAATAAGCAAGTAATGGATATAATGATTGTGGGGTTCTCTTGGGTTTCATATTTTCACTTGGAATGAAACTAAAGTCGGGGAAAAGTAATTCCCTCCTCTTTAATGGGAGAGGTTCCCTTATAGAAAGCAGGGGAAAAACCTATGTACAAATGCACAATCTTTCATTAAATTGTGGTTTCTTGACATCTTGAAATGTACTTTATGCCTGAAAAGTTATCAATATGTGAGGATATAAGACTTGAAGAGAGGAGGGAGGAAAAAGAAGACAATACTTTAAGAGAAAATATATGGCAGAGAAAACCCTTATATGTATTGTGTAAATGAGATTGATAGTAGAACCATCCATGTTTATAATAGACACAAATCACAAACTCAAATTTCTGGAGATTTTATAGACTAGAAAACAAAGTTGTCAAGCACACAAGGATTAGATGATTCACGAGATCAAAACTAGAAGGAAAGAGAAAGTAGAAGAAAAATGGAAAACCCTTTGTATTTATTTCTTTCAATTTGAAGTTATAGTTTTTAGAATATCAAAATCCCAACTAGTACAATGGCTTTGACAGCCCATGATATAGCTTTTCATATATAGTTACAACTTCCTCGAGTAAGCAAGAAATAGTTATAACTTCCTTGGGAAAACAAGAAATAGTTACAACTTATTCCAACCACTCGCATCCTTTCGAATTATTGATTCGCAAAGAAAAAGCGTTAGTGGCAAAAAAACTAGGTTCAAATTTATGGTCGTTACATCATTTTACTAGTTAAAATATGGGCCATTTGATCTACTTTTAAAACTTTAAATATGGGTCACCCATGTGGAAGGAATTGATTGGAGCGGGTCTATGAGCACCTTCTCATATCCGTGCCTTTGAAGTTGTGCCTGATCGACATGTGGAGAGCTCCTTCGGTTCCTTTATTCTTAGCAAAATTGGGCCAATTTCTTGCTTGACCCAAGTTGATCCCTAGACACATAGAGGGTTGGCGTTCATCCGAGTTTCTATTTTGGAAACGCCTCTTAAAACTGCGTTGAGCTGATGCGTGTCTCCTATCGCCGGTCTTGGACTTTTCAACAGCTAACTCTATCTCCCCATTAAATTTAACCATGTGGCGAGCTGGCGCTACTTGGAGACTGACCCTTTGATTTCACTTCTGAAATGGCACCAATGCTTGACACATGTGTTCTTCTGCTGATCTTGACGTGGTGACCGGTGCTCATTTGAAGATTGGCCTTTTGGTTTCATTTCGGAATGTTCCGTTGAGGCATGTGGAGACTTCGCCAACCCACCCATACTTAGTCAATTTTGACAATCAACTCGTCTCTTTTTTAGGACTTAAGACACGTGGAGGACTGGTGCAAGTTTGAGAACTACCCCTATCTTTGATCCTTGAAGCTGTACCAATGAGGCACATGACACTTTGTCTCTTGAGCCTTCCATACTTAGCAGATTTTAGCTTCGTGTATCTTCATTTTGATCCTAGGACATGTGGAAATCTCGTCCCTATTTTAGGACTGTCTCTTAGACCTTGTCCATGGAGTTAGATCATTTGGATGCATGGAGGCTTCGATGTCTTGTGAAACATGACCAAACCACATCCAATCAGAGATGCCCACATACTTCATGTGGATTTTGGGGCAAAATTTTACGGGGAAGATACACTTGTCATTCCCAACTGTGGGAAGAAAATAAAAATAAGGGGAAATACTCCATTTGTATGCCCGACTTTTAAACTATTCTCCAAAAATGGGAAAATTGCAAACAAAGATAGGCCCAACGTGATTCAATACTCAAGGAACAAACTCAAAAATTTTGAAACCTGAATCCAAAAGAGGGGAATATTGAGGGCGACAACAAGTTCCTGCCTAGATGGAGGAGCATGTCCATCTCAAGGTCATAGATTGGAAATTAGCGGTAGACTACATAATTCCAAATCATTACGATGACAGATGAAGAGGTTTGTGATGGACACAATGATCATAAGAAATGACTAATAGTATTTTGGTAGATATGTTAACAATAAAATGATCACAAGTGCAAGGCATTGATTGGTTCCATTTCTAGTTTACCATCAAGATAGGCTAAACGATATGCTCCTGACCCATACTTATGTGTGATAATGTATGGTCCAGTCTAGTTGGGAAAAATTTCATGTTGGCTCGTTTCTAGAGTAGTGACATTTTAATTTTCTTTAAAGACATGGTCATTGATGTTAAATTTGTGTTCCTTGAGATGTTTTTATAAACACACTTACTACATTCTTGATAGACATGATGATGTTGAAGAGCTATAAGACGATGCTCATCTAGAAACTCGAGTTGTGTTATACACGCTTGAAAATAATATTCATTAGAAATGAAGTCACAAAGAGACACACACAAGGATGGAATTAGGACTTCAAGAGATAGAATGAACTCGGATTTGTAAACAAGAGAGAAAATAGTAGCACCCATAGAGGTGTGGATGTTATTCCAATAAGCCCAAAGAGAGAAGGGAATATAAAGATGCCAATTACAACTTGATTCATCAATAGTCTTGGCAATGATGTTACAAATATTCTTATTAGTTGCTTCGACCTAGTTGTTGGCTCGAGGATAGTGTGGAGAAGAGAAGATAAGCTTGATATTGAATGAGTCATAGATATTTTTGAGATCTTTATTTTTGAAGTAATTTTTTTGTTCATGATGATCTTATGAGGGGATACAAAGCATAAAATGATGTATTGATAGAAAAAATTAACAATTTGGTTAGATTTAGTTGATGTGAGTGGAATGGCCTCCACCCGAGTTAGTGAAATACTTAGTTATAGTGATTATGGAGTGATGGATTTGAGAATATCATGGATTAATGAGGCCAATGAGGTTGAGTCCGCACTTGACACGTGAGAAAGGCCAAAGATCCCGAGTCAACTATAAGGCCTAACTAGGAATGTAGATAAGATTGGAATGCTACTAGTATTTAACGGATTTCTTAACGTATTCATAGTAGTATTGATTGAGAGAGGGCCAATAATAACCCATACAAAGAATGTGTTTAGCAAAAACTAAGATGCTTTGAAGTGACCACCACAAATTTTGTCATGAATTTCTTGGATAGATCGAGTTGATTCATGAGATTTAAGGTAATAAAGCAATATTCTATTAAAGCCATGCTTGTAGAGAATAATTGATAAGTATCACATAGCAGTTAGTGAATTAGAGAAAATACCTCCTCCTATTTTTGGATAGGTCGGAGGGGATGATAGATTTAGATAGATAGTCAACTATTTGAGAATACCAAAGATCTGATGGATTGGTGTTGACATGATTGATGTGAGGGAGCTCATGAACATGAGATGGTTGAACAAGATGACAGACAACAACAAAAATCTTAGATTCCTCCATTTCTCATGGGATTATAGATGTGAGAGATTTCATCGTGTTTATGAAATGATTATATGAGCGAGGGACAGATTGGATAGTGTAGAAGTCAAAGGCCTTAAGAAGTAATTTGACAACATCCTTATACTTTTGAAGGATTTCATTTTTACATTGATATACTCCTTTGGATTGATTAATGATGAGCTGAGAGTCACCATAGATGTCAAGGATTTGGATGTTGAACATGATAGTAGCTTCAAGACCTAAGATGAGGGCTTCACACTCAGCCATGTTGTTAGTGTATTTGAAGTATGTCAATGGTAGAAGATTCTTCTTCAACCATATTGGGGAACTGAAGAGGGAGGGACCTAGTTTCACCTTCATACTAATAAGTGACTAGTCCTAAGGTGATGGTGGAGATTAAAAATTAAGTTGGAGGATATGGACATGGTGTCGTCTGTGTCCATAACCTCGTAGGATGGAGAAGATGGAAGGTTGATGTCCATGAGAGATAAAAATGGTGGAAGGGTTTTGATAGATTGTTCCTTAAAATCCAACCCAAAATTTTCATGAGGCTTGTGAGATTAGCCAATAATGAGGTCATGCATGCATTTTTCATAATTCCCCATTCCAAATCCTTTCCTTGCATAATGATGGAGATAAGTGTAGGTGAAGGATTTTTTGTAAAGAAATTTGAATCCATTGGTATATGGTTTGGTGTGTGGTTGGGTGTTGATGTGAGAGGAAAGGTGGTCAAGGCCACCATAGATGATATTGGTGTGAAAATGAGGTAGAACAAAAGAGATAACATCCCCGACATCATGTTGATACATTATAACTTGATCATATCTACCAAGTCTATGAGGTGTGGGAAGAGTATTAAGCGTAAGAAGGTGATACTCCCCCAACATGAGATATTCCATCACTTTGTCTAAGGAGTCATCATTGGGAAGCTTAGATGGAGAAATGGATAAGTGGTGGATGCTTTAAAAGAGTTTTGTTTTGGTATGAGCATGTCATTAGGTTGATAATTCATGTGACATGCTTTGAATGGGGAGTGTCTGCGGTGAGAGGTAGGATCTTCCCCTCATATTCATACTTGAGACATTGATGAAGGGTGGAAGGGATGCAATGAATGGCATGAATATATGGCCATCCGAGTAGGATGTTGTATTGAAACTCCCCCTCTATGATATAGAATACCTCATGGAGAATTTTTTCATCAATGCAGATAGGGAGAATGGCGGTGCCCAAACAAGTGCAAGGGCAACATTAAAGGCATGAAGGATGGCGGGAGATTGGGAGACAACAAATTTTAGGAGCTTGAGTTGATCAAAGGTGTTGGATGATATGAGATTTATGTTGGCTCTATTGTTTATCATAGAATGTCAAATGAATGTGTCATTGATACGCATGGTGATGAAAAGTGGGAGGTCATGCTCCTCAAGAAATATGTCAGGAATCTCATAATCATCAAAATATATGGTGAAACAAAGAGGAGCGCTCAAAAAGATCCAAAAATGCTAAGTATCATCATTAAGAGTAGGGATATGCTTTAGATATTCCATGAGGGCTTGCCTATAATCGAGGAGATTTGGACCAGCTCATAGAGTGACATCTAGGGCCTAATGAAAATGTTTCACAATACTTTTCTCAATGACGGAAGGCCAATGGGCGATAAGATAGACACTTTAGCTTTTAATGTAGGGGGATTAGGCTCACTAGAGGGAGCAGTGATGATGACCTTTGGTTTAGATGAAGTATGTGATTGAAAGTCCGGGGATGAGAACGAGTGGTATTTTGGACAACATTGATGAAATGAAGAAGGCCTTCTTTGGATGTCATAATTTTTAGAGGAGGAATGGCTGTGAAGGTTCTAGATGAATGAGGATACTTAGAAGTCTTGGTAGATGAAGATTGAGATGGAGAAGTGGGATTGGATATGGATGAGCTACTAGAGGGAAGAGGAATATCTTCCATGATGAGAAGATCGTCTTCTTCAATTAGATTATGGATGATAGTTTAGAGGGCCTTTCATTATTTAGTATCATGCCCAGTGGTACGATGACGGAAAACATGACATTAGGATATAACCATAGTATTTTTTGTCCACGTGAGTCAAAGGATTTGATGTGAGGAAGTGTGATTACAGATGCTTGTAGTAGTCATTGATGGGCATCTACGTAGGAATCAATAGGCATTTTTAGGGACAAGGAGGTATGGATTGTTAACGATTTAAATTTGGATGTGGTGGAAGAAGGCAAGATAATCACTTACTCTTATGAGGTTTGATGGGTGTTTTGACTCAAATTTAGATGTGGAAAAGAAGTGATGGATGTTTGTGATTTGGATGTAGATTGAAGAAGAGGATTAGATGATTTAGATTATGTTTTACTGATTGGAGATTTGGATGGTTTTGAAGATATACCCTATTTAGATGGAGGAGTGGATTGTTTCAATTGGGTTTTGTTGATGACAAGGGTCTTGGATGAAGGGCCTAGTTCTAAGATAGATGGAGATGTCCCTAAAAATAACTATATATCCTTAGATTTCTTGGGAGATTAGACTTAGGAGTAGGGAGTTCTAAATTGTTATATAGATGTGTGAGGGAAATTTGAATGGGCATGCCAAGTTTTTGAAATTTGTTTGTGAGGATTTACCTTTGGCAAGAATGACAACAATTTCAACTAGGGGATCTTTAGGGGTAGGACGAGGTGATACGAGGTTGTGGTAGATGTGGAAATTAAAGATAGAATTGGTTTTTGTATAATATGTTTAATGAGGTCAAAAGGGGTTATAGATCCCTTAGGTTATGATTTGTGGATGGAGGGGTAAGTGTACTTGGAACAAGGGTATCATTTTTAGTTTCATTAAGTGAAGAAGCTAGCATAAAAGATGTCTTAGGGGATGGTTCGAGAATAGATATGGGTTCAATTGTTGATGTAGGTATAATCATCACAATGTATGTGGTTGTAGAAGTAGGCATGGTTGTAGAGGAATGTGTGATAAGGGTGTTATGATGGATGTTGGAGGAGATGTGGGTGAAAGACTAGATGCGATGGATACAAATGTAGTAGATGAGGATATAGGTATAATTTAAATTGATATAGGTGTGATGGTTGTAGATGTGGTTGATGTAGCTATAGTAGCTAGAGATGGTGAAGTTTTGGGTGTGGAAATAATGTATGAATGGAGATGGGCATCATAGATGAAGGGTCAATAGGTGTAGTTGATGATTCTTGATTTATAGTGTTGATCATATGGGCATTAGGTGTCGATATGTGGGGTGATTAGGAAAGGGTTGTTTGAAGACATCAAGGGGATGATGTGGTGATGCATTAGGATTATCCACTTGAAGATCACCATAGTTTCTAATTTTTTAGACAAGGTCCTTGAAAGTATGATACTTATCAATGTCATGACCATGGACTTGATGATATTTACAATAATGTTCCTCATGATACCACACTGATTTGGGGCGTGAGTCATCCCAGGGTGGAATGGGAGGAATTTCGATAAGATGGACCTCCATTAACTTGTCAAATATTGAGTTGTAGGAATCCCAAGAGGGGTATAATTAGGAAGTGGTGTAGGAGCCGTTTATGGAGGCTCAGTGTGAGATGGATATCATGATGAAGATTTAAATATGATAACACTTTGGTTGTACTCTTAGTCTTGTCATTGTGGGTTGATGAATTTGTAAACTTTAGCTTGGGTTTATTAGATCAAAGTTTAAGGTGTCCTTTCTCAAGGGCACAAATTTCAAGTTTACGAGCCATGGTGAAAGCCTCTTCAAAGGTTTGGAATGATTTTATTTTAAGGGTAGAAGAGATATGCTTCTACGGACATAAAATAATGCACTTACTACTATTTACTATACCGAAAAAGTGAGTTGTTTTATATATGGATCTTACATAAGAAAAGTATTCAGATTGACCCATTCCATAGTCCATCCACATGTCTTGTTGTTTCATTTTTTATTTTTCACATCTGTCACTCATACAACCAATTCTAGTCAGGTCATAAGGATCCATGTCTATCAGTCTTCACTCATTTTTCATCACTTGTATCTAGACACCAACACCCAAGACTGACACTAGCACCAGGTGTTCTTGTCCATCATGGATTCACATTTCATCTTTATGTTTGATCTTATTTTTGACATTTGATGTTGGTATTTTTATTTTTCCCTCTCATATCCCAAGGTACTAGTCGACATGTCAAGTCATTAGTGTTGAAATTTGAACAAGATATCCCTATATAAACACAACATACATACCATTATATGAGTAGACAAGTGTTATTAAGGGATAATTATATACATATCATAAGGGACTACAATTGGGTGTATTACTCTACATATAAACTACATAGGAAGGGGAGTTCATTCTATTCGATCCACACATTTACATTTTATCTAGCTAACACCCACTATCTTGATGTCATTGGAGTGAGGGAAACCTAGGAACACTATCACACACACAAGAACATTGAAATACATTGGAGTCCGAGATGTAGTGCAACAATCAATCGTAAGTTCACCATTGTGATAGCTAAGGACAATTTGACCTCTCATTTTGCATCTTTATTTTTAGGATGTAATGTCTTTTTGAGGGTTTTGTAGGATGATATTTGTGTGCGGTTTTCACGCACCTCGGTGATCCAAGTGTGACATTAAGGTGATCGAAGGTGAAAAAGTATGAATCTCTAGTGATAGTATCATGTGCATGTGGGCACCCCTATCCTTTCCCAAATGCCCTTGTCCACCATCTACACCTCTCGCTGCATTTTTTTGAGGTTTATTACAATGGTCTCGTATTTTTATTTCATCATATTTTCTAGTCCAGAACCACTTTGGGATAAGAGTAACTCGATAAGTACCTTTTCCTTCTCATTTCCTTTCATAGTTGAAATTAAATAAATTATCTAACACTTATATTTTATTGTGTTTTCTAGTATAATAGTCATTCCTTTCAAATTTTAATTAAAGATTCAAATTTTATTAAATCATTTTTGTCATCCCATAGCTTAGAAATATTATCCCTAGGATCCACTAAAACCCTAATGGCTAAGGATATCTCTTCTCCTTCTAGGCTAGTCATGCCTCATATGAGTATCAATCCTATCTATGATGAGGAAATTGTAGTTGAACTTACTGCTCTATATCACAATGCTACTCTTCCATATGATACCCAGAGACAACTCTTATCTAATGAATGCAACATGCTTACTAGCTTTAATCATTTTATCATATGCATTGTTGATGATCCGACAAGATTTTCTAGTTCTAGACCTTTTTCAATTATCCACACTCCACCTTCTCGTTATTTCTAATGAGAAATTTGATGATGTCATTATTATTATTTTTCCTTAATCTTGATGACAATATACAAGAGCATGATGTTATTTCTCATACTAGTCAGGATGATTCTATAATGCATCTCATACTTCTTCCATTTCTGAAAATATTTCTCATGATACATCACATAATAAATCTCCTCCTCCTTCATTATCTTTTAATGATACACTTAATGAAATCCTTGCATTTGAATCTTTGTCTGATATTAATGAGCCACATGATAGTAATGATTCTACTTCCTAAATACTACAAAATGTGAATCCCCTCTCCACTTTCATCTTCTTCTGATATTGTCTCTAGTAACATGCATGATTCATCACCTAATAATATTTCTGATGTTAGTCCTACTACTTCACCACTTACTACTTCTTCAACACCTATATCTAGTGTGCCTTAACATTGATATCTTTTACTTCTTCTCTTAACATCCCTACGATTACTCATAATGGCAAGCTGCAACCACTTAATACACTACTCACATCCTCTTTCATTCCTTCACATGACATCTTATCACTCATGCATGTTGTTGACTAGTTACAATCTCAATCCAATCTCTCATGCTTAAAAGAATAGCTTATTACACTTCTATCGATAAAAATTCTTTGCATGACAACCATATCCATAAAAAGATTCACAATTTAGTGTTTCCTAAGGATTTCATTATGCCCAAATTTACATGCTTTGATGCCACTGGTAATCCATATTTACATCTTAAGCACTATCGTATAGCTATGGCTTCTTACTATAATGATTGATTATTGCTCAATGATTTTTGCCATAGTGTTGTTGATGATGCTCTCTAATAGTACACACATTTACCCTTTGGGTCTATTAGTACCTACTATGAAATGGAAGAGGCCTTCCTTTAATGTTTTATCCTTAACAATGGCCTTAGAGACACCTATGATCATCTACCTAGCTTACATCAAGGGAAAATAAAACCTATCAGTGATTACATTTTGTACTTTAATGCTTGCATGCACTAGTTAATCTTCTAGCCTATTGACTTAGAAAATCAATTCATATTTTTTTGTGTGGCGTAATTCCCTCTCTAAAACAATGCTTGCAATACAACACATGTGAATCTTTCACTCTCTTATGTTATAAGGTCATTGATTTAGAATAAGATCTCATTACTGCACGTGTCATAGATCCTCCCCTATTACTAATACCATTACATCATCTAGTTCCTCTCCACTCCCATTGGTTGAGCATTCTCCTAGGTCTCCATCTCCTCCACCTTGCAAGAAAGTTCATTATTATCCACTGCATAAGCATCCTTCATCTCCTCTACCATGTCAGGCTATACCGCATAATTCTACACCTCTTTCATAGGATCCATTACATGTTTCTCATCATGCTAGGACTCATGATGTGTTGCATACCTTACTTAACAGGTGTTTGATTCATCTACCTTCTAATCAACATCATACACCTCATCGATTGCAATGCCAACATGATCATCCTTATTATAACTATCGTCATATCAATGGATATTGTGATAACGATTGTTGTGCCCTTTATGATAGACTACAACAATTAGAAGATAAAGGTGTCATTTCCTTTAGTTCTCACTCTTGTGAGTGGTCTATGTCTCCACTCCCACATAAGTGTGTTGTTACTCCAGTTCATTTATCTCCTTCATCTAGTTCTAAGGCTATTATTATTCATACACCACCATAGGTTGTTTCTCATGTGCACTCTCCATCTCATCTGTCCACCGCTGCACCATCTCATCCACTGCATCATGCTACTACTACATATTGGCTTCCACAGCCCTCAACATCTCCACTTCCCACTACCGTATCGCTCATCATTGGCACCATTCTAGGTGACATTTAGTTTGGCTCATACACTCATGCTACTTTCATTCCACATGCTTCCACCGCTCCACGTCGGCTCAATATTTTCTAGGTGATTTCTATCACCTTACCCCCCAATGATGCACTTATGTTCTTACAGTTGTTACATGAATGTTGAAGGATTTATTACAATAAGAACCTCACCATATTGTTATGATACACATTATATCAATATTTTTATCTAGCATACACTATCATCTCATTTCCCAATGACACAATCCTTCTTTACGGTTCATTCTTGACTATTGAGGGGTCTTATATAAATGAACCCTATCATCTGCACACTAGGGGGAATCATCACTTTCCATCATTCATAAATTACCATTCATCACATTTATATTCATCTATTCAATACACTTTTATGTTGTTTCTCTATTACACATCACAATCATATTACATACATTATCTATCATCATATATACTATCTCATCATTAATCATCAACAATAATTATGAAAATAAACAACGCAATAATAAAAATATCATACATCAAATATAGCGATGATAATCAACACATCATATATCATGACACAAATCATCACACCACACATCTATACACATCAAGTATAACAAACATATGCCAATAATCCATATATGTATATCGATCAACATCATAGTTATAAAAATCCCATAGGTGAAGGGAAAATACCTCTATATCAATACATCGACATACCATATCTCTTCAACACTATCACTATCTATAGTTGTAAGAGCCATAGAACTAGAAGCCTCACCACTTAATCTACGTTTCGATTACACCACTATATCTCTCTACCCGCCTACATAAATAATGTTACCTTCGTTGAATGTGATGCAAAGCGACCCTGTAATTCCATGAATCATAAAAACACATCCTACGCTAGGGGACCTCCACCCATAACATCTCTAGCTCACCATGTCTCCTCACGTGCCTCGTCCATCTCACTCAGTAGCATGGTACATGTAGCCGCCACTAACGCCTCTAGATCAAATATGTGTGTGTGCTTACCTGCAATAACATCTAAACACTCTAGTATACCCCTACCCATGAGTAAATTGGTGGGAATATTCTACGTTAATGTATGGATGGATGTGTCCATAACCAACGTCCAATATACATCACTTGTAGCCATATATAAACACATTAGGAAATAAAAAAATTGAACAACCTAATAACAGATCATAAACATCACTATACAAATGCTTACGCTCTACTATCACCGTTACACTATCGGGGCATATCCCTACCCCTCTTCTCTTCCTCCTAGTGGTAATCCCACCAAATCATCTCGCACTATAAATAAGATTACCTACTAATGTGACATTCACCATGCATGGTATGCCTTTATACACCATGCATCATCTACATCTGGAACCTCTATCATCGCATCGTCTCATATGGCCTCGAGGTATTAACTACACTCATGTGGGCCCTTGTCTACCTTTAGTCCTCCTTGGTGCCCTAATGGCCCTCACCCATACCTATGGCTCTAAGGGCACACCCAGTGGCCATACCAAACTGTCACAAAACTCACTCTGCCTAGAATAACTCGGTCACGGCTAGAAATTGATCCTCCGACCACATAGTACATCGTACACATTATAGTCTACTACATCCTCTAGCCATCCTCTATAGTTTTGATATGGTCTCCATATAAAGGCCTCTAACCCCCTATGATTTATAATCACTCTATAGGTATTTGTATTTATCTTCCTACCGCGAATACCTATCTATTTCCCTATAAATCTATCCATCCTAATCCACTCTCCTCGCGGCCCACCAATTGGCCTCAGGTATAGCAATGTGCTCGTAGGCCCATACATGTATCAATGTCGTAGCTCATATACCAGCGTCATTCTCATCCTATGTAAATCTATATAGATATCTATGCATGTGGGCCAATACACATCATTCCCACACATATATTATACCCTCCTCACCTATCCTATGGAAAATTCATGCATCTTATACAAGATGCCTATACCACACCCTCCACTGTAATCGATGAAGCAATCACCACGACAATAAACTTCCATAATCACGTAACCCTTGATCTTGAAATCACATCTAGATTGATGTGGACCTTAGTATGTACTTGGGTCCCTGTAAAATACCATCCAAAACCCTCATGTACCTTTGTGCATCATCATCCACCGTCATAACCTAAACTATCTCACCGAAAATAGGTAATTGTAGTATGTGAAACATGTCCTCTAAAGTCACTGTCATCTCCCTTATAGGTAACCCAAAAGTGCAAGTATCTACACACCACTTCTCACACATATTTGTAATCATAGGCATATTATAGGGCACATCCCCAATCCTAGCTATGTGTCACATGCCTATAACGTGTAGAACATCCCACTCATCATCTGATAACCCCAATCCTAGTAATGTTCTCTAATGGTGGCCACCACGAAACTATCTTGAATGAATATCCCTCTACATAACACAAACCAACAAGAAAAATCCATTAAAATCTCAACACACCTACCTATAACATCAATAAACACCAATTTTAACATCTACAACACTTTTTCCTCAACCCAAGCCTTCCGGAATGCCAATGCCTAGGAGTAGGATTGGGAACCCCGCACCAAGTCATTATACGTACCCAAAATTATGCGTATTGTACTATCGGAAAGAGGTTACAGAAAACCCCAATGATGATTCAAATCTCTTCGTAAGGTGTTCAGAATCTAAAAAGATTGCCAAGTCTACATTTACATCCCAAAATCCTTTCCCGCCTTTACATGTTTTGTTCAAACAATTTCTCTCCTTTTCCTTGCATTTTTGTTATTAGTTACTGGGACCGATGCCCTACCCGGGTGGCAGTCCCACGAGTGCTACCCTGCTCGGGCAGCGGTCCTACCCACACTTTCCATAACCTTCGCACACTCAACAACGTGAAACTTCAAGTTGCACTTGCAACTCTCAGCCACTTCTACTTTGTTTAGAGTTTCCAACCACTTTGTAATAGTAGTTCTCCATTTTAAATGATAAAGCATGGCAATTTGAACTTGCCTTCTAGTGAGTAAGAAAGCTATAAATATTGAGCTTGTTTACAAGCAAATGGCCCCTCTCTCTATGATTTATTATTCAGTGTGTTTGAAAGTTCCTCAATAAGTCTCAACAGGTCTAGATTTTGTACAAGTTCTCAGCCTCTCAGTTCAAGGCTCCTCATTTCTGGTTTAGAGATCACTTGATCTCTCTAGTTTCATCTTGTTCCATTGTTGTTCTCCAAACAATTGGCTTAGCATAATACAATTTTAGTTCTAGATTAAGTTCATTTGAATCTTGATTCTACTTAGAGTTATAGGTCGTTATTTCATCACAGAAGTATAGATCCTAGAGTTTTTGGTGTGTTTGTGTTATATCCCTGCAATAATCCTACTAGGAATCGCATAGCCAAGCTCTATTCTCTTGCGCTATCCCTCTCCTACTTGCATTCTGTTTAGTTTACGTCCAAGTGACACTATTTGAATATCTTCTCCTGCTGCCGCTGTCACATTCTCACTTTTCTGGATTCACGAGAACACGTAGGAATGAAGAGATCACACTGAGGGGACAAGCTACGATACAACTGGATTTTCCTCGACTTACGTAAACTCCAGGTTTGAATTTTCAAAGTTGTAGTTACAATATATCAAATAGAGTAGTGAATCATTTCATTTCAGTTAAGCTCACTTTCAATATTGTCAAGGAAGCTATGGGGAATGATAGCTTCTGAGAAGCTATTATTTGTTCCTCACTTCTAAGGTAAGATTGGAGGTATTTCAATTAAATCAGCTAGATATTTATATTCAGGATCAACTCACAAGTGCACAGGAAAATAGCTACACCTGGCTACCTTGCTTATTTTAGTTTTATTCTTAGATTAATTATTGCTCATTATATGAATTTACTAGATTAATTCCCCTTTAATTTCATTTAAATTCATATCTTTGAAAATACAAAAAGAACAAGCTTAGTGTAGATTCATTTTCATAATTAGTTTACTTCATTTAGTTAAGTTTGGTTATTTCTTGCATGACAATTATGGGACCAAGAGAGCCTAGGGATTACATATTCGAACCAGTAATACCTCAGCCAAATCTCTTCATGGCATTAGTGGATATAGATCAAGGTCTTAGGATCCACGTCTTCCAAACAACAACAAACCCACAAGTAATTAGTGAGTAATTGAGAAAATTAAACATCAAAGATGACAAAGCATACGAATTCTAGTCAAATCAACCCAACTATAGATTGCCTTGATAGGATGTCCATATGACCATACAAGAACCCGAAAGAGAGAAAACATTCAGTTGTGATCCATTAGTTCCATAGCCAGACATAGGAGACCTTCTCATTGACATAGACACAAGCTTATGCATACAAGTTGCTAGGACACCCGTGAGGTATTCTGAGAAGATCACACAACTCCTGATATTAAACATAGAGGCTGAAAAAGCTTATGACTACTGGATAGTCGAAGAAGAGATTGATTCTTCACATGACCATAAAAGGTCCTCAAAGAACCACAAACTCATGGTTGTGATCCCCAGTTCCCACAACCCAATGGGCCTACTAATCAGTTAAACATTGACACCAGTTTATGTACACTGGTATTTAGATCCTCACTGCTTCCACCGAGATATCATTACATAACTTTCTATGTTAAACATAGAAGCGATCAGGCTAATATTTTTTGGGTTAGACCGAGAAAACCACCCATAGTTTCCTACAAATCCAAAATTTCTATCACTACCACTTTCATGACATTATTTGAAATATACACGAAGCACCTCCAAGTCAATTTCCATGCGTCCAACAACCAATAGATAGGATATCGATAGAGATTGAAATTGATTGAGCCTCCAAGAAGCTATAGTATTTAACCGATCCATAACACCAATTCAGGTTAGGAGAGGTTTCTTTTCCTTGGACTCGCAAATCTGTTATTACATGTTGAGGATATAAGATTGCCCAACTAGTTTGTCCACATCTACATATATTTCATTTCCACTAACTGTCTTGGTATGACCTTCGAGGTCGAGTACGGAGAAAGGATACTTGTCGATTCTCATGCTCACTTCTCACTTTTCTATCGTAAAAATTGGTGAACCCAACATGAATCGAACACTCAACCTTTTGATTTCCATTTATTTCATCCGTATTCACTCTTTCCCATTATTCTACGGGTATTTATATACCCTCGAATATGTTGGGATATGACACATATGACAGACCTCTCTCAGGTCTTGAAGCATATTATGGTCGATGAGTAGTACAATAGTCACCATCGCTTTCTCGAATGGGCCGACAACTACTCAAGCAATTACTTGTCATCAAAAACTCCTCCTCAAATAACTAACTCTAGTTCTTCGTTTTGAATTGAGGAGCTAGACCAACTCATACAAACACAACAACCAAAGCCCTCGTGCTCTAACAATATGACATTCACCGGAGAATTCATTTCATCTCCTCGTGTTTTTTCTAGACCACAAATCAAGAGGGCAATGATCCACTCCCATTATTAGATGAGGAGTACTTAGCACACTACGAAAGTGAAAGTAATAGATTAGATTAAACACAGAAATCACAAGCAGCAATCTTCATTCATTAATCTTCAATAGACTCCATCCGTTTCATTCTACATACAATGCATATGTATAGGAGAGATTGCTCCTAAATATGAGGAACTACAATTCCTCAAATATCTCCTACAACATCTCCTGAAACAATAATCTATTCGTGATATATTGTTATAACAATATATCACCAAATAATATATCCATAAATATAAGTTGTTAATAACAACTTATATACTAACAAAATATATACGTGATTTGTTATTACAAATCACTCATTAATTCTTAATCATAGTAAACATTAATATTAATTTCCTAACATTCCCCCCCTTAATGTTTACATGGTAACATAAGAACTTTCACACTTCCTTTGCAGCCTGCCACCTCTGCGCGCTCATGATCTTGGCACACACTCGAACTGAAGGTAGAAGAAGGAACACATCAACTTCTTATCGACCAAGCACTGTCGGGAACACATCTGACCGACGAGGATGGGAACACGCTCAGGAATCATCTGCTTATCAACCAGTCACTCTAGGGAACACATCTGACCTAGCAGTGTGGGAACTCAAGCAGGAACACATCTGAACAGCCTTCAATGGTTTTCAAGAGGCTAACCACAAACCTAGGTACGAACAGGAACACATCTGACTGTTCTACCTCATCAAGCCTCATGATGCTGCGTTTCACTATGTTATTTGTTCTGTACTATGTTTTTGCATTTGGGGAAATAGGAAAAGCCACATACTCAACTGAAAAACTGAAAAATGGAACATTGGATCATGTTGATCATGTTCCCCCCTCAATGTGAACATTTCACTTATTCAACACACAACAGAACTCTGAAAAAGAATCACACCAAGCTGAAATTCACACCACACAACTGAATCTGGAACACTGCAAAACTCAAAAAAAAGTACTCACACTGCACACCTGTGCCACCAAATCATTCTGTGTGGCCCCGTCGTTGGTGACTGACGAGAGGTCACTGTCTGACCTCCAGCCTCCGATGCCTCCATCCTCCATTTGCAATTATCTAATAGAGAAAATCTTCATCACTTTGATTTTCTGTATAAGCAGTATTTCCTTCCTCTTCATTTTCTCCTTCGTCATCAACAGCCATGGCATTATCTTGCAGTTTTCCCATCAAGTAAGTCTTGTGCTCTTTTCTTGCAATTTGAGGACAAGTGGCCAGATTGTCTACAATAATAAGTGAGCCACTTCTTTGAATCTTTAGAAGATGATCCAGGTCTGAAAGAATATTTAGATCTTCTTTTATCTTGTTTCTTACCATACAGGGCTTTTTCCTCTGGTTCCGCAAACATGATTCTCTTTTCTTCATCTAACAAAGAAGAAATAAGTTCTTCTAAACTTGGATTTATTTTACTCAATGTAAAGACCATGTTAGAATAGCATGGAGGCATGCTATTGAGTAACACTACTTTAGCATCGTCATCAGGGACATCTACACTTATTCCCGCTAGTTGATTGCAAATAGAACGAAACTTACTAATATGTTCCACCATGTTATCGCCTTCTTCCATCTTGAGGCCGAACAATATCTCGCTTTAAAGATATTGCTGCACTTCCAAATTGTGATCCAAACAATTTGTTCAATGTCTCCCAAATTGTGTGAGAGGACTTTTTAAGTCTATATGATGCAAATAGGAATTTGATAGACCTAATCCAATAATCACTGTAGCCTTTCGATCTCTGCTTGCCCATTTTGCTGCTTCATCTGCATTTGTCGGTTTCTTCTCTTTTCCATCAACAATATCCCACAAGTCTTTGTTAATTAGGAATAGCTGAGTTCGTACTTGCCAGGTATGAAAATCTTTACCTTCAAATTTTTCAATGTGACTCAACTTATCCATTATGACGCTTCACAAATTGAAAAAAAAACAATTTTGACTTTATATGACATAAGACTTAAAAAATGACTATTAAAAAACCTAAAATCACCTAAACACAATTTAACAATGTTGACAATACAACTTTTGTTTTTTTTCAACGTAACAATTTGACATAGACAAATTAATACTTTTGGCAATAAAAAGACTATACCACTGAGACTATAACATACATGGGTTTTATTGATCTAAGACAACAATAAATACCTATGACTAATGAATATTATCCCACCAACTATTAAACATAGCCTAAATACATAAATGGCTTTCTCACTTATCTTAATGACAATTACAATAAATAAATACATCTGACCAATGAATGTAGAATAGCGAGCTCCTTCAATCATGGCAGTACACAATCTTCACTTAAAATGCTCTGGTCTGTGTAGAATACCGTCGATGTAGAGATTCTAGGTACGCAGAAGTTAGCTCCATGCAAAAATATGAACCACCGCTTGAGGGAAGTTGATTAGAGGAAGATCTCATAGAAACAAAATTTCTTCCAAAACAAAACGTTAAACTTCTGATCTGATAAAACAACTTTGATAGCCTATTTTTTTATAGCTTGTTGTGATGGCAGCTATGATTTATGCAGTGATGCAAACAACAACAAAAACCGCTCTCAAAGACAGATTTCAAAAAATAAGTGATCCGGATGTGAGGCTGCAGGGTAGAAGGATCACATATAAATCAATATTTAATTACACAGAACTGCCATCTACTCAGAGATATAACGCCTCGCTTCTTTGTAGATCTGACCAGCTAGAGAATATTCAATAGATTACCGATGTGGTGATCTATGCATGAGAACGCAGGTCTATGACACATGTAAATGATTGACCTCGAAGAGGAGTTTCACGAGGACACAGATATATGCACTTGGGAGGCTCCAAAAATTGCATATAATCAGGATGACTATCACACACTATGTAGACCATCCGGATAGGATTGCAATTGTGGTCAATTCGCGGGGAGAAGGATCTTCAGCCGCTAGGGGCCTTCCTCATAGACGGGACAACAAAGAATACTAATTGCCCCTTGATGATTTTTTATTCCATCGCAGGCATGGGAGAACAGACCGCTCTGGTACCACATGAAAGTAATAGATTAGATTAAACACAGAAATCACAGCGTGCAATCTTCATTCATTAATCTTCAATAGACTCCATCCATTTCATTCTACATACAATGCATATGTATAGGAGAGATTGCTCCTAAATATGAGGAACTACAATTCCTCAAATATCTCCTACTTCTCCTGAAACAATAATCTATTCATGATATATTGTTATAACAATATATCACCAAATAATATATCCATAAATATAAGTTGTTAATAACAACTTATATACTAACAAAATATATACATGATTTGTTATTACAAATCACTCATTAATTCTTAATCATAGTAAACATTAATATTAATTTCCTAACAGAAAGAAATGAGAAACGCTTCCAAAACATATACCCACCTATAGGAAGTTTACAAACACAACTCGACACCCTGCTTCAAGAAAACACCCCCATTCCTCCACCTATGGATAATACTCTTGGTGAGGTTTTGCAGAGTAATGAACAATACATAGCAGGATATCATACCCCAAGAAACCTCATAATGTAAAACAATAGCCATTAAGATAGAATATTGTTTCATCTCTAATCGAGGTCATCTCGGCTTTAGTTGAGAGGGTTAGAGGACTAGAACTTGCTCAAGAAAATCAAGCTTCACACTCGGGGCAAGCAGGAACTCCCAACCCTCTACATCATCCTAGCTAGGTTGACCTCCTTACAGGAATAGGCATGTTAGGCATGCTTCCTCAACATTCACATAGCTATCCACAACAAACACCAACTAGAACTACGTTTTCAAATGTTGCTCTAGTTGAAAATATGATACCTCCCGGTTTGGTACCAAACAATCCATATCAGAGCAATGCTCCTCCCTACTTAAACATTTATTCAAAATCACCACAGGGAGACATGTTCTCTTCTCTCGGGATGTTTACTCAACCATAGGGGTTTCCTCATGCCCTGTAAATACATATGCTATACCATATCAACATCCCATTCCACCTCCACTCCCTCAATAGACACCATCGATGGTTGAAACCTATGTGGTAGGGACTTACTTAGAATATTTAAAAGAGCCTTTAGATTTCACCGTGCGAAGCATCATGCTTCCAAGACCTCTTCCTGATTTGCCTAAATTCAAGGGGGAGGGAGATGTAAATGCACATATCAAGGCCTATGCCACGGTCATTCGAGAATTTCTCCCTTGGGATGTGATTGTTGCTAAAAACTTCCCTAAAACCTTAGAAGGTATTGCCTTTGATTGGTATTATAGGATACCTAAAGCTTCGATACACTTGTTCAAACAACTTGTGTTAGAATTCATTAAATCTTTCAACGTGAACAAATTGTTAAGAACAAGGATCAGGGAATTCTTACACATTAAATAAGAGCACAATGAATCTGTTGCCCATTTCATTCAAAGATGGCGTATAATCCTCTACTCTTTAGCAAGTGATCTAAACATGGATCAGATGGAACTATGTGATTTATTCCTTCATTCTCTCAATAGAGAGACAAAGCAAGAAGTCCATAAGTTCCCACTGAGAACTTATGATGAAGTACTTAAGAGTGCTCTCCAAATCGATCAAGTGGTAATAAATAGCAGTCGTAAGACTTATGGAACAAATGGGAGATTAATCACTCCCAATCAAAACACTACGACTTATCCCAACATGGGAAATACCAATCAAGGACCCAAGATCCTTAACAAAAACCGTGGGGTTACAATAGATGGAGTCACTGATCAAGCCAAAAGTCCAAATGTTGTGAACACCCTGGTACCTACTAACAATCAATGTAATAATAACTTTAGTCCAATGATCAATATGGTGGATTTTAATCATTTACCACAACCACAACAACAAAAACATCAAAAACAATAGCAAATCCATTTGCAAGGCCTTTCTTGAGGCCCAAATAGATATCAAAACCAAAACCAAAGGCAACAACCTCAAAATTACAACTATAACAATCAACAGCCCAATCGAAACTTTGGGCCACAACAAGATTTAAACCAATGACCACGGAACTATAATCCCAATTTATACTGCGGCTTTCACAAAATATGAGGTCATGATACTAGGACTTGCCATGATTACAATAAATTCTTGGAGCATTTACCAGAAGATCAAAGACAACTCTTTGTAGATATGTTTCTGGAAAATTCCATACCAACCACACCAAATACCTACATAGGATCAATTTTCCCCAAAATGCACCTCTCAATATTTTCAACGATCCTCTCCCGAATCATTCTAACATCAACAGGTTGGATCCAAATGGAATGAACAAAGGTGTCATAATAGGGAATAACAATCATGAAGCTTCGACTTCATCAAATCCAACAGTCGCACCCTAATTAGGAACTCAACCATAAGCCAAGATAGTTGGATTAGTAGAATTAGACACCGAGTTGCAAGTAGAAACTATAACAAGAACATGAGACTACTCTTCTTATCCAATTCCAACCTATTCACTAATACTAGACAACGCTCAACAAACACCAGTAAAACTAGTAAGCACCTATGGTTTAATTAATGACTTAACAAAGACCTTCTCTGACATTTCCTTCTTAGATTTGTTGAAGAACTATCCCGCCTATAGAGCTACTCTCTTAGAATCATTAGGTCTCGGTCATCTCATCAACATCACCCCTCCCCTTGAAACACAAGTAAACCACGTAGACTTTGATGTCTACCCTTTTGGGTAGCTAGATAGAGATCTTTGAGTTTATATTTGACATAAGTAAAATGCCAATGGATGCTGAAATTTCACGTAGAGGTGATCCACCCTTGCATTTGTAGGTTTGGATTTATAACAACTATGTTAAGCATGTAATGATTGATGATGGGGCAACAGTTAACATAGTCCCCTTCACTTTTCTTCAAAATCTAGGATATGGAGAAATAAACTGTTCTTCAACACGAAACATGCTAAGGGGCTATGATAGCCTCAAGGCAACTTCAATCGGACTATAGTGCTACCAGTCACTTTAGGACCCAAAACAATCCTCACTAAATTTTATATTATAGATTGGGAAACCAACTATAATATGATTCTCGGTCACCCATGGATACATTGCATGAAGGCAATCCCTTCCACGTTATTCCAAGAAGTAAGATTTCTACACCTGGGAAAGGTCTTTGTAGCACAAGGTGACCCAAAACCTTTCAACATACACCTAGTGGATTTGAAGAAAAGACCAGCGTCCATTTTGAATTTGAGCTCCTAACAAATCAGCTCATTAAACCAATCAATACAAACCCTGAAGCAAAGTTGGTGCCTATGACAGAACTAGAAGTCACAAACTTAATCAAAGGCATCACAAAGGTCAAAGATGAGACCATTGTTATAGAAACGGTTTCGTTAGGAACCACTGTGAAAATTGTCAAATTACTAGAGAAAGATCTACCTATTATCCTTCCATTCGATTCTATGGGTATAGGACATACCCTAGGAATTGGTTCCTTACTCCGCAAATGAATTACAGTATGGTAGAAGTAACCGAGACAAATGAAGTAGAGACTAAGAATGTCCCAACTTCCATTTTTCCAAGTTACTATTGGACTCTCCATTTTGATGGAGCAAGATGTCATTTTGGTGCTGGAGCAGGTGTGATCCTTACTTCTCCCGAAGGAAAGGTTTTACCTTTCGCTTTCAAATTAAACTTCGAGTGCATGAACAACGGGGCTGAATACAAAGCCCTCCTTATTGGCCTTATCATTGCCAAAAGGATGGGCATTGGCAATATTAGAGTACTCAGAGACTCCCAATTAGTTGTAAACCAACTATCAGAGGTATATGAGACTAGGGTTGAACATTTGCAACTCTATAAAACAACGGTACTAAAACTAACGAAGGGATTTGACTTCATATCAATTAAAGCAATCCTACGAGAACAAAACCTTCTTGTGGATTCTGTAGTAACCTCAGTCTCCTAATTCACTCCAACTAATGAATTGGAGGATACAGATTTCATGGTATCAATTCATGTTGAACCTTTGGTTCATAAAGTACCAATAACCCTGATATTAACACATGTGGAAATTGAGAATGAATCCACCATTATAGATCACTCTGATAGTGATAGGGTGACTCTTGAATATCTAAATGCCTATGCAAAACTACATCTCGCTCATTCCATGGTTGATTTCTCTCTAATCCCATGCTCCTCTTCCTATTTTGGAAATCCCATGATAGAATCTCCCCCAAGAGAATATCAAAATCTACGAGGTGGAGAATGAAGGGAGTTTGGAATTACCCCAGCCCCTCCCAAGTTTGAAGAAGGAAACACCTCCTTAGTTGAGGGAACCATTATGGGATATGTGGAGGCCACTTCGATGGCCATGCCACCACTCATAAAATACATCGGTTGGGTTATTTATAGCCCACCCTAGAATATTACACAATAGAATTTGGGTGTAGCTGCCATGAATGCCAAGAATTCTCCCACGAGATTCGCATGCCCATACAAAGTTCTAAAACTAATCGCAACCCCTTGGCCCTTTTCCACGTGGGGCCTAGATGTGATAGGGAAATTCTCTCCCTCGTTAAGAGATGGCCATAAATTTATAATTGTGGCCACATAATACTTCACTAAATGGGTAGAGGCCATGCCTCTCACCACCGTACCAGGTTCTGTAATTGCTAATTTTATTCTAAATCAAAACATTTGTAGGTATGGTGTCCCACAAGTCATTATCTCAGATACTAGAACATCATTCAAGAATGATGAATTCTATGAATTATGTACCAAATTCAAGATAAACCATCACATGGCTTCTCTTTATTACCCCCAAGCCAATGGACGGGATGCGGCCATAAATAAAACATTAAAAAGCATTCTCCTCAAAACAGTTAAGGAGAACAAACAAGATTGGCATTTAAAACTATACCCAACCTTATGGGCCTATCAAATGTCAATAAGAACACCAACAAGGGAAACCCCTTTCTCATTGGTATTCAAATATGAAGCAGTTCTACTAATAGAGGTTAAAATACCTAGCCTCCACATCTCATTACAAGGGATCCTAGGAGAAGAAGCCTATAGAGAGGCATGACTCTCTCAATTAGAAATTCTTGATGATATTCTTGATGAGGCTAGGTTAAATGCCAAGCAAAGGCAAAAAGCCTACACCGACCGAATGTACTTGAAAATATAACAAAAAGGTCTACGAATGAGAAATATACAAGGGTGATCTAGTTCTAAGACTAGATAGTCGAATTGATAAGAAAACTGGTGAAGGAAGGAAATTCCGGCCTAAGTGGTTAGGCCCATATCGGGTCATGAAGGACTATAGAAATGGTGTGTAGCTCTTGTGTACACTAGAAGGTGAGGAATTTAATAAAACTATCAATTTTTACATCTTAAACGCTTTTACGCATAGGTCGTCATCATCACCATTTATACACTATGTTCACTTTGCTTGCATTAGTTATTTAGTTAGTTCATTATGTTCACTTATTTCATAAATTTTGTAGTCAAGGAACTTATTCTTAAGCAATTTATTACAAGCTTTTGAAAATATTGGCAAAAGCATTCAAATCATATCTCTTCAATTTTCATAATATCATCAAATGATTTTGAAATCATCTCATCAATTTGATAGACAAAATCTTGACAAAAACCATACCAAGGCCTGCATACTTGGTCATACTCATTTTCTTCTACTAGGTTAAGTTGTTCTTACCTACGGTCTATTCTAGAAGCTTCTTGGTGTCACATCTATCCCTCTTATGTCTCTTTGAAATAAGGATACTCCAAAATTACATATCACAAATGTCAAAAGTCAAATTGAATAAAAATACTAAACAAACAAAATATTTTATTTTACACACTTCTTTGCCCTACCAACCTTCAGTGATGAGCCCACATCTCTTACTAGTGGTGTGAGGTTGGGAAAGGAAAGAAGTGCCCTTACTCACCTATGTCCTACCTTTGGTGATAAGCCCATACTTCTTACTAGTAGCATGGGGCAGGGTATAGGGGTCCATTCATACAAATTAATGAATCTTAGTATTTTAAAATTCAAAACAAAGTGTATTGTGAAAAGTGAAATTAAGCATCCAAGTTCCAAAGAGATCAAATCCTCAAAACCAGATTTTGTCAACCAAGTTGCCATTTATGGATCTAAGTCTAGATAAACTAGAAAGTAAGTTACATTCTAGAGCTATGTAGCAGGTTTGAGTAAGGTAAGTACGTAGGTCTAAATTTGGTTTCTGTCAATACTTTGTCTTTCTCTCATCATTTCCATTCAGTCAAACTCATACAATTTGTGCCCTTCCTAGCTCTTGGTGTTGAGCCCTTGCATCTTACTAGTTACGTGGAGTTAGGAATGGGGAAAGTTCATCTCATTATCACTACATATTCATCACGTTTTGCCAAAACAAGAAGAAGCAATGAACATTTCCCAAAGAAGTCAAAATTTCAGTACTACAGTATATTTACATCATCACATATCAGCATTATAGAAACAAACAAAAGAGAAACATTATGTTCAACATTTGTTATCACTTTTCATCTATTGCATACATTCTAAAAGCATATAAAAATAGAGATTCTAAAGCATCTAGTGTACACATGAGAAATAAACCACAAAAACTCTAGATACAAAGAAGATCTAAATCCAAAAAGATCTATATGTATATATAGGAATTATGTTTTATATACAATGCCATCATGCACTACGCATGGTCAAAATGCTCAATGAGACCGAAATATACAAAAAATTGTATAAGCATAAAAAACAATATCAAAAGAAATAAAGGCTCAACTCCATATCAATCCCTATGGAATCCCTCGAGGGTGCGCAACCGCATATGGGGCTCTTACTATGGCTGTGACAATGCTCTGAATGCACTGAATGGTGGGAGTGCTCATGATCATGGCCACTAGCTGTGGTCTCACTATGAGAATGGCTCCACCTCATCAGGCACTCAATAGTCTTGTATCCATCTACCTCAGTATGAAGGGAGGACACTAACTCGCCACCTTCCGGATAGGGAAAACACATCAATGTGTTGGCAAGATGCTAAAGGCTCTACAACGTCCTCAGTAAGTTGAGCCTGGGTCTTCCCCAAGGGGAGAAATAGGGTGTCTGGGCATACCCAACGAATCAAATCTTGCCATCCCTGAGTAGTCACTGCAAATAAAAAGAGAAATAAAAAGTTAGAAAATCACCAAAAACATGTCAAAAACAAGCAAAACAACAAAAATTAAATATCAACTAACATCTCTAGCTAACAGAGTCAAGAGAAGAGTAGTAACTCACTCGGATCTCTAGGCATCTAGGTGGGGTCTCTAGGATCTCAGTGCCTACTACGATGCTACTCACTGATCAGCAGAGCCTCCCCAAAATCTAGAATGAAATGATGTCCCACCATAGACTCATCATCTCCCTCAGTGTCCTGGTAAGGCAATCTCTCTAAGACCAAGGTCTCCTTCTCCGCACTCACCTCTGCCTCTCTACCCTCAAGATATCTTGAGTGTCATGCCACTCAGAATCACTATCATCCTCCTTGGCCATCCCACTAGCCTCACCTCTAACCCCCTCTCCCATCGTCTCCTCCTTAGTCTCCCCTCTTATAAACTCCTCAGAGTCTGAGTCCACATCAATAGGCTCATCTCCTTTCCACTATGAGTAGAAGCGGCCCTAATATGAAGTAAGGGTGCTTGAGGAACACTAGCTACTCCTTGGGAATGAACCACCCGCCTAAACGTGATAGGAACTCCGGAGTAACCATGGTCCAATCTCGATCTCCTCTAGGACCTCCCCGGGCCTCATGAATACATCCCGTACACTAACCCCGTTGGAGGAAGCATATCAATATATGGGAGGCCAAAATTTTAAGGGACTTGATCAAATGGGTGGGTCTCCAACCTCCCTATTCGGTCTACCAACTGACCTATAGTAGAGCAGGAAATCAATGTAGTCACCTCCACCTTTGCCCCACACGGTCCTACCATGGCCTGATAAGGAGTGGCCTCCATGTCTGCAATAGTCAGTGAAGCCACTGGCTGATGTGGCATCCTGAGTACTGACATCCCCATCCACCTCACTACCCTGACAGCCCCTAGATCCTCTGCTAGTATACCCCTCCCATAGGGAATGATACACTCATACACCTAACTCATAACTAGAGTAGGGTGACTCAAAGATCGCCCTATAACCCGACCACCCCAGTATAAGTCATGATATGTGGTCCCAATAATGTATGATCCCTAAGTATAAATATGGCCATGAGCCTCAATTTTTGCAATAATGGGGGCCCAAAGAAGATAACAGTAGTATTTCCTCCCTTATCCCCAATCAACCATGAGGCCAGGATACCCATAATGGCCTTACGGATGATGGGGATAGGAGCAACAACAATAGATCAGACCTTCACCCCCTTCTTCAAGCCAAAGGAGACAAAAACATCTCCCATATAAGTAGCCCACTGAATCATCTGGGACATGGATCTTGCTGTCTTAAGAGACAACCGCCTCCCAAGAATCGAACCCCTAGTATATGATAAATGTCCTCCAGGTGATATTCCACTCACCCCTAACACCTGGTAACCAGACAATTTTCCATTTTACATCCCAATATAAGAATAAGTCACACAATATGTGACTGGTAGGAGCAACATGAGGAACCTGTGAAATCCTCAAAATACCAGCCCTCTACAGAGTGTCTCACTCTGTCTGGGTTAGCATGTCTAAAACTACCTGGGAGCTAATCACACTCCCTCTCTCTACTCCACCATATATACTCCTCCTTCTGCATCCACCCAAAATAGAGAAAAAGAGAAATTTAACAACATAATCCAATAGATAAGCTCATCAAAAACATAGAAAAATGTCAAAAATGTAAAAATAGTTAATTTATGCATCCTTTTTTGCTTTCTGTTCATAACCGCCACTGCCGGCGGTTCCATGACCGCCGCCTTTTGAGGTGGTGGTCCTATGACCACTGCCATCACAGGTGGTGGCGATCCCATGACCACTACTCATGCAGGGTAGTGGTCTTGTGCCGAATCGGTGTATGCCCCTAAATCCCTAAAATGCTTAAAAACAGTAAGAATACACTAGTTTTGACAAAATAAAGACCTACCCTATGAGTGCCCCTAGAGACTCATTTAACACTAAATTTTTATAAAATGAACCCTCCAAGATAAAGATTTCAACATTTTTATATTTTAGGTTTGAAAACAATAAATTGAGAAAAACTAACTTTGAGACTTCGTGGATGATCTCCTGCTCTCGGAGGCATGATCACGATCTCGCAATGAATGTTTTGATTGTACTCTCATAAAAAATGGTTACCATGGGTCCCAGAGCTCAAATATTACCAAATTGATACTCGTAAATGAATAGTAAAATGAGCTCATTATATATATATATAATATTATAATCTTGTTTTTAAAGTTCTTACACACGTAGTTGGAGCACCGACGAGGTAAGTTCTCATCCCCGCACAAATGGTGAGTCCTCATTTCATTTTAATTTAGTATTTATTTTTCAATTTATTTTATCTCTCTGCACTTGAGTCCTCTTTTCATTTTTTAGATAGTGGGAATGGATAACGAAATTATGAGACACGGGCATGTCGGGTATACCTTATAACTCCCCATTTCAGACCGCCATACCCACCATTTTATGCCCCTTCATGGCTAAAATGCTTCTCTGAGGGGGCAACATGTATGTACCCAAAATTGTATGTACTATACTATCAAAAATAGGTTACGAAAAACCCCAATGATGATTTAGATCTCTTTGCAAGGTGTTCGAGAATCTAAAAATATCACCAAGTATACATTTGCATCCCAAAAAGCGTAGTCCAACCTTTACATGTTTTGTTCTAACCATTTCTCTCTTTTTCCTTGCATTTTTGTCATTAGTTATAGGACCGCCATCCTACTTGGGTGGTGGTCCGTGATCGCCACCCTACCTAGGTGGCGGTCCTATGATCGCCACCCGTGATAGGGTGGTGGTCCTTTAAATTCCACCCTACTCTAGGCAAAGCAGTCCTTCCCGCACTTTCCGAACCTTCTCAGTGCACTCAACAACATGAAAAATTAATTTACACTTACAACTCTTAGCTGATTTTTCTTTGTTTAGACTTTCCAGCCACTTTGTAATAGTAGTTCTCCATTTTAAATGATAAATCATGGCAATTTGAACTTTCCTTCTGGTGAGTAAGAAAGCTATAAATATTGAGCTTGTTTACAAGCAAATGGCCCCTCTCTCTCTATGATTTATTATTTAGTGTATTTAAAAGTTCGTCAATATGTCTCAACAGGTCTATATTTTGTACAAGTTCTCAGCCTCTTAGTTCAAATCTCCTCATTTATGGTTTAGAGATCACTTGATCTCTCTAGTTTCATCTTGTTCCATTGTTATTCTCCAAATAACTGGCTTAGAATAATACAATATTAGTTCTAGATTAAGTTCATTTGAATCTTGATTCTGCTTAGAGTTATAGGTCGTTATTTCGTCACAGGAAGTATAGATCCTAGAGTTTTTAGGTGTGTTTGTGTTGTATCCCTGCAACATTCTTGTTAGGAATCACATAGCCAAACTCTATTCCCTTGTGTTATCCCTCTCATGCTTGCATTCTGCTCGGTTTATGTCTAAGCTGCCATTTTTGAATATATTCTCTTGCTTCCACTTTGTCACATTCTCACTTTTCTAGATTCATCAGAACACGTAGGAATGAAGAGATCACATTGAGGGGAAAAGCTACGATACAACTGGATTTTCCTCTATTATGCAAACTCTAGGTTTGAATTGTCAAAGTTGTAGTTACAATATATCAAATAGAGTAGTGAATCATTTCATTTCAGTTAAGCTCACTTTCAATATTACCAGGGAAGCTGTGGGGAATGATAGCTTCTGAGAAGCTATGATTTGTTCCTCACTTCTGAGGTAAGATTGGAGGTATTTTAATTAAATTAGTTAGATATTTATATTCAGGATCAACTCACAAGTGCACAGGAAAATAGCTACATCTGGCTACCTTGCTTGTTTTAGTTTTATTCTTAGATTAATTGCTCGTTATCTAAATTTACTAGATTAATTCCCCTTTTATTTCATTTGAATTCATATCTTTGAAAATATAGAAAGAACAAGATTAGTGTAGATTCATTTTCATAATTAGTTTACTTCATTCAATTAAGTTTGGTTATTTCTTGCATGACAATTACAGGGACCAAGAGAGCCCAAGGATTACATATTTGAACCAGTAATACCTCAACCAAATCTCTTCATAGCATTAGTGGACATAGATCAAGGTCTTAGGATCCACGTCTTCCAAATGACTACAAACCCACAAGCAATTAGTGAGTAATTAAGAGAATTAAACATTGAAGATGACAAAGCATATGAATTCTGGTCAAATCAACCCAACTATATATTGCCTTGATAGGATATCCACATGACCATATAAGAACCTGAAAGAGAGAAAACATTCGGTTGTGATCCTTTAGTTCTCAGAGCCAAATACAGACACCTTCTCATTGACATAGACACAGGCTTACACATACAAGTTGTTAGGACACCCGCAAGGTATTCCAATAAGATCGCATAACTCCTAGTATTAAACATAGAGGTTGAAAAAGCTTATGACTATTGGATAATCGGAAGAAGAGATTGATTCTTCACATGACTATAAAAGGTCCTCAGCAACCATGAACTCATGGTTGTGATCCCTAGGTCCCACAACCCAATGGGCCTGCTAATTAGTTAAACATTGACACCATTTTACATACACTGGTATTTAGATCCTCACCACTCCCACCGGATATCATTACACAACTTTCCGTGTTAAACATAGAAGCTGATCAGGCTAATATTTTTTGGGTTAGACTACCAAACCACCCATAGTTTCCTATAAATCCACCATATCTATCACTTCCACTTTCATGACATTATCCGGAAATATGCACGAAGCACCTACAAGAAAATTTCCACGTGTCCAACAGCCAATAGATAGGTTCTTGGCATAGCTTGACATTGATTAGAGCCTTTGAGTAGCTATAGTATTTAACCGATCCATTACACCAATTCAGGTTAGGAGATCTTTCTTTGCCTTGGACTCGCAGATCCTGTTATTATGTGTTGAGGATATAAGATTGCCCAACTAGTTTTTCCACATCTGCATATATTTCATTTCCACCAGTTGTCTTGTCATGACCTCGGGAGGTCGGGTACGGAGAAAGGCTACTTGTCAATTCTCATTCTCACCTATCACTTTTCTATCATACAGATCAATAGCATCCATGCTTGGGTGTTTATGTTTGGAAGATCATTATTACCTTCCCTACTTTTTTCGAGGTTCAAAAACATTCACACTTACTAGGTCATCTTTCATGCACGATGCCATGGCTACCGCCACCATCTCAAACTTACTCAATCTTGATGCTCTCAATTGAGGAAACTTTGTCTACCCGAGTTCAGAATCACACTTGTGTAATAATCAAATGAATTTCCTATTCACTTTTTCACATTACTATTTATAGTAAATTTCAATTACCTACCACACTATAGTCATTATTTACACTTATCCTTCAAACTAATACACCTTACATGGTTACAATCACATCTTGAACATACTTACTCGATTCTTGTCTTGTTTGCATTGTTCTCTTTAGAATTTCATTTACTAACATATCATACACATTTCTCATGTTATATTTCTCTTCGACATTGCTTCAACTTGATATACACACACCTTTTTATATCTATCACTTATTCATTATTGCATCATTCACATGATTACTTTCAGCTTAACATTCATTCTAATCATAACTCACCCTTTCAATGAAAGGGGGAATATAATTGGGGTCATCCCGTAATTCCCCTTACACTATTTTGTGATCAATCTACATTTATAACTCCATTTTCTCATTCATTTGCAACATTTCCACTTTCTAGTGATTCCCCCTAATGATCTAATATGGGGGAAACAAGCATAAAATATCTCTATTAGTAACCAATCAATCAATCATACACATCCAAATCTACACAACACAACATATTTATCCTTCTAAATGACCTAACTTGGGAGTTATATCACCACTTTTCTAGATGAACTAATGTGGGAAGTTATTCTACATTTTACAATGAACTCCATATGACCTAACATGGAAGCCATTAGATACACATTTTGGCAACACCCGTGGAGTGGGGAAATGAGAAGTCATTGAATTTAATATACTTTGCTCCTATATGGGTTATTCACATTTAACCAAAATGGATCCAACTATAAAAAAATTGATCTTTTGTTTATCTACAAAGGTGACTAGACCTTTTGAGGATGTAGTTAAAGTTGGAGAGAAAAACTAGACCTCTCTCCCTACACTCTTCCTTTGGTGGCAAGATGCCCAAATCCTTAGTTTTTACAAAAAAATTGGGTTTGAAATCTATCACTCCCTACCCCAACACACCTTCATCATTGAAAAATTACAAACCTCCAATCATTCAACATCACAATCATCAATCTCACTTATTTCTCCTCATAATGGTCCCACATCTCTTGTTACACTGCATGGATCGACACGTTGATCCATAGTTCACCAATGTGTTATCATTTGACATGTACTTCTACCATGTGTGCACGTACTTCGTAACATGGGCTTCTTCGAGTTCTCTTAGGTATGCATCTCTATATAAGTTATGTTACCAAGCTTTTTATCACCAACATAAAGAGGGGGAAAATGTAGACACAAAATCAAGAACTTACTACTATTTACTATACCACCAAAGAATGTTTTTTTATATATGGATCTTGCGAGAAGAAAAGTATTCACCGGTGACCCATTCCATAGTGCATCCACTTATCTTGTTGGGTTTTATTATTTTTATCTTTCACATATATCACTCTTACACCAAATTTTGGTTAGGTCATAGGGATCCCCGTATGTCGAGTCTTCACTCATTTTTCATCACTTGTCTATAGACACTAGGACTCGTGACTAGACACTAACACCAAGTGCTCCTATCCATCCCGGGTGCATGTGTACTCTTTATTTTTGATATTATTTTGACATTTGAGGTTATTATTTTTGGTTTTTCCTCTCATATACCGAGGCACTAGGCAGCATGTTGGCTCATAAGTGTTGAAATTCAAACAAGAGATCCCTATATAAACACAACATACATACCATTATATGGGTGGATAATTCTTATCAAGGGATAACTATCTACATATCTCAATGGATTGCATTTGGGTGCATTACTCTACATACACACTACATAGGAAGGGGAGTTCATTCTATTTCATCCACACATTTACATTTTATCTAGCTATCACCTATTATCTTGGTGTCATTAGCGCGAGGGCGACCTAGGAGCACTATTACACACACAAGAACATAGAACTACATTGGGTCTGAGATTTAGTGTAGTGCTTAGTCATAAGTTCACCATTGTGATAGTTGAGGATAGTTTGAACCCTCATTTTGCATCTTTCTTTTTAGGATTTGATATATTTTTTGGGTTTTATAAGAGAATCTTTGTGTGAAAGTTTCTAGGTACCTCGGAGATCCAAGTGTGATATTAAGGCAACCAAAGGTGAAGAAGTGGAAAGCCAGGTTAAAACTATTTGAATCTTTGTGTGACACTATCGTAACCAGGTTAAAACTATTTTTGTAGACTCTAGCGCCTATATATAGGTCTCAGGCACCCATAGGCACCCCTATCCTTACCTGCAGACACCCATGTCTAACCATCTCTATCTCTCTACATTTTTTGAGACTTGTTGTGATGATTTGTATTTTTTCATCATATTTTCCAGTCTAGAACCACTACGGGATAAGTGTAACTCAAATAAGTACATTTTCCTCTCATTTCCTTTTCATAGTCTAAATTAAATAAATTGTTTAACACTTATACTTTATTGTGTTTTCAGTTATAACATTCAATACTTTTAGATTTTAATAAAATATTCAAATTTTATTAAATCAACTTCGCATAAGACCACATGAAAATTTCAATTAATTCATTCTATGGAAGGGAGGATGAAAATTGGTTTATTATACTATGCCATCTTGTAAAAAAATATGTGAACATTCATCATCGAATTGTCTAATGGCATAGAGGTCTCAGTGATAGTAATCTTACAGGAAATATTAATTAAAAAATATTTAATAGTTGTGCAAGTTGAGTGAAGGAGAATAATTAATGTTGTGGGATGCCATTGTACCAATCCAACGCGGGACTAACCAATGACATGGGGAAGGTGCGGAGCATAAGGTCTTGATCATGAGAAATGAGATAACATGCGTGCCTAAAGGCATGAAGATGTTGTTGTGGGTCTTCCTTGTTATTGAACTTAGAGAATTTTGGTAATTCCGAGTGGGAGGATAAGGATTCACCGGGACCGATGGATTTATAAGTTCGTTACAAATATGATCATATGAAAAAGTTGGTATTGGATCCCAAGGTAGCAACTTCAAGATTAATCAATCTACTTAGAAAATCATTCATGGGATATTTGGAAGAGGATGGGTTATAAGTAGATGGGTGTGATTGCAGGATGTAAGAAGTGGATAGATTATGTTGGGGGTGAGCTTTATAGTGTTATGTATGAGATTGATGAGATTGTTGGTAGGTTGGTGTTTGAGGGGGTGGTTCATAGGGAGGAAGATTGTTGAATGGTTGTGATTCATAATTTTGAGAGGTAAGAGGATGATGGGAAATGGGAATGTAATTGTATTATTGTTGTTGTTGTGAGATGGGGATGTTAGATGGATATTGTGTGGATTGAGTAAGGACATAGGTATAGGATGGTTGAGTTGTCTAAGTAATTTGGTTAGGGAATATGTAACAAAAAGCATTTTAAGGTGGGGTTGGTGAGTTTGAGTAGATTTTGAGGGATGAGATTTGGAGGTGATGATATTGGCATGGACAACGGATATCAAAATCGAGGTTAGATTATGTTATTCATGAGACGGTAAGTGATACTCTTGTGAGGTTTGGATTGGAACACTAGTGACAAGAGTAGATGAATAGCTAATGAGAATAGATGAAATAGGCATATTGTTGATGGGTGGGATATTAAAGGGGATGGGAACCACCAATTGAGTGGATTAGTGGGTTTGAGGGATTGTAAAAGAATACTGATGGGAGATAAAATCATGTTGGGGGAAGGACACAAAAATTTGTGATATGAGAACTTGGGTGGACTCAGGATGAGAATAATATGCATAGATTTGTTATAGAGGGGGCACGTCAATGGGGAGGTTGGTGGAATAGAGAAGGATATATTCATGTAAAGCAATGGGGTTTGCATATAAAATCTCTTGGAATTCCACACACCCATGAGGAATGGTAGGATGTCCAAAAGTCCCCAAAGAGGTAGTGGATTAGTGTGGCCAATCTAGATGGTACCAAGTGATGTTAAAGGAAAGGATTTGTTTCAACGTAAGTATTGGATGGGATAGCTTGAGAATCTTAAAGGGGGTCATGGAGATGTTATGTTATGTAACATGCTTTCGATCATCCTTGGTGGATTGGACTGTCAGAGTCATGGGAATCCTTAGGTTAGTGGGACATGTGCCCTAAGGAGACCTCTAGATTTTGAATAAGCTGGCTCTTCTCTTGAGTTGTGAGATAAGGGTTAGAAAAATAAAATAAAACAAGAATTTAAAGGGGGTGATGCGCTAAATGATCCTTCTAAGAGATCATTCAAGAATGTAATCTGTCTGAAAAAGGGAATGACGAATGACTAAAAAT